>JARHKZ010000035.1:600000-1087408 GCA_029204075.1 Mycena capillaripes | reverse complement strand
AAACAACTCAGCCCGTGATGTTTTCTCGAAGGTTCATGTTGTAGATTTGGTGGAGGATAATAGCTCACTATTTTACATTCCAAGGCTCGACACATGACAAAATTTCCCTTCCCATTCGACTTTGCCAATGTTCTACCAAGTGTGGTCAAATTTGGTCATCTGGGATCCATTATCGCCGGGAACGTTGGAACGAAATCGTCTCAGAGCTTTTTCAAACCCCAGCTGCCATGCAAAAGCTTGAAGCTGACTACTCTAGGCTTCCGAAATCTTTGACTGCTGATCAGCAATTGCTGTTGAAGCCCAAACATCAGCTTGACCATGTCGAGTCGATGAGACTGGCTCATCTTTTTGGTTGGTCGAACAATCCGATAGCCGAGTATTTCCAGAAAGCTCCGGCTCAACATCGAGCTCAACCAAGTGGGTCTTGGCTCGATTGAATTACCTGGTTCCAAATAATCATATGATCTATAGGAGTAGACCAGGCCCGATTGAGTCTTGTCTCCACGCGTTGCATGTGGAGGAAGACATTCTTGGTCAAAATGGAGAATCGAACAGGATTTATGTGGACGAATCTGAAGCCGCCGTTTATTAGCTTATCTACCCGATCGTGAGTAATGTCGCCCATGAAAATTCTCTCCTACATATGCATTACACAGCCAAAAAAACAAACTCGACAAAACACAGTATCAGCCACTGTACACCGTTCAAAGAGAAGAGATTCGCAACAGTATACTATGAAACATATCAAGGAGGAGACCAAGGGATGGACAGTTGGACCTCTCGACTTTGTGGGACACGGCAGAACCATTTCACTCGGCAAAACGTCGTGCGTTCATAATCATATCATCCATTACTTGGCTTGATCCCAGAGACAGATTCAACGGGCTTTGTTTTTGGCACCCGGCTTTAAGCGCCAAGCAGATGCATGCTATGAAGGCGTCATGGGATACACGTAGCCGATATACACCGGGAATGCGTAAACTTGCGACGTCACAAATACCGGCAGAGAAGGCATGGCGCTCGAAGATCAAGTCTGCGCTTGTGAAGGCAGGGGCTGCCAAATCAACACATGCTGATTTTTTTGCAAAGGAGATCACTAAACAGAGACGACAAGAAAGAGCGGAGCTCAAACGGCAAATCGTGGCTTTGACGGCAGATAGTACGAAAGCTCGTTCGCTTGGCCCCAGAGCAACGGCTCGGTTTAAGAACCGGTCTCAGATTAGCTCACTGGCTGAGAGGTGGAAAGAACTGAGTATACCTACCTAAAATGCGCATTATTAGTTAGTGTAAATTATATTTATTCTGCACAGCAGCACTATCATACATCATACAATCTAATCAATTAAATCAAACGCCGATATCAACGCCTCAATGGAGAGAAAAATTATTGCTGCTTTAATTTGTTCACCAGAGCTCATGGAAAAGGTAAATAATAAATCACCTGAGTTACATATAGCTATATCTACAGATAATTTCTGGATGTTTTGCACCCCCCATGAGGAAGAGATTTTACCATCAAATGGCAATAGGGTCTCGGATGTCGGCTTGACCCTGTGATGCCATCAAATATGTAAGTTCCGACAGCTTCGGTTCACAGATAAATACGGCCGGCCAAGATAACTCCGACTCTCAATCAATATCGGGCCGACAGTCCTTGGATCGAATGCAGGTGCAAATGCTAGCAAGTTTTATTGAACACAACTAATGCAGGCTAGTTACGTTCCTGCAGCTGGCGAAGAGCCCTGAACCAAGGACAATGTGAGTTTTTGCAAGTATCACCAAGACGCCACTTCATGGGTGCCAGCTCAGTATGCGGTACCCCATTGTACCCATTATCCTTCATGTCTCTTGCAAAACCGCCCCAACAGAATAAACCCACGCCGCGTAAGCCCTGAACATGCCTCCAGATCACAGGGCAATTCCAGCCACACGACTCGCTCCATGCCATGTTAGAAGTGTTGAGACGAAACCCGCGATCCATTACCTCAATACAGGCTTTGATGGAAGGCGTATTCCAGCTCTCAAGTGCACGTTTCTTTACCACGAGTTGAGGGTACAGAACGGCAAAAGTGGAACAAGTTGCGATACACATTCCTATCTAGCATCAGTATGTCGACAGCTATGAAGACGTTGAGAACATACCCAAAGTAGTACAGGCAACAGTTGCCGGTGTAAGGACACAGCTGTCGATACTTTCCGAGAGCAAGATTGGCCGACCCTGAGAGTCGGAATTATTAGACTGTTCAGGTCCGAAAATTAAAGGTATAATATAACACACCTCCACTCTGGACTCATACTCTACATGGGACTTGGTGACATAGGTGTGCGGCGATAAAACACCAGGCTGTTTAGCGCAGCAAGGGAGGCGGATTCGCTCGAAGAAAATTTCCCAAGGAGCAGTGCAGCCTGCAATCGTGAGCTCGAGCTGGGGACATGAATTAAATGAAGAAATGTTCCGACCTAGAGGTGGGTAAATATTGAGGTTATTGGGCATCCAGTCCTCAATGTCATCCACAGGAGGAACGAGAACGAGCGGCAAAGTAGATCCGGCAATCGCGGCCTCAGTTGACTCGAGCACCTGGAAAGTAAGTCAGTTGGTGGGATTGACAAACATATGAACGGAGATACCGCAAAAAATTCGGCCACATTTTCTTGACCCACAAAGAACTCGACGGCGGAAATAAGACGGATACGGAACAGAGCCTTGACAAGAGTACGAAAAAGGACCGAAGTATGACTGAGAGCTATCACGGTCGACAGGGTGCAAGCCTCGAGCAAATGATACAAGATAAGCTCATGACAGGCTAGAAACGCGGATGTATGTACGTGACTGAGAGTTTGTATCAGCACGAAAAAAAAGAAAGTTGCTAAGACTCACCTAGCCGCCCAACGGAGATCGTACTGTCGGTCCAGACGGGCCTTTTTGGCTTTGCGCCGACTTTTTTGTTTTTTGTGAGACTGGCCATTAGCCATTTCTACTGAAATTCATTTATTAAGCCGAGAAATGCATGCGTAGAGGTCAGACTTACTGGTCCTATAAATTGATAGGGCAACTGTGAGACGATTGGTGAGGAGATAATAGGCGGCGCGAAGAGGTATAAACGAGGCAGGAGTAGAGGCTTAAAGGTGACAGAAGGAAGAGGGGTAGCGCACAGGGAGAGGGGGAAGGGAGGTAGCACAGGAATGTCTTCAAAATTTCGAAATGAAGGTCTTTTAAAAACGAGAGGTCACAGACGGACGGGGATAACCAAGCAGAAAAACACCTCCGGATCGAGATCGGTGGTTCTGGTCGACCGAGGCATCCGAATGAGCCGGTGGAGCCAGGTAACCGACAACAACAAAGCACATGGAGGGTAGTATTCGGGGTAAGGTGCCCGATTATTCGGGCAAAAGGCAACAGACTGAGGTACAATATGACAACAAACACATGGTGCGCACAGGGACAGGAACGGCGGCAGAGCAGGCACGCGATCAGAACTCAAGCGAATTGAACTGAACTGAACTGAACTGAAAGCAGGATTAATTGAAGCAGTTGCACCAATTATTATTGGGTAATAATGGCTAAGTTGCGGGAAACAAGTACGCTAAATAAGCTACACGAGAGCGCCTGTAGAAATCAGACTTGTAGCGGAGTGAATTGAGTCCGAGTAATACAGTTGTAGAATGAACGTACTTTTGCAGCATAACGTCTACCAACCGAGCGTCCCATTTCTCCATCCCGATAACCGGATTCCTCTTCCCGTGGCGAATGACAAGGACATTTCCGTACCAGTCAACTCCAGCATGAACGATAGGAGGGCAGGTGTTCAGATTCGTTTGAGCTGGAAGCACATTCTGGGGAACATAGAATACGGTGTAGGGAAACTCAAGAGGGACAGTGGACCCAAGGGGGAAATTATTGACCCGAAGTCGGCCAACATTTGAATTTCCCAGGTGGGGAGGAAGTGTAGATGGGACCCAACATTCAGTGTAGAGGTCGTTGACCGTTGCGAGCCGAATATCGGATTGAAATCCATAGTCTACAGGCACCGGCACCATTCGACGGCCTCGGCAGTGAGTACCATATAAGAGGCCATATTTGAATCCCGGGAATGCCTGTGCTCGTCAGTTAGTACTGCTTGGAAATACATTGAAGGAACAAAGACGTACGGGTAAATCGGTTCTGAGCTTCCAAAGCAAAACACCAACGGCAGAGTCGGTCTCTGGTGTGTCGTCTGGAACTGGGGACGCCATCAAGGGACTAGGAATGAGATGGAGGGATTTGGCCGGAATAATTAGGCGAGGCGATATAAAAAACTGGATAACTGCAAGATCAATGCTCGTTCCAGACAATCAGTTCCATATGCATGTGCGTTGTGGTCGGGTTGCTGCTTCTATTTTTGATGTAGGATCGACATTGTTCCGGATCAAACTTTCTGATCTCCTTCTGGATAATATGCAGATGCGGTTGAGTAGATGCTTCGATTGTTGATATAGGATCGACATTGAAGCATCTTTTGTTGGCAACATTCAACACATGCGTTGTGCGGTTGTGCAGGTGCGGTTGTCAGGTGCGGGGGTGTGCGGGTGTGCGGGTGTGCGTGTGTGTGAGGGTGTGCGTGTATGTGTGAGGGTGTGCCGGTTGTGTGAGACGCTGTTCGAGACGCCGGTTGTGCAGGTTGATGCTTCAGATGCTTTGATTCTATAGGTATGCTTGTATGCTTCCATATTGTTCACGTCACTGAGCTCAGAAAGCACTGAATTCAAAACACCGGACAAGTGAAGACAGAGTAAAGACAGTGAGAGTAAAGACAGGAGTAAAGGCAGGACAGACAAGACCGAATAAACACAGAAGTAACACAGAGTAAGGACAGTGATGATAGACGTGAAAAGAAGAAAAAAAGTGGGTATAGTGAGCAATTAATTAACTACTTGCGCTTCTTTTCTTCTCCTTGTCTCCTTCCATGTCTTCATCTTCTCCCGACTTCTTGGAAGGAGAGGACCGAGGAGTCACAACGAAACTGGGGGACAATAAATGAGCTATTCCGACATATGCGGTAAGACAATCACCTTTTGAGGCCCTTGGATGCGGACGCCTGAGGGCTAGAAGGGCCCGCACCTGACTCGTCGGTCATGGTGCGAGGCACAGGAGGTGAGCGTTTCCGGACAGGATACTCCGACTCATCGATAACTTTGATGGTCTGAGCGTTGATCTGAAAGACCTAGAGCCACCGATTAAAACAAAAGAAATGTTAATGACTGAAAGCAGTACCTTTCGGTCGCGTCTGCGGTCAAAGCCAGGGTCCGTGAAGGTGTACACATGGATGGTGCCCAATACGAGAACCAGCGAACCTTCACGAAAGGCCGCATACTGTTTCCAGGGCGGAATGAGGCGGTTATTGGCATCACGGATGTCCAACTGGATAAGCTTTGCGTTAGTGTGCTGGAAATAAGGACCGCTGTAATCCTCAAGAACGCGAGGATCATAGTAGGTCCCAAGTTTGATATCGTCATCTGAGAAACAGAGTCGTCGTAAATGGTACGGAACACAGTATCAAGAAACTCACCTGTAGGATACAGGACATCGGACGCTACGGAAGATGGCAAGGGATGGACGACAGCAGGCCCATCATCTTCGTCCGAATCATCATCATCACCAAATTTGCGCTTGACACGCTTGACCTTTTGGGGAGTCGCAGCAGCGACAGCGACTCTCGGACCCCCAGCAGAAGCAGGAACCTTGGATGCGGTTAGCTAGATAAAAATGAGGGAATAAAAATGTACTCCATATTTCTTCAAAGTTGTGACCGTAATCAAGTTCTTGGAGTCCATGTCCACTTTCTTGGAGCGAAGACAAGAGCGGAAATTTGGCGACTGCCAGACGGAGTAGTGAGGGGGCGGGGTAGAAGAGATAAGATATATGAGACTTGCCTGGCCAGCGGTCGCATCCATAGCGGTCTCGGTATTCTCCATATCCTGAAGAAGCGCAGTCTGGTTGTCGAACATATTGAGTTGGTCCATGCTGCACTGCGTCGGGTCTCTGAGAACCAGAACATCTTTGCACTTTGACCGGTCGTCGACAGGCTTGAACTTGAAGATACATGAGGTCATTCGGTGTCAAAAACAGAGACAGAAGAAATACCGGTTCGCCGTCGCGTCCATCGTAATGATTGCCTTGTGCCTGAACGATTGTTCCGTACTCCGGACCACAAATCTCCCCTGATTTTAATAACAGTCAAAACGTTGGAAGATGAACGCAAGACAGGCCAGGCTTACCAATAATTGCAACCTTGAACTCCGGAGCGTCTTTGGCCTTGGATTCTTTGAAGACAATACTCTTCGACCAGTCCATTCCACGGAAAATGGTCTGGGGGCGCTTTTTGGTGCCGATGTACTCTAAGTTGGCGAGGGCGTTGGGCATTTCCCGCAACTGGTCAAAAGCCGAATCATAGAGTCCACCCTCTACGGCGCGTTCACCGTAAAAGCTATCGAGATTTTCAGAGAGAGAGAAGTGGAGGGAGAGAGAGAGAGAGGGAAGTTTGAGGCAAGGTGGGAGATAAAAGAGGTGGAGGTGGGCCGCAAGATAGAGGGAAATGCGTGCGATAAAATTCTCCGAGAATGTTAAATCAGAATGTTAAAACGTACGATTAATTGTCACGAACCTCCGTGAAACTAAAGTGTCCGGGTTAAACGGTTACTCGTGAAACTAAAGCGTCCGGGTTAAACGGTTAGACGGTTAGACGGTTAGACCTGAATAAAAAAAGAAGAGGAAGATCCTATCAATGCGCTTTGATGCGCAGTTTCGGAGGCAGGGATCCATCCGTTTTCCATCCTTGCTTTACAGCGTGCCAACTGCGTCCGCCCACATGGCGATGAGCGGGCAACAGAGCAAACCACCACATGGTCTACGAAAAAACCTTGAAAGGGAAAGCTGGGCACCTCAGACGGACCATATGGGCTATGCGGTTGCACTAGTTGCACTAGAAATCTAAAACTCCACATGGTGTACTGCTGTACGGAGACGTGGAAACCGGGATACAGCCAGGAACGATGTCGAATTAGTTTCTAGCCAATAAACGAACAGAGGATGTATTCCGGACAATGAACACCCGGTTTTTGTTTCCCCTGTGAATCTTTCTTCCCTTGGGCGCGCATACAATGATCAAAGGGGATCCTAGTTCCACAAAGTCGTTACAGAGACATCCATAGGAGCAGAAATCACGGATACAACAGCATACACGAGAAGACTGAGACCGAGTCGAGCCAAGACTGATATGTGACGAGACAGAGCATAGCCGCTGCATAGGCATAGGCAGGGGGACTGGAGATACTTGAGATGCGAGAGAACTGCTGAGAGCTGCGGAACTGCTGAGAAATGCGGGAATAGAAACCGACACTAGCCGTAGTAGTGCTGTGGTCGGACGATCTGCAACGATGGAGGACCGTGAGTGCCGGCTAAACCGGTCCTAAATCATGTGGCAGTGCCGGTGATCGGACCAAGGATTTTTTAAACTCAGCTGCCAACTATAATATTCATGCTACCACGCAGTAGCATTCAGAGCTCCAAGTTCATAGATAAATCACAAATAGGAAGTGCAATTGAACAAATAATGTTGACTCCTATGGTGCAGATAGCAGCCCCCATTTTTAGCCCTGCAAAAGCGGTGTTGACATCGGAGTGATTGTTCTGATGCATGGCAGATGAGGGGGCCGTAGGTCCGGCCGGTTGATGGCAGATCGACGGAATCAAGCAAAACTCAGTATCACACATATATGTATATAGGGAACCAGAGGTCCAAATTAAGCCGGATAAATGAATTAGAGAAGGCAAATATCGAGTTGAGATTGTCCATATGAGCAGGAATAGAAGCCCCCATTTTTTCTTCACCCAAAACGAACTCAGAGACTGACATGATGGACCTGATGTGGGAGATCGCCAAACTTGATGGATCTGATGGGCTGATGGGACCGATAGATAGGCTGATGGTATGTTCGTAAAACAGAGATACTAACTAATGGCTTGCTCAAGCTACTATATTACGGAGAGAGCGTCAATGGCATACACCTAGAATAATAAAAATCGTCAAAAAAAAAAAAAAAAAAAAAAAAGGAGAATATCTCACGCGATTACGTTCGGAAGAGCCATTTAAATGGTCGGTCATAAAGTCCACACGCATCAAGTCACACAAAACAACAATGAAATCTCCAATAGTGAGAGAACGCCAGTCATTATCCTCCTCCTCCACCTCCTCGCTGTCAAATGACGAGATTTCTTCATCGGATAATGTGGATAATGTCGTGATAGGAGGAAGGTTAGACGGAGGAGCATCAGCGCATGTAATCAGCTCTTGAGTATTATCCAGAGCAATCACAGAAGCCCAGAAATTGGAGGGGAATATATCGTATGCAAGTCGAACACTAGATGGTAGGCGCCTGTTAATCTGTAGTATATAAATCAGTAACATGGCTAAACGGAAACGGTTCCTCTGCTTACTTTACATCTGGGTGGGAACTGGATGAAGACCCGGTCCGTAGCATCCCCGGACGGACCGCAACTCCAAGGGACAAATTTTCGAATAGGCTGGACTTGCTATCAACGAAGAAATGGCACAGTAAGGGTGAATACTCACGATGTAATTCCCGCTGGGCAATAAGTGCAATAAGGAGTCGTTATCGGCGGATTCTCGTCGCATTGTGTAATCCAATTCATTGAGCTGATTCCAGTAGAAGGTGTCGACCATTTGAGAGGCTTTGCGTGGCAATCCAAGGCCAATGGTAACACAGTCAGCCTGCGCCGCGGTCTGACACAAAATAATTAGAATTTAATTATGAGAAGAGACAAGTCTACTCACGGTGACAATCTCCTTCACTTCGCCAAATATGACAGGTCGAAAGCGACCACCACGCTGGAATACGTACGCCCAGGCATCCTCCTGAACAGAAGAAGCTTCGAAGGTTGAGCCAAATTTACATTCAGCCATCAACAGCAGATCGCGAGATTCGAGCACTTGAAGGACCTTCTGAAAGGCCCATTGCGAAATCATGGTTTCGGGTAGAGCGACGAGGAGGAATATAACGAAGAGGGTAGAGACAGGTGAATGAACGAATTAGGAGGAGCGAAGTCGAGACTGAAGAGGAGATGCCGAGAACGAAGAGCAGCGATGTCTATAGAATGGAGAGGAGCGAAGTCGAAGTCGGAGTCGGGAACTCAAGTTTTGACATGCTTGGATACTGCATGTGTTTGTAAGAAGAAGTATAGCCGAGGGCAATTCGGGGATAGAAAATCGGGACTTTGAGATCGACCTGTATTAAGCTGATGTGATGCATCAGAATCATCAGAATCATCATCAAACGGTAGTTAGGGCACTTGCGATCATAGACACGACGACGCTTTGAAGTTGCAGGGGTATCCGGGGTATCCAAGGTCTCCAAGGGAGCTGTATATTTGCGCTTGGGCCTGGAGGTCGCAAGTGCAGGCAAGGAAGACTCGGCGTTTGATGAGGACCGGGGATTTGCCTCAGGCAACGAGGATTCGGAGCCTAAATGTAAAAGGGTATTCAAAAATCGGTCAGAGCGGGAGGTCATAGAAAATCAAAGAAGCCAAAAGCCGACCTGTCGATCCACGATGTGGACACTGAGTCCGAGTGTGCGGCTGAGCTACCACAGGGCCGGGGCCGCTGATCGAAGATGAAATAGTAGAATAGCCTTTGAAATACTTGGTCAGGCAAGAGAAGAATAAGAAAGCAGAAAACCAACTGGTTGCATGAAGAGACTGCGTGCGAACCACACGGGCTGTGCTTTTTCTCGGCACCCGCTTTACTATAGAGACTACAGGGGCGAGCAAGGTGGAATCGGTAGAGCCGTCGGTTGAAGAGGAAGACGTCCCCTCACCTTTCAAATATTCAAGTATTCAGTCAGGGATGGATGCGGAGAAGCAGCAAAGAGGTAGAGAAACTAACCTGTAGCCCCACGCAGAGACACCGTGCGGGCCGCGCGTGCTGTGCTTTTTCTTGGCACGCGGACCACCACCACCCCAGATGGGTGGCTAGATACAGCCTGCACGGATCTCGGATTCGAGTTCGGTGCAGCACCGTAGGAACGTGTCAGAATTGAATTTGAAGTCTCTTTATTCCGGAGTCGCACATATGAGTCTTCGTTATTTTGGCTTTCGTCGCTAGCATCTAGTATATCAATACTTTTATGGGACACAAACAGGCGATGCAGGGCAGATTGCGCTTCTACAGCTTCATCGGCAGTGCCTTTCTGGATGATAGTCTGCAACCCAAGATATTCAAGGCGTTTGAACTCGTCACGGCATTCCTGAGATTGGCGACATGTTATCCTGGACCTAGAGAAACCTTTCAATATAATCAACCCGTCCAATGAAGTTACTCGTGACACCATGACGTACGGTGCTTCCGTTCCTGAACAATTTTGTAAGTTGATTATAGCATGAGTGAGTGTCTTCCCTTGCGCTTTATGAGCTGTAATAGCAAATCCCGGCAGAACTGGTAACTGAGTGCGTTTCACAGTCACAGACTCCTTGGTATATCTGTTTGTAAATTCTATGCTCACAGTATCTTCGAGAGCAACTACATGGTGGTCGGGTAGACCGTCCACAATACCAGGAGACGTATCAGGTGCCTCGATTATACAGGAAATTGCATGTCGGTTGTTGTCAGAATCAACGCGATACCTCACACTTTTAAGTATACCTGTGCAACCATTAACAACGCCGCCTTCAACATCAAAATTTTGCGAGATGACAACTGGCATCCCTATCACTAGCGGTATCTTTCCCAGACGAGATTTGGTAGAACCTGAATCCATGCCCTGCAAATGTTGAATCAGTTCTGTATTCAACACGGGTTTATTTCGGCCAATGGTATCAGACGCGTGATACCAGTGGAGCGGGCGACCAGTACGTTTTGCGAACGCGTAGGCAGCCTTAATATTGAATGCGTCCTTAGTGGCATTTTCGGAGACGATGAGTGGTGCAGTTCGCCACCCCTCATCTGTCCAATCTACAGTCAGATTAGACAATAACCGAGTGTTCAGAAGCTGATAGTCGGACTCAGTACATCGCCCATCTCTCAGCCGGTCCAACAAGGACAAGAACCGTGCATTTTCGGGTCCGCTCTGTCTTTTGATCTCTGTGAGAAGAACCACAGTTTGGATAGACAACCACAAGAGTTTTCCGAATACCTTTTTCTGACTAGGGCGCGTTGCAGCAGTCATTCCGGGGCGCATGAGATGGGAATAAAGCCTGGTTTGACCAACGGGAGGGAGTTGAGCAAAATCTCCGGCAAAAATTATATTGATACCTCCAAAAGAATCTGTATTACCTTTAGCGATACTGAGGGCTTCACTTATATCGCTCAATAAGCCACAGCCGATCATAGAGACTTCGTCAATAAAAAGGAAATCGACACCCTCCCACATAGCCATCAGGTCGCGCTTAGCCTTCACACTCATTGAAGAAGTTCGGCCTATGCCAAGAGCAGCATGGAGAGTCATACCTGTTATATTCCGAGCTGCAACACCAGTGTAGGACGCTAATCTAAAACGTCTACCCTGACCCCGCCTTGTGAAAAAATCAGTAAGGCTGTTTATAACCCGAGATTTACCTGTGCCGCCAGGACCACCGAGGAACATTCGAAGAGGTGTATCTTGTTTCTCTAGACTATGCTCAGCAATGATTCGGAACGCCCTTGCCTGCTCATTATTCAGGGTGTACTCAGCAATCACCTCATCAACAGATGCCGGAATAACAACGTTTTGAAGCACATTTACAGCATCCGCATTGTGGACGCCCAGCACCTCCTGGTAAGTTCCTGCTGCACTGGCAGTCATCTGAAATGCAGAGCCATCTGATACGCTCAAGGCAGATGCAGCCTGTTCAGATGGATTGGCAGATAACAAGTCTATTGTGACGGTAGAAGTAGAAGCCGCTTTCTTCCAATGATCCTTCCGAGTTTGGTAAGACTTACCCCAATTATACTCTGCAAGTGGATGCAGCTCAGTAACCTCAGTGTGGGAGCCGACGGGCTCTACATCCATGTCAGATGCGAAGTTATAAGTAGTTTCAGCTGTGAACATTCCCCCGACCTCGGCCGCCAATATGCTATCAGAAATATTGGCCGCTGAGGAAGCCAAATAATTTGAACGCTTCTGGGCGATACGCTCTAGATGGTCGAGAACTAAACCCTCGTCTTCCTCAGCATACATAGCATCTTCGTTCAAGGCGGCTCGGTTGACCATATCGCGGTTGACCCCCGCCCGCTTTCTATTTTGGCGGTTCGCAAAGTGGGCGTCTCTACTGACTTTGCACTCATGCAGAATATGAATGTTGGCAATCGAATCCAAAATCTCCAGAGGGCAGGTTTCCTGAAAACGAAGGTAGGCATCTTCCCACGACTCTCCAATGGCCCTCAAATCATGAGCATGACGCCAGGGTTTAAATAAGATGAGCATCAGACGAGCATGTTTATGTTTAAGCTCTTCAACATCGCGTCTAGGCATTGCAGGTCCAATGGGTACAGGAATTTTACGTGCATTCTCAGAACAGACACGCAAAATATGGGTGGCCTCCTCAATATGAGGAGTTTGCAACTCGATTCTGGGACGTTTCCTGCCTGAGTACTGTAACACATCACCGTCATAAGGGTCGTCGTCATCATCTACGGGTTCATCTGCCGGTGCAGTGGCGGCGGTGCGGGCATCTACGGCATTGAACAATGCAGGTTTAGAAGTAGATGTTGTCGGTGATTTATTAGTCTCAGTTTTATCAAGCATATCCTGCAATGTATCCTCATCGGCTGCATTCTCATCATCGTTATCGTCTTCATCGTCCTCAGATGTACCCTTATGTCTGCGTTTCGCTGCTAATTTCGAGACTTTTTCAACACGAGCAACAAATTCCCAGACTGACACATGTTCTAATAGCGAGCCTCTGTTCTGATAGTCAGATATTTGATTTGCGCTGGGTCTGAGTTGACCTGCAGCATTAAAAACCAAAGCAATTTCATCATCATTGGAGCATTCCGCATCAGTCGCAGGCAAATCTTCGAGCCGTCCTTCATTATGTTCGGTCTCCCGATCTGTTATATCATCTGGTTCAACAGCACCCAGCGGTTCAGTGGGATAGCTGCCATCAGCAGCGGTATCATCAGTGTCAACTGTAACAACGGTCTTGCGTTGGTAGCACTCCGGACTGGGATCCTCCTCGTCAATAAACTTCTCAAATGAAGTCCAGTACAGATTGTTAAATTTGTGGCTGGTGAAATGGTCCTCATAATCCATCAAATAGGACACCACTTGCTGTGCGGACAATTCCTGTTTGGCTATCATTGAATGGGCGCATTTTTGAAGTAGCCTCTTTGCTCTCGTTCGAAGTTCATCGGTATCCGGATCATATTCCCCCAGTCTTCCGACAGCAAGTTCGAGCGCAGCGTATGCAACATGCGCTTGAAGTTGAGTTTTAGTTATATAGTCGGTGATATAATAAAGAACAGCTTTAGCTGCGGGACCCGAACCTATGAACTTAATATCCATATTACATCGGATGGCCTCGATAATGGTTTCGTTAAAATTATTAACAAGCCCATCTAGACATCGCAGTGTAA
The DNA here is from genome assembly GCA_029204075.1 of Mycena capillaripes. Taxonomy (NCBI): domain Eukaryota; kingdom Fungi; phylum Basidiomycota; class Agaricomycetes; order Agaricales; family Mycenaceae; genus Mycena; species Mycena capillaripes. The sequence goes on along the minus strand of JARHKZ010000035.1, from coordinate 1,073,804 downwards.
TCTCACCTGTGACTGGGTCGATAGTGCTGATTGGAACAGCATTCGATTCATCAAGATCAAATCGGCATTCCTTTGGTTCTGGAGGTCCACGCCAGTACTTGAAACACGTAGGATGATGAGTGTGAGACTGGCAGCGTTTAATCAAATTATGCAAATCCTTAGATCGAGACAACTCTGGATGAGCTGCTTTGTCTGCTGGAGTGGGACCTCTGGTTGCGCAAGAATCAATGTCCCCAAGTTCCGTTTTGAACAATGGATCCGGATCTGCAGGAACAGAATTGGAAATTGTATCATCCAGAAACTCAAGAAGACGTTTCTGAAACTCCAAATCAGCGCCATCTTTCAAGGCCTTCTCCTTGATTTGGTTTGGATTTAGGCCACCCTCAAGCCAGATGAGCATGTGGCAATGTAGGGTTCCACGCCCTTGAGCCTCAACACAGCCATAGTAAGCTTTCACCAAGCCCAGGATCCCACCGTCTAAGTTGACTCCGCTGCTATCATAGCCTAGAATCGTGGAAATGAAAGCCTTCATATATATATTGAAAAACTGAGCAGCGACGGCGGGATTTTTAGCTACAAGGCAGGCTTGATCGAAGTAATTTGGGACAGTATCTTTGGTCATACTATCCAAGTTGACCTCATCACCAGCGAGAAATTTTACCAACGGGTTGTAAACATCGGCGGGATTGATAGTTATGTAGAAACTAGGAAGACCTTTGTCAATCATCAACCCTCTAATCTGGTTGCGCATTACTAGTTTAGACTGAGAGGAGCCAGAAACATGAGCATTTATTATATTTACCTCTTTCATAAGTCTTAAAACTCGACGCTCTTCCATATTATTGGCCGTCTGACTGTCTCCATTAGCGATTCTTTCCGAGACAATGTGCACGGCCTCGGGAGATACGGTAGCAAATTGCGCCGCCACGTGGTCGAAATTGGACCGTTTTACCTTCATGCTTGTACGAAGCAGGAGCTCCCTTCGCTGAAGCATGTTGAATGCCGTGAATAAAAAGGAATAATGGGTCTGAAATCTTCGGTCCGACAGGTTAAATAAATGCTTAACATGAGCACGCATGGATAGAGGTGTACGACGGCGGACGTCTTCACAACCACCAATCCCGTACGGGTACAGAGTCGGATAAATCATTGGGAATAAAGTCGGATTTTTGAATTCGTTTACCGGGTTCCCTTCATGCGGTATTCCAACATAGTTATTTCCCGGCATCTTCAGGTGCTCTATTGCAGCTTTACGCAATTCATTTGGAGTTGCATGCCCTTCCACGTCGGTCACAACCACGGAGTCAAACGGAATAGGCGCGGCGACTGGTGGATTCAAAATATCGGAGAGGTTCGGAGGATGTGTTTCAGTTTCAGGAGCTGATTCAGATACGGAGTCAGTCGGATTGATATTGGTAGACTCAGGAACATACGAAGATGTAGATGCAGAGATTGAGCTTGTCGGAATGACGTGCTGGATATGGAAGGGGAAAATAGTCTCATCTGGCTGACCATCAAATACGCTAGTATTAATTTCTATATCTTTATAAAGTGGATTGTGAGCTTTCAGCCATGTCAAAGCACCCAATACCTTCTCCTTACGAACGGTCAAAGGTTTGGCCTTCTTTTGGAGCCATTCTTTGCTTGGAGGGTTGGAACCGACAAAAATAACGCAGATAGGCGTGATAACCTCGTCTATGGAGGGAGGGAGAACTTTGGCAATAGCGGACGGCCGTTGAGGATAAACTATTACGTGTCCTCTCACTCCACGCTGCGTGATTGGTGTGGAGTAATCGTCCTCTTCTTTCAACTGAATGATCCAACATTTAGCACGGCACCTGGCAATCATGGCCTCTTCTATGACGGTGAGCTCCTGAAGCTGGGAAGGAACAGGACCCAAATAATTGTAGTTGGCCAGAGAGAGTCGAGGAATTTTCCCTTTATTGAGCGAGGAGGCACAGCCTTTGCACGTAAGAAGGACTGTTTCTCCTTCATCGTCTGAGCCGATTCCGTCAGCATCAAACAGAACCCCGTCAAATTCACCATCGCAATCAAAATCGAGGGATTCATCACAAGGAAGAGGCGGATGAACACAATCAGGATCCAACCGCTGGTGAGGAGGAGGAGGTTGAGGCTCACTTACAACCACAGGAGGAGCTTCTGGAATTTCCATATCTACATCCATAGCACCAGAATCCACGTCCAACGCGTCCTGATCAATGTCTAATTCCATCGCCAAATCCTCCAATTCTGAATCTGACTCCGTGTCAGAGCTCGGTTTCCTGGCTTGGACGGCGTCATAATCCGGACGGCGCAATAACGTCAGATCAATGTCTTTGATTCTGAGCATCCGCTGATTTTTCAACAATGTCCTACCAGAACAGCTACCACAAGCAAAAGTGGCAAGCTCATCTCCAGAAATAGCGTGATGAAATGCTTCCACTAGTCCACGCTTTTTCGCCTGAGGTACCAGTGTAGGCCAGTCAGATCTCAATGTGGACAGCTCTCGGTCATGTCGAGATTTTTGCTGGACTCTCTTACCTCGACGTAATCGCTTCAAGTACGACCGAAGATGCTTACGTAGAGTAGCAATACCGTCCGAAGTAGAGAATTCAACCCGATGCATTTGGAGAACACGCCTCAATGGACGTTTAGACAGACTCTTAACCACACTTGCTAGTATATTTATTTGAGCCAGCTCGAGATCTACTGACATCGAATGACCCAGATCCATAGACGGGATGTCCGAGTCTACGTTACTAGCTTCGGATAAGGCAAGAAGAGAAGCACAGCCCAGATGCCTGTAGCCAGACCTATGAAGTCCACAAGAACCGCTGCCGAGATGAGCGGAAAGAATATCTCTGCATTCGGGGACTTTTTTACCAGTCAAAACAATGCCATGCAAAGCCCCGAGTGAAATAAGAGCCGGTCTGGGTAATCTGGTAACACCCTCAAAGTGAGAAACCGAGGGGTGAGAAACGGAGTGTTGCGACAGGATCGCAGTGCGTCTCATTAAAAGAGTTTGTTGAAGCTCAGAGGGGGAAACTCCTAATGTATGAGACAATAACTTGGATTGACGATCCGAAAGAAGGGAAGCAGCCAGAAGGATACTATACGCAGTATAGCTCATATGATGAACCGACGAAAACTGAGACCCCAGAGATCTACAACCATCATGGGGTAATGCCAAACCACCAAGCGGAAGAGTAGAAGCACACATACCAGACAACAGATGAAAAGCCAACGCTTTCCGTGCATCGGAGGTAGATAAACCAGCGGAAGGAATTCCGTGCAGGGATAGATGGGAATCAAGGCAAGAATCTTCGCCTACTAGCACATTATCTAGGGGTTCTGGCGACAAAAAAAGCACATCCAAACCTCTAACAGGATACACAGGTCCAGATTTTGCATGTCTTATGGATGAACCAGCCTGTCCGGCCTGTCGCACATTATTATTATTGGAGACAGCGGATGGGGCATTATCAGATTCATTAACAGACATGGGAACAGGTGGATGGTAAACAGATGGATAACTCTGTGCATACACAGGTGGATGACTATGCGCGTACACAGGTGGATAACTATGCGCGTACACAGGTGGATAACTATGCGCGTACGCAAGCTGACCGTGCGCGTGCGCAGGTGGATAACTATGCGCGTACGCAAGCTGACCGTGCGCGTGCGCAGGTGGATAACTATGCGCGTGCGCAAGCTCGCCGTGCGCGTGCGCAGGCAAATGGCAATGTCCATGCGCGTACGCAGACATATGACCATCGGGCGTACGGCTGGAATCCGTGTGGCCCGTGGGCTCTAACTCTGAGCATGAAAAGGAAATACGAGAATTAAAAATAAAATAAAAACGAAATTGCAATGGCAACATACCAGCGGATGAATTCCAAGGCGTACCAGCGGCAAGACCGTCGTAGACAGGCTGTAGAAGCTCTGGGCAGAATATTAAAATATTGAAAAGGAACCAAAGAAATATAGCAACACACCCCAGGGCTGAGACAGGGAACCGCCGGCGCCGGACGTGACGTCGACAGAGCGTTGAGTTTCTGTGTTTAACTTAGAGTAGTATCAGATAATGAAAGAGAGAAGGCGTACCAGAGAACGACAACGACCTATGACGACGTGACAGCCCCGCAACCGCTAAACAACAGCCAAATAAAAGTTAACCCGAGGAGGAGGAGTAAAAATCAACATAAACTAACTGTTATCAAGGGCATGCAAATGGTCAAAACCATTCGAAGGTCGTAATCCAAGACCTATAAGCCACTCTTGTATCCCTGCCTTCCAGTCCAGACCCATACAGACATCGCTGGTGAGACCAGAAGCCACAGAGCATGCCAACTCGATAGTAAAACTCCCATGAGGACCTCCGTTGATGGTGAAAGCGAAACGGGAAGAGCGATGTAAAGGAAGCCGAGTACGGACGAACTCAGAAGAGACGGCGGTAATTGGAGACGTAAAAGACGTAGAGACACTTGAGGTGTAGACACCAGCCACCAAGACAGACATGGATACACAAAGCTAAGAGCGGGCAAAGGTGATGAGAGCAGAAAACAAAAGGAGGCGGACAAATGCAAAAGCAACAAGACCACACAGATTCACGTGAACGACTGAGTAGCTGTCACGTCAAGACTGAAATGGAGAAATCCAGATTAACGGAAGATGATTGTCAGAGTGAGATCAAAGATAGTAACAGCCCATCTGATTTTCATGGCGGGCTCATCAGAGAAGCGATCACCAAATCAACCTTTTAGCATCAATGAGATCATTACACTCAAAAAAAATTGATAGGGCGGTACAGGACCCACTACCTAAAGTTAGTGGGCATTTCAACAATATAGAAGATACGCATGTTTCGGGCGTCGAATACAATTTTGGAAGTAAAATAGTCCTAATTAACTCATAATAATAATAAAATCCCATGCGGCTTTGCACAATGCACAAAAAGCCGCATGCGGCTGTGCACAACCTATCTAATGTCTATCGGAAGCGGCTATTCGGACGGCCAAAGCGTCTGCGATTACGCGCTCAAGCTCTGAGAGGATCCGCCTGCCAGGAAATGAGTCCGGGTGTATTTTCAGATGAGATAAAAGGACGTCACAGCTGCGGCGCCATTCATGCTGTGCAAGCAGAAGTAGAGACTGGTATGGAAAGTTACTTCGACAAGTACAAAAATTTAAAGGTACATAAGTGTCGTGGGTGCTAAAACCAGATGAGCGTAGGCAGATAATAAGTGAAGCGTGTCGGAGGCTTCGTGATCCACGTTAACATCCAGCTCGAAAGACCTGAGGGCGGATGCATGAGCGATTGGAGGTTATAGTGTGCTACTGGATCGGAAACCCAGACCTCGGGGCGCCATACATCGAGGGGAGCCTTTAAGCGTCCAACAAATCGGCGTGGAGATACTTTGAAGCTTCAAATGTAGTCAGCGCCGAATGTGTCAAGGGGCGAAGCCGAACGCGAATCGGCCAAGATCCGGAGATGGCGCAGTTTGGGTACGCCTCCGAATCGGAATATTGGGGCGCGGTGAAATTTGGGGGATTATAACAGCTAATGGCGAGATGCTGGAGCATCGAGAAGGTAGAGGAATGACACAGATGGCGGAGGAACTCTAGACATATGGCTACTTAATTTGGGTATCCAAATGAGCCACACGTATAGCTAGTAGCCGGCCCAGGGTTTGCTGATGCGGCGTTACAAGCCAGGGCTTCACTATCTGGTAGTCACCCTTCCCTGCATTTAGGAGTATTGACTGTGTGAATATGGGAATTTTGGGAAATGTGTTGATACTCGGAGCATACAATGTAACAGTGGCCCGATTTTGGGAAAGAGTATACTAGACAACAGACCGTCGTCGCCAGGCAAGACACCTCCCCAATTTAGCGCTTCAAATGGCAGTTGGTATTCGATTTCCCCTTGACGGCATGGCCATCTCATCTTGAACAATTCACTCCCGAACCAACATTATAGCGTTCCTTATTTTATCATGTTCGACATTCCGCTTCGACCTTGCGTGTCATGATGAAACTATGAATAGTTGACAGTTTTCATGTGACAGTGCAAAATCAAACAGCATCGGGCCTATCGGCTCTTTCGGCACTTCGGGGACTTTTGCAATGGGCCTCACGCTGTCACTTTGCTGTCACTGTACTCTTTTGCTCCCCACCGTCATGGCCTTCGTCTGTGAAAGCTGCGGCCATCGCGACCATCGCAGTTCGCTTTCCTTCTCCCATCACGGAGTTTTCACAGACTCCGGTGGAAGTGGCTCTTCTTCCCCCGAACAGCTGCGCGCAAACTTGGATCAAGTCAGAACGACGATCATACGACAGAAGTCATACCTCGACGAGCTCGAGGAAACACAGCGAAGACTAGAGAGCGAGCTGGCCGAGATCGGATATCCCGTTCTCACCCTCCCGCCGGAAATTGTCTCCCGCATTTTTGTCGAGTGCCTCCCAGGCCACGGACGTGTGCGGCCTTCTCCGGATGCGCCTCCGCTCTCCCTGGCGCAGATTTGCCGTCATTGGCGGGAGATTGCCCTCTCATCATCGGAGCTTTGGGCCTCTGTGGATATGGATTGCTTCCCCTCCAATTTGGGCATAGGTGCTTTTTTGCCCGATGTGGGCATCTTTGGCTTCCTTTTCGATGGAACGGAGGTCCCCCAGCACGAGACGGAAAGTGTGACACATGACGTCGCACTTTCCGGTGTGGGTTCGACCACCCTTTTCATGGAGTTGTTGCAGACATGGTTTGTTCGGGCGAAAGGACGACCGCTCTCTGTGACAATACGCTCACCAGAAAATGATGTCCCTACTCCTATAATTTCGTTGATTTCGTCGGTCCACGATAGGCTTCATTCCCTCGAGCTCCATCTTTCCCATAAAGACTTTCTGCTTCTTGGGCAGAATTCCATCACCTTTCCCCGTCTTCGGCGTCTCGCCGTATTTCACCGTCACGGTCCTTCGGATTATGATCCCCTCCGCATCTTCCAAAACGCTCCGGCCTTGTCTGAACTCAGACTCGAAACTCACTCGGGCTTGATTCCCGACCTCTACCCATTGTTGACCAACATTGATCTTGGATCCGTTACTTTCAACACCGTTTTAAATGTGTTGCGTCAGTATCCCAGACTCTTGCAACTTAGGGCGCATATTACTGATGGTCCGCTCCCGTGGAATGTTGCAACTTCTACGGCACGGCACCTCGAAAGCCTGATTTTACACAATGCCGGCCTTGACTCTTTCACCCTTCCGGGCCTGCGTCGGCTGGAGCTGCATAATGGCGGATTCTCGACTCTTTGGCCTTTCCTTACACGCTCTTCCTGCGCCCTCGAACACCTCCAGCTTCCACTCCACGGCGATCAGACAGACCTTGAGGCCTGTTTTCAAGCTGTACCATCGCTTCAGTCATTAACCATTGGTGTCCCCTGTGATGTTCAGCTGACCTTATTCACTCAAGTGCTCGACACGGACCCACCGCTTCTCCCGCGGCTGCGCACGTTGACCATATCCGCCGCTTATAACCAGTTCGATTACCTTGCCTTCATCCAGCTTCTGCAGACACGGCATGACCACTCTGGAGATGTCGCTCGAGTGATGTTGGCACAGCTTAATTTATACGGAGATGACCGTGACTGGCCTTACAAGGAGGACTGGCTCCCGAGCTCAGTAATTTTTGAGTTCGATAAGCTTATTGCGCAAGGAATGACGCTTCGGGCCACTTACAACAATGATGCATATGGTGAACAAGTATGGCCCGATGAAAACATGGGCAAGTCCGATCCTTATTCGGAGTTGAAGCCAGCTGACTCTCCCACGTTCAGACCCCTGCGAGACCTTCCCCTAGTTGAATTTGTTGTGTAGACAAGTGATGTCGCCTAACTACTTTCCCACCGGGGTGGGTGGGCCTGAAATAAAATCATTCTCGAGTTTTTTTCGCTGGAGCCTGTGACCCTGGTTGCAGCCCCTGTACCAAATCAACAGTTGGGAGCACACCCAAAGTTTATCGATAGAATATCATTTTCTCACCAAGATCTATACATATGCCTGTTTTTGATTTTTTCTTCTAAGGGGGCCCCCCTTAGCCTGGTTGGAAAATAGATAAAGTGTCGCGCAACTGGCAGACGCGCGTTACTTGCCGGCCGGCGAACAGATTCGTGCGGATGTAGTTGACTCCGGTGTCGCAGAGGGATGTGCCCGGGCCGTAGGCTCTTGTATTGGGTTGGTAGTCCGTGTAGCGGTCGATTGAATGATGGGAATAAAATATAGAAGTGGGTCCCGAGCCGTAAAGTGCAAAAAGTGCGAAGAAAGAGAGTCAAAATGTCTGAAAATGATGTGCAGAGAGGGCGAGGTTGTGAGAGGTGATTTCGAAGGGTTGGTGGCTAGGAAGCCTACTGATTTAGAAGGAAGAGGCGAGGAGATCCGACGCTACCTCTGGGCGCTTGCCCTGCACTGGCTGCGGAGATGGTGGTATGAGTGTGAGATTCGATGATGTGGCACTGTTTACGATACAAATGACTCGGAAAGCTCCGGCTGCGTTAGCATAGACCTTGAGGTGACCAAAAGAGTGTTTACCAAATGCTGGTTCAGGGCAACTCTTGTGGGTTTCAAGAAGCAAGGAGCTCGCCAGTTAGCTTCAGAGAGACGAGTGAGTGAACCTTGAGCACGGGGCAGTAGACGAGAATAGCGGAACATGATTTCACATCACTGTTCCATTCTCTTTCTACCACGACACTCAGACACCACGCAGGCGAAAGTTCCTTAGCAAACACAATCAAGCGCTTGTCTGGCTGGCCCTGGTCTAAACTCACATTTTGTCAGGCGCCCACCTGCCGCCCAACCCTGCGCCGCAACTTTGAAATCGCCACCCGCGTAGGCCATGCCCCGCGTGGTTCCGTCTCGCGCACGACTACGAGGCCTTCAGAGACATGACTTACCATTAGACTATTTTGATGAAAGAGCAAAGGCGAGGGATTCGGCGGCGCTGCATCGATGGAGGCACCGCGCACTTTTGGGCATGCCGGCGAACGTGAACGCTGATTTCCCGTATTTGCGTGGCATGGCAGCGGCATTGCTGTGTATCCAACCGGCGTATGTTTTTACGTTGATTCTTTTAGGTGCGTCTTCCTTCTGTTTTTTTTTGGTTATATTAATACTAACTTGACCAAAGGTCAATCCACACCCCTCTGCCAACCCGACTCGCCTTCGTTGCTGGCCCCGTATCTCTCCCAAAGGGCAGATTTGTGAGGCGTACGCATGGGCAATACTCGAGCACACCGCCGCGTTGTATTTTGCGCTGGTGCAGTACAAGTTGAGACACACGTTGTAGTTTGCGGTGTGTGTGAGGTGCATGTCGGCTTGCTTTACTTTATCCCATTCTATCCCCCCTGCATCCTCTCTCCTATTCAATCTTACTCTACCCTTGCTCTTAGCAGTGAACTGTTTTTTTCTTTCTTTTCGTGGGTCATTTCGAGCCCCTCGCACCTCCGCCCGTTCTCCTCCCCTAACCGTTATCGGATGACGTTCTCCAAGCTGCACCACACCCATTCGCACCGCCGGCAGAACTAGAGGCTGCACCAGACCCGCAACTCCTCCCCCCAGTCCCGCTCCTGATTCCCCGCTTGCCTCGTTACAGCCTCCAACAACCGGTTTCCGGGCTCAGACTGCTCTCCCCCCAGCCCCCTACATTCTCGGTCGATGTCCATTACCGATCTTCGCGGCAAATCCCGCCTTCTCCCTCGTCCGCCTCTTCCGCCTCTCCCCCTCTCTCCAAATACACAACAACGCATCCCATTAATACACAATGTAGCCTATGTAGTTCAATCCCTTGTAACGTAGCCCTCGATACCGGTATTTTATCGATGGCATCCATTTGATTTAAGACACTGACTCTCGAGCTCCCATTCCTCGTATACTACATCATAGACTGTATTCGGTATGTCAAATGTGTAACACTCAGGTGTTTCTGGGGTCCTGTACTGTTAGCCGCACGCGGATCATCCGCGGGATGGCCCAATACCAAAACTAAGCTGTCCATTCCCTGTTGCAATAGCTATATTCGAAAGAACATCTTTCTGTTTCATTGGAAATGGCTCTTGAGAGTCCCTCTTTGAGCAATCATTTCTTGGATCGCCGACGTTAAATATATAGACCTGTTTCAAAACGGCCCCTTATTGCGCCTCCTTTGGTTGTGGTTTAGCACGTGGTGACGCGCGTTCAGATTCAAGGTTCAGTGAATAGCTGAGCCTGAACGCGAGGTTCGGTTCGGCGTCTTGGCATATGCGCTGCGTTTGAGCCGGGTTCGAACCCCGAACCTGAAAGTCCGTGAAGTGAGTAAATTTCAGCCATTTCCGGGTCCCTGGCGCGAATTAGAGCCCTACAGTTAATCGGAGCAGATTCAACGTCGTTCTTTGCCTCGGTGTGTTTAAAGTGTTGTATGACCCTATGTCCCAATTTGGCAAGTGAGATTGGCGAGGATAATATGGTGTTTGTAAGGAATGAGAACACTCTTCAGTGAGTCTCGTTGGCTTTATTAACCTGCTCCCCACCAAAACTGACTCTCAGCTACGATCCTACATAGACAGATTTTGAGGTCGCCGAGTGGGCCAAACTTTTCAGGTTCTGAAGACGTTTGAACGCCGCACCAAACCTGCACGCATGTTCAGGTTCAAGGTTCAATAGACAAGTGGTGCAAAGCCGCACAGAGCCGCATGCCGCTTTTGGCCATTGTACAAAGCTGCATGATAAACCGAAGGATTTATCAGGGGATCCAGGTTCATTTCGATGAGATATCGGTAAATTAGGTGCTATGCAGTACATTGAACCACTTACCAAATATAATATGCATCCTTTTTGACGTCATTATTTGACTTCGCCACAGCCGTTGTGCGGCTATGGCCTTGATGCTGCCAAAACAGGCCATTTTCCATACTTCTTCCTCTCACCTGATGCCGGAATCAACACCGACAACTTTCAACGCACTGTATGCAAGGTTTGGATGCATAATGGATAGGGAAACAAAAGCCGCACGGTGCCGCATGTGGCTTTGCACAACCTGTCTATTATTTGTTTAGAGGTCTTCGACGCTACTGCTTGCAAGTCGTTTCGTGAGCCGGGTGGCTCCTGTACATTATATTATCACCGATTTTCTTCAGTCAGAATTCATGTGTATCACTGCGTTGACCGGGGTCCTCAACCGGCAAATGGCGAGGCGCGCTGATCTCCGTGAAGGCAGCCGGGTGCCTCGCCAAGCGATGTCTAGGGCCTTAGCCGCGCCTAGACACTGCCTACAGCAGCCTACAACATCGCTTGGCGAGGCGCCCGGCTGCCGTCACGGAGATCAGCGCACCTCGCCATTTGCCGGTTGAGGGTATCTGATTGAAACGAGTGTGGATGCATTTTCTCGGTGTCTGCAATGGCAGCATCAACTCAGCACTATCGAATGTAGATCGTGTACCTCGATGATCACATCCAGTGATGGCTTGAATCACTGCGTTCAACCAGGTCCTAGACCTGGAAATGGCGAGACCCGTTGATCCGCCTCGGCAGGATTTGGCGCTTCCCAATGGATAAGTAGGCGCGGCTAAGGGCCTAGACTTGTGTGATCTGGTTAAACGCAGTGATTTTTTCTGTACTAGCTGAAAACTCTCAGTCTGCAGCATGCAAAAAAATCAGTGTCCAGTAGACATATTTTGTGGGCGCTAATTAGTGGCATCAGTGATGGGCGCTTGCCCATAGCCCCTGTGTCTCAACCACTCGTCTCTCGCCCAAGATTTCTTCTTTTTTTCTCTCTCTCTTCATCGTTCCGGCTACGCAGGATCTGCTACTCTTCCTTGTCCTCGAGAATATGGTCCGCAACGTTGCTTTCCTCCTCTTCCTTCTCACTTACGGTGATGCTGTGCAGTTTCGCGACGCGCCGCCCAGCCCGGAGGTAGGTTCAAGCATCCTTGGACATCTCAGGCTAATCACAAAAGTTCCAGGATATTGTCAGACGATTTTCATTATGCTTCACCGCCTCGAATAATTGTCTTGTGGCTTGACTTCGTTCTGACACCGCATTGTGCCAAGCGACTGGGCAATTTGGTGCGGAACATGAAGTGATATCACGAAAGTGAACTCGAATTAAATACAATTGCAATAGGATCAGGACATGCTGGATACTGTCCTTGGGATCTCGGGATATTAGGTCTGAGGTTCCTCCGCGCAGTAAATCACTCGCACACCTCTGGAATCGTTCCCATGCGGACAACTCTTTGTTACCATAGCACCGCCGAATCCGACAAAATTGTGCCTGGCTGATCTTAGTGTACGTATCCTTGATTGACCGGAGTTCAAATGTCTCGCCAGTGAAGGTCAGTGCAAATCATTCCGTGCACCGCTTTTGGCATATGAAGCGATGCTGCGATACACAAGGCATCGCTTATGGGCCGCCTCGGGTGGGAGCCGGATGTACATGAATGGAGCAGCGCCCCCGCTTCCCCGTCTAAAAGCTTACTGCGTTCGGCAGAAGGCGCGGCTTGAAGCGACGGTCCATGAGTCAATGCTACGATGTCAACTTCTCCAGATGTCGTACCCACCCAGCGCCGGACGGCTGCGCCCCCGTCGCTCGAGTACGCCGCCCATTAGCGAGGATGCGCTCACTGCATTTGATTGAATTTTGATTTGCCCAGGTGAATGCAATCAATCGGTTGCGATTGCGCGCCCTCCAAGTGGGCCATCGCCTTGGTTGGTACAATCTCGAGAGGACATCACGCATTGTGACTCACCGTAACATACTTATACAGGCTCCCTCTAGAGATGCGGTATACATCCAATGCCAAGATCCAACCCACCGGCCCAGCACCCTCAGCGCTCAACACCGTCCGCCCTCAAGCGGCGGCGCACAATCATGGCTTGCTTGTGTTGTAGAACGCGCAAAATTAGGGTGCGTTCCTTTTCTTTCTATGCATATATATCGCTAACCCCAATCGCGTTTCTCTCTACTTAGTGCATAACGAGCGAGCAGCCTCCCAGGAACCCTTGTGCGCGCTGCACCAAAAAGGGACTCGCCTGCGAATATGTCGCCGCGAGCGAGATGGACTGTTACCCTTCATCCTCCTCCTCCTCCTCCTCCAGTTCGCCGCGGACGCCAAACCTCCTAGGGTGGGATATCCCCACGCTACCCGCCCCGAAAAATTCGTGGACGCCCCTCCCGCCCTCGCCTAATCTCATTTCCCACGACAAGTGCATCGCCGTGTCTCCCATTCCGTACACCATCCCTCCTGCCCATGATAGTCAGCTGCTGTATGCCGGTGCACAGTATACCGACTTTGCGCCCTGCGACCTAGACTGCGTGACGTCAATGCCCGTCTCACCATATTATCCTTCGGACTGTTTCGTTCAGCCCAACACCAACTACGCCGCGTACGACTTCCAAGCTGTGCACGCGCCGCAGTATCCGGCCGTCTACCCGACCCCACTCCACCCTAGCTATGCTGGAGAACCACACTCCAAACAATATCCTGTGCCATTGCCGATGCCCTTTTTCACAGAAATCCACAACGGATTCGATTGGCAGCAGGAACTCGGGCGGGAGTGAGTTCTCTTTCGATCACCGACAAAATAATATTTACTGATGTCCGATAGTGCCTAGCCGAGCCTCGGTTGACATAGATATAATTCCAAAGATGCGGTAAACCGGCCGCTTCAATTTATTCCCCCGGTACAAAATCTATGTGTTGCGCATCTTGAAGATGCTTTATAATCTGAAGTTTAGAACAGCTAACTTATATTATTTATGAACACTGGTTGTACTCCACTATACCTAGTCATCTGTTGTATTGCTATTATTTATCGGGTACAATCATCGTAGGCTGTCCCTTGTACAAAATCCGTATCGAGAAACCGAGATGTATTGCGATTTTCGCGCCATCGGGTTGAGTGCCAGTCACGGCAAAATTAGTTGCATGACCCCGTTTGGGCAGCCGCCGCTTGTTTCGCTTATGGCCTGATTGGGAATGACGGCTATTCTGCCAAGGATTTATGTGATCCAGATCAATCGTTGTCAAGAACCTTCTGCTCACCGTCAATCACAGCGAGCAAGTCTCCCATTTCGAAATTTCATTTTTCACTGAGCGCACTTGAACAGCTGCATGCTAGTTGACAGTAAATGAATTAATAGGTTTTTCCTGCAATTTTACATTGTGCATGTAGAGAGATATCAATCATAGCGGGAAGGGCGGGGGTATGGCGGGGGCAGCAAGAAAGACCGAGGGCATCATAGCGCACGGTGAAGAGGAAATTTTAAAAGTGTGACTGTATGTGACAGAGATGACGGACATGAGAATTTATGGCCCAAGCGACATAAGCGGCGGCTGCCCAAACGGGGTCATGCAACTAATTTTGCCGTGACTGTACGTAGCTCAGAGACCGATGATGAATCTCATGGCTAGTCTCTCTAAGACAGACGCTATAACCGATTCTAGCTTGTACCTCGCTAGTTATATCTCAGGGCCAGAATTCGGTAAGTAGATCTCTCAAGGTGAGTCCCCCCAGAAGGCGGGTTTGTGATCGCTTCATGGCCCTTCCCATGTACTGCAATTGCAACGTAGACCACGATTCCACGACTGCCCGCTCCGATCTCGAGCGATAATATTGGTAGATGACGAGAAATCCATTATTTGGGAATATTGGTCTCGAATCTCCACACCATCGTTTCCAACAAGTCGCTAAGGTAGCCGCAGGCTGTTAACCGAGGTAGCCGAAGGTAGCCGAACCGCGGCGCCGAAGGCTGTGTACCTTGGGTGACACATGGTAGCCTATGTCGACATTGCTTGGTACACAGCCGATGAAGGAGCCGAAAGGCGCCAGAAGTCCAGAGGCGTGTTGTCGTAGGGTCGGAACACAGGGAATACGATCTAACTTAAGCTTTCCGGGCAAAAAATGCCGCGGCCGTCCTGAGCAAGGCCAGTCCTAATCTACCCCGTTTATAATCTCATCGACGACTTGTCGACAACAGCAGAGTTGGTGGAATCTCGAACTTTCCACGGACCATGGCTTTCCGAAATGCGTCCGCAACTCTCTGAAAGTTCTGAACGACAATTGACAACTTGAAGGTTGAGCGTTAACGGTTTTGACTCGTATGGAAGGAGTCGTTGAAAACGCTGGGACAAGATGCCAGTGATAACCTGAACAGTTACGATGCTGCACCGCGCGGAAAAAAATTATGAACAGCCTGAGCGACTCGATGTCTTGTTTGTTCGTGAGTCATTATGATGCCATCGCTCGTTAGCCGCTTTTCTTCCACGAACCGTCACCACGGACCCTGTCACCGCAGCACCATGACCATGGACTAAGCAAACAGCCTCGCTATTTCAAATCGTGCTAGAATCCGAAGGGTCAACCTCAATTCCGCTTTGGTCGGCCTGAGCTTTCATTTCACCCACTGCACAGCCTGAGTCATTTGGAGGGCCGCACCGCACATGAAAAATAGTTAAACTGATCCTCTCCAGTGACGTCGGCCTGATAGGAAATGAAAATCTGCATGGCAGCTCGCTGTCTCCTCCAGAGCCACGTACAAGGATCGCCGCTGATACTACTCTATCATATATCCGGCTGCCTGTCTCTGTCGAGCCTCTGACTCGAAATGAGGTGAGTCCTCAGTCAATTAAGGTGCCGATCCTGATCTACGCACCTTTTCGATGATCACAAACCTGCGGGAGCCGATACTTTGTCATGCGCGGTAGCTTTTGAAGGCTCGCCATGACGTACGCTAAGGATAAATGTGGAAATGGACGATAGCAATCACCCCCCGTCCCACCGCGATGCACCCATTCGATATTCCGTCGTAGGTATTCCAACAACAAACCTACGAGCATGGATGAGCTCCTGGACGCAGTCGGATTTGGCGCCGTTGGGTAATTTTCTCGCCGATGCACCAGCTCTCACGAATGCCATGCATGACTCCGGCGCAGGAGTATTATCAATGCGTTCGCATGGTGGGTCCCGTCCGATTTCAAATTCGGTGTCCTCCGTGTAGCTGTTAAAAAGGATAGATTAACACTCCAGGACACCTCCAGCGTCTTTTCAATGACCGCAGGCCACCTCAAAGATATAGGCGCGGTTCTATTTTCAGCACAGACAGCGCCGACAGTTGACATGACGTCCGCTACTTAATGGACAGAACATGTACATTTTTCCGCGGCGTTTGTTCCAGGATGATCCACGGGCAACCATAGCGGCATATGAGTCTTTGATCATGCTCGGATTGTTGGTGCGATCCTACTTCGCGGATTGTCTTCGAAGACGCCTTCTCGGTCGCGCTACCACTCCTTGCAAATTATTGACAAGGAGCCAGTTCCTCGCTATTGCGAAAAACACCATAGCAGGAAACGTCACACATCAGGCGCGAAGCTATTTAAAAAAATATGAGCAAGATGACAGTTGACATGCCATTCGCTACTTATTGAACAGAATATATCCATGTGTCTTGCCTGTTTAGCTGTCGCCGTGATCTACAAGCGACTCATGATCAGCGTCATGTTGAGTCCTTAATTGCAGGCCCGGCCTTGCTAATGTTTTTTCGCGTCTGTGTTTTGCCTCCACTTGCTGTGTGTCGGAATTCACTCAATTTGAAGAGTCGATGTTGAGGTGAAGTTTTAACTCTTGTGCGGAAACGGATCGAATCACACAGATAAGTTTTGGGCCAGCTATACTTCGAGCCAAGCGCCTATTATCTCTGATATTTGAAATTATATGCATCGTTAATGAAGCGTTAATTACTGTCGATGGTCTGTCCTCCCCCGTCCACGCTCCGACCCTGGCATTGAGATTGTGGTCCATCATCTCTTCGGAATCCGATGAGTGTTCGTTTTTTAATTTCGCCCACTCTGTGATGTCAAAACCCGAAGGCTCCCGTCGAAGGGAGAAGCCCAGTTGACGCTTCCGTACGGTCAAGTCATGATTCTGCTGATTCAAAAAGTTGTATAAAAAGCAAGGCGAATGCACGAATCCACATATCTCCACGATCGGACCCTCAACCACCAACGAAGTATCCCCAGCATGAGCGACCCGCGTCGATATTACTCTCCTACTTCCAGCTCTGGTCATTCACCATACAACGATTCAAATTCGCACCCTAATAATAGTATGTTTGATTACGGCGAGTTCCATCTGCGCTTACAACACGTACCTGCAGACACGAATCCTTCTTCGCCGTATTACGGTGGCACGAGGCACACATCGAGTAACTCCGGGCAGGCGTACCAACAGGGTTATGACGCCGCTGGATATGGCTACGGCTCCAACAGCGTTCCGCAGTACCCCACTACACCGTATTACCCAGGGTCGGGCAATCAGTATCCGCCCGCCAACGCGCATAATATGCAGTATCCCACCGTACAATCCCACCCTTCCTACGGCACATCGAACGACATGTACATGCCCTCCAACTCCGTCTCGCCATACCCCGCCTCCCAGTATCCGAGCAATCCTCCGTACCCCGTCCCCTCGCCAGGCCCTTACTCCGCGCAGTATTCATCTCACACCGTCCCGCCGCCCGACCCCGGCACCACCATCAAGCAGTGCTACAACTGCGGCGCCTTAAGCACGCCGCTCTGGCGGCGCCACCCAGCCACGAATCGCACACTCTGCAACGCGTGCGGGCTGTACCAGCAGCAGCGGAATGAGCCGCGTCCGCAGGCGCTCATCGACGCGGAGAACGATGACGGCAGCAGCGAGCCGGCCTTCGCGGGGGATCCGAATGGGCCGCAATGTAGCCACTGCCACACACGCGAGACGAGTGTGTGGCGAAGGAACAAGAGTGGGGACCAGGTGTGCAATGCATGCGGGGTGTATGAGAGGCTCCGCGGGAAGGAGCGGCCGTTGTCGCTGGTGAAGAATAAGGTCAAGTCGCGGTCGAAGCATACCCCGATCTAAGTATTCGGCGTTGGTTAGCCAGTTCGCAATTAAACTTCGGATATCACACCCGAATCCGATCTCGGACTCGCATTTGCGTACCTAAAACAATATACTTTCCATACCACGTATTTTTTTAAATCTAGGGACTCGTACTTTCCTATTCCCGCGCTATCATACTCTTCGTTCAGAATGTTATCAATCGTATTAACTAGGCTTCCGAATCTCCCTTTGAACTTTTGTATCTGTTCTAGCCATCTAGTGGGTGAACGTGACCATGCTCTGTGGCAAGCATCTCCAAGGTAGTTTTCCTCGTCAGGATACACACTAGCATTTGTCTCGTGAGCAAAGACTGAACCACAAAGGCGAGTTGGTTGCAGTATAATATGACATAGGAGCGGTAACAAAATACCATTTCACTCTAGATTTCTAGGTTGAAACTTGTTCAGCGCTTACGACGCCGCAACTGAAATGCCGTTTCTTAGGAAGTTCCATTTTGGCCGCAGAGCCGGGGTGAGAGGTCAGGGCTGGATCACTTTGAGGGAAGATATGATCTTTCGGGAAACTATAAACGTCCATTTTGCTAAAGGCACAAAAATACATGTGGGATTCAGAAAGAACTTTTGTCAATCTCTGGCAGTGACAACCAGTGCATGTGTGCCTCCGGCGAGCGAGACGCTGTTCGTGGAGCTCACGGCCGCCTTCTTCCCATCTACGCTGACAGAAACGCCTCTGCTGGCGCCCAACAGCTCGTTGGGTACCACAAAAACACCTGACGTGCCCGCAGGGACGTCGACGCTCGCGGAGAACGTAGTAGTAGCACCGCGTGTTGAGACGGTCCATGACGCACCGAACCACCCGAGCGCCGTTTCGAAGCCACCCTCGGCGGACGGCAGGCCAGCGATATTGGGGCTCAGGAGCCATTCAGAGCCCTGAGGAGCAGTGACGCTCAGTCCGAGGACATAAATCGTGAGCGCTGATGTAGGGCCGGAGCTCCATCCGTGCGCATGCGAAGTGTACGCTGGATCGAAATTGTATCCTCGATAAGAGCGATACCTGCGGAAGGCCATGAACATTCGCGCACGAAATAGAAAGAAGCTGGTTGTGAAACAGCGCACCATATTGAGCCATTGGCTGTGAATCCTTCGAGAAGTGTGCTCTCCACCGAGAGGTTCGTGTACAGCATGTATCCCCATTCCCTGTGCAAAAGATCCATTGCACGGCTGGCATTCCCCGCAACGAAGTGGGCTTGAAGCTAAATTTCGAAGTATTTTAGCCATCGGCGAATTAATTGTTCAGAAATCTGCAAACCTCGAAGCCACTGATGAACGGCGAAATGGTGTCGGGAAGTTCGGGAGCGACGGGCCCCAGGTCGTTCCAATTTTGCTCCAGACCTGCACTGACCAGCGCAGCCTGCTCGGGGGAAGTTGTGATGTTGAAGAGTACGGCGAAAGAATTGGCATCCTGTGGGGTTAGTGTCGTTGTCACGTTGTCGCGATACATTCCCAACTCCTCAACCCAGAAAGCGTCGTTGAAGTTCGCCTTGAGCGTGGTCGCGTTTTGCGTCCAGGCGGCGGCAAGATCAGGGAGGTTCATAGCTGACGCAAGAGAAGCACTGGTGATGAGGACCTGTAAAAAAGAGATGAGTGCTCGGGAAAATAGCCTTGTAATGAGCGTACCCGATAAAGAATCGCATTGCCCTCGGCGTTGAAACCACCGCCGCCCAGCCGCGCCCAGTCTCGCAGTCCAGTCACCTATGAGGAGCGACGTCAAGAAATATATATTCCTGGTACAATAAATCGACTCGCGTTCATCAGACCGACCGTTGGGTCGACTTTGGCTTCGAGGAAAGCTACAGCTTTGGTGTAATTCGACCAGATGGTCTGGAGCCATTCAATGTCGCCGGAGTAAAGGTAGTAATTATCTGGAGTGCGGTTAATCTCCACGAAGAAATTTCTCGAACGGCGGCGAAGGCGACAAAATGCTTACGCGTGCCAATCAGCGTCCAGCAATGGTATGTATCGCTGCCCAGTTGGCTGAGTGGTGGGCCGGATTCTGGCAGCGCGCCAGTGGTAGGGTTGATTGCGGAGAACATGGTTGCGAGAGCGTTGCGCGTTGGGACGAGATCATTTGTGGAGACGAACTGCGTTGGAACAGCGATGCCCATGTCACCTAGTCTTGTTAATAAGTGTGGGATCTCATGTCGGGCGCGACTGACCTGGCCAGACCGCGCTATCCGGTGGGTATAAGTAGTCAGTTAAACTCTGATACAAGAATCTGAAGGAGAGGCTACCGATCGCGTTTGGCACCTGGGAGGTTGTGGCGTTAGTTTGAGAGCAGCGAGATCGGTGTTGGGAAGGAATCACCATCCACAATAATCGGTCCAGCAACACCGAGAGTTGCGTTGTTTGCCCAGTCTATTCAGTTGGGATGAGACGAGGACTAGCGCGAAAGGGAGCTGACTCACGGCCAGCGGATTCAAACGGGACTTGGCGTCCAGTGTGTAAAGCCACTGTATTGGTTTGTACTGTATATGCTCCCGCCATCCATACTGCGTAAATATATTCAGCCAGACTCCGAATCATATAAGGAAGCTTACTCTTTGTCAAGAAATTCGTGTCGTGGAATTCAGGATCCGGCGCGCTGAAGTAGCCCGTATAGGCGCGCAAATCTTCGACGTGAGGCATGAAAGAGATGGCGCAGGACACGTTGGAGATGGTTACTGCATCCGCCGCGGTTGATACAATGGTGAGAAAGCGGAATCCGCCCCGAAGGGAGAAGGCGGGCTGCGTCCAGAACCCCGTTGCAAGTGGAGCTGGAACAGCTAAAACCGTGTCGTACGTAGTAGATTCGTCCGGGAATGACGAGTCATCGGAAGCCGTTGGGCGGATGAAGGAAGGAGATTCAGTGAAGGAGAGCGCGATGGAAGAATTTTTGGTGACGGAGTCGAAGTTGAGCGATATAAGGCCGCCGACCTGTCCAAGTTAGGGAGGCATGTCGAAGACGTTAATTTTAATTTACCTCGACCCCAAAATCCAGCGTTAGCCAGGTCCCTTTACCAGTCAGGGTGGCGCTTCCCCCGTTATTTACAAGACGCTCTGAGTTCGTGGCTGTGCCTTCAACCTCGCGAATGGCGGCGGGATACACCGTCTTTGAAGTAGGAGCATAATTGAAGGCATCCCAAGGGCCGTTGGGAGCCAGACCCAGAACGGGGCCAGCTAGGAGGGAGATGGAGTAGAATACAGGTATCGACCTCATTGTTATGATACGCCGCCGATGCCCCGACCCTTATATGCACCAAAGAAGCGGAGCGGTCACAGGACCCATTTTCAGAATACGCGCGGCCCGGCGGGAGGTCGTGACGTATCTGCTGAGCGAGTCTCGTACGTTGCCCCTGCGTCGAGAAACTCGGAATTCCAGCGCCCCGCAGAGCGAAACATAAATAGAACGGGAAGAAGGTGCGCGCTATTTTCTTCGCGCTAGCCGCCGTCCACTTGACTAGCGATGTTGACCGCGACGGAGATTTGACAAGGAGGATTTCAAGATGCATTCTTTCGATCATACGGACAGAGTTTAAGAGGGACAGTATGTAAATTTTAGTAAAATCTAACAGCTATCGACGCCATTAGCGAACGAGAAAAATAGAGTAAAAAAAAGGGGAGACGTACCAAACATCCCGCTCCTCAATCCAATGCAAATCCATCCCGGACGACGGTTCAAAATCCCTTAAATCAAGAACGCCATTAGATTTTTTCAGCCCGTCCCTATGATAGTAACAAGGTATGGTGCCGAACGGGCGAGGTCAGCGCCTTCCACCACACGCGCCCGAGGACAGCGTGGAGGACAGGCTCATCGCACTGCACCGAGGTTATCGTCATGGGCGTTTTTGATTGTGGAAGAATCGAAGAAAAAAAGACCCGCTGCCACGTCTTATATACGCAGCAGGAACATCCCACGGTCAGGTGTCGTGCACGGACCGTCGGCATTTCGGATGTTTTCGGTTGGGCGAGTACTTTTCCACAAATGCAGATCTAACACAGCTGTAAAAGGTGGAGAATCAAAATTGGGGTGCGCGAAAGGACCGAAGGCTCGCAGGAGGTTACAGTGGGGCGGCTCGAGTGTATATATTTGCTCCTGCACTTGCAATATGGGACCGCGCCCGTCATTTTTTTGTTTTTGCGACTAGATACTATATGTGTGGCTTCGTGGGGACGGGGTAACCGTGTAATCGATCTCCCAGCCAGTTTCCGTACGTTCCCATTGGTGTCCATCTATGTAGTAGTGTCAGCTGCCATGAACCGTGCAAGAGACTCAACTCACGTAAAACGACCAAACAGAGCGACTGGCACACGGAACCCCACATGAGAAGAAAATTGGAATCTATCTGGCGGTCGCCTTCCGTGTGATCTAGAGTATCGTCGAAGTCATGAAACTCTAGCATCACCAATTCCTTCAGC
Source organism: Mycena capillaripes (assembly GCA_029204075.1). Lineage (NCBI taxonomy): Eukaryota > Fungi > Basidiomycota > Agaricomycetes > Agaricales > Mycenaceae > Mycena > Mycena capillaripes. The sequence continues at coordinate 1,051,450 of JARHKZ010000035.1, read as the reverse complement.
TTCTTCAGCGGTGTTAAAATCTCGATGGAGTCGGGCTGCGAAGTCAAGTTCAGGTTTGCTCTGACAGGAATGAATATCACAGCTCACAGCAGAAATGCGACGACCAGGGGCGGAGCGTTGATACTTTTGGAATATGAGGAAGTGTATTCCCGATACGTTCCTGGCTATGGATTCCAAGAACGTTGGCTTGTGGATCTCGTCAGCGTTGATAATAAGCCCGGTCGTTCCTGCTGTACACATCATCTGCCCTAATTGCCCCAAGATAGCCTCGGGGTCGCGATCGTCCGAGTGCCAATGTAAGCATATGAATTGAACGGTCTTGTTTTGGCAACTGAATGATGGGACGCAAAAGCTGATGCCGGAATATTTAATGAGGTTTGGGAGCTGGATAGGGTCCAGGCGAAATTTCCGCCCATCGGGAACTTCGATGAAATCCAGTGTGGTTATCGTTCGATGCCGATTTACGAAGGCCGGTAATATTGAAGAAATATCGGGCGATACGGCATATCGGAAAGTGCGCAGGCTTGGAAATTGCGCATTGCGCAACAAATCAGCGAAATGAGTAGCGAGCGCGAATAGCTGGAGGGTGTGAAGGTTGTGAAAATCGCAAAGGACTGCAGTGATTCGGTTGATAACCCCTGGATACAACGATCTAGAATTTATGTGAATTTCTGGAGAATTACACGGCTGCAAGAACGGAGTGGCACGCACGGGTCATCGACCACCGTGATTAAAAACTCTCTCACATACTGGGATAGTGGAGACGGGGAGTCGGCGTATTTTTCCACAGTAGACACAAAAACTTCCATATCGCGGGTTTCAGAGAGATAAATCGCGCGGTACAGCAGTGGGATGGCGAGGCCATTGATCAAGCGAGAAGTTCTGCAAAGCGCAACCAGATCTAGCCGGGACGAGTGGGCCATAATCTCTGAGATCAATTCATTTGGAAGCCATCTGACGATGGACTTATAGGCTCTGCGGGTGAGCACCATCGGGGAGGTGGTGGTGTGGGTGAAGAAGGAGTGTCACGCGTGACGCTACTACCCGTCGCGTGACATTTTACGACTTTCTTCGCTCTCGCCACCACCTTGCCATCCCCAGACGAACGTAGTGGACAAGACAGACGACTCTGTTGCGAAGCCTTGGGCATGTCTCGGAGTGTATCCCGCTCCAATGCGAATTTACCACTGAAACTTGAATTGAACGCACGATCTTCGAGATTGCTGCTCTTTCGCGTCCACACTCCATCCCCAAATTCATGCTAGTGACGTGGCGGGTCAAGGAATGGTATGTCTCTGCATCCACTCGATGTCCGACAACCCCACTGATAATGACCGTACGCCGGCTAGGGTCGAACCTCTCTTATTTCGAGTCGTTCTGCAGTGCTACCCAATGTTGGCCCGACTGAACAGTCTTCCGGCTTTGAAGACGAACAGCCTGGTCGCCGAGATTGCCCGAAAGCCTGCAGAATTCTTCCCGAATTCCGTTAAATATATGTTCCTCGATGCTACTGCCGACCCATCCTCGGTGGAGGCGATCCTCGCGGCCTGCAGTCAAGTCACGAACCTCTTGGTGGAATCGAAGCTCCAATCCGAGCCCGGAATTCAAACCTACATGCCTGCTCTGGGGAACCTCCAGTGTCTCCAATATCTGTGGATTGTGATCGGGGCCCTTCTGGAGCACCCCGCTATCGACGTGCCGCACCCAGCGTTCCGGAATGTCACGCACCTAGGGCTGCACGACAGCTCGATGGAGGAGACTTTGATAGAGGACTTATGTGCACACCACGCTTACATCCCTCGGCTCACACACATCGCACTCAACTTGCCGTCGCACATGGCTGCGTTGTATTGTGGACTCGACAAAAACCCTGCACTCAACCACCGACTGGAGTGTATCGTTTTTCTGAGTCCGCAGTCATGGTGGAACATCCCACCTGACATCCCGGATGCCGCTCTGGACGACGACCGATTTGTGTGCATTATTCAGGAGACGAATCACCGTGTGAATTGGCTGAACGGTATCACGAGGGATGGTGATTACTGGGCATTTGCGACGGCGTTCATCGCATATCGACGGGAGAGCGAAGGTCTTCGTCGGCTCATGAGCATTCGTGAGCGCCTGAGTCTTTCTTTGCGAATTTTGACTGAAACTTTTCATTTCATAGCGAAACAGTACATCATATCTGACGGCACGTGGGACTTTGTAGAAGGTACGGGCCTCCACCTATTTTCCTCCGTTGTCTGCCCTTACCTTGTGAATAGACTAATCCTCACGGTCCACATCATGCCCCTCCACTCTATTCCACCTTATATTATGACTTATCCATTAGATTGAATATCGACCCTTCTCAAAAAATTTCGTCAGTCCTGACTATTTAAGGGAAAACTCAATAATGGTACACCGTATTCGATCACGGGAGCAGAGATAAGGAGTCCAACCTCCCTTGGTCAGGTAAGAGCATTAAACCAGAGGGCTCTTGGGGATCCGAGCTCGCGCATGGCGTGGCAGACCTAAAGAATAAACGTCACAATCCGACATCGTCGACACCGCCGACATAACGTCCTGAAAGCAAGTTAATGAGATCGAATTGTTTGGCCAGCTCGAAGAAGACGTCTTGGGGAAATTCGGCGATACTCAGAGACATGACGAGATAAACTCACCCCCTAAAAGATGCGCCGGAAGCCACAAAGTAAAAAGTTCAAGTGACAACCCGCTATGTCGTTTTTCTCTGGTTGGCTGACGTCGGAGGTCAAGCCGTTCAAGTATAGCATAATTATGCAGATCTCTACCTCTGCGTCTTCGACCTTACATCGACCTCGCAGATACGGCGGACACAAAAGTGGAGAAGCCACCAATATGGAAAAGTTGTCTGTAATTCATGCGGCAATCGACCAAACATAGGTATTGAAGCTATGCCGCCCCTTATCCTGCATTTGTGGCATGGCTTCTCGAAGCAACGCGGCGAAAGTAGTCAAGTCCTCGGCATCGTCGACGTCAAGCTCCCATGTGATGGTGGGAGATGCAGGGTGTGCAGCAAGTGCAGCGTCGAGCGCGCTCAGGAGACCGCCGTTAATTTTGTTTTGGGGAACAGAGGATGACGGCGGGTTGAGGGGGTAGAACCAAAGGGTGATGTCCATAAGCCCGATGCTTGTTTCCATGATGTGCGAGAGGAGCTCTGGGAGCCAACTTTCGAAACCCCGGAGAACGAGCAATAGCTTCAAGCGTCGCAGCGCCGGAAAAGGCGGGAGTTGGTATATAGACACCGATCGGTCAGCTCCCAGTGTTGGGATAAATGCGCTGGGATTGTGGTACATTTCAGACGAGAACGCACCTGCCGAGAGCGCAACTGCATCGATAAGGGAGATGTATTCCAGCGTACGGGCCACCGAGCACATGAGGCCGAGACAAGAAGCATCGCTGGAGGGCACGGCAACTTGCAAGTCGCGCAAAGCGACCGTGAGGAATGCATATTGCGGCCGAGTAAACAACTCGCATATAGCGTCGATTCCATACTCAAGGCCGAGACTTTTCAACGCGGGTCCCTCCAAACGGTCCAAATCGAGGACTGAGAGATCTGCGGGAGCTTCAGTGACGTGTACGTTGGAGAAGATGATTTTTGGCGCGGCTCTCAGGAGGCGCAAGAATGCCGGGATGGAGAGGTACGAGATCGCACGAATGTGAAGTTGGCGCAGGGACTGCCGTCCCAGGAAACCAAGAACGGCAGATGATACCTGAGCCGTAACTTGGGTCCAGTCCTGAGGGAGGTACTCGTAACGAATTGGGCCCAATGTGCACGAGCGCACATTATCGAGCCCGGGCCGATCGAGGATTTGAACGAAACTTTCCACCTCTGAAACGGGTGTCGTCGCCGTCGGGGGCCAGATGTACAGGGTAATGATATATGTGGCCACATGCGGGGATTCGTCGAGAAATAATCGTACTGCAGAGTAATTCGGGGGATCAGCCTTGAGCGTTAGAGACTGGAGGAGAATGCGCTGGCTTGGGTAGCGAAATGCGGATCCAACGAGGCCGCAAGACTTGAGGGACGTCGTATCTCCCACGTCCCGGACGATGACCTCGATGAGCTCGTTGGGGATGCTTGTCATGATGGTGGGAAGCAAGCGACGGCTGGAAACGCCCGGTGGCTGTGCGGGCGTCTAACCATCAGGCCTCAACCTTTCACCATACCATCCCTTTTTGGAGAGCTGCTGGATGCAACGGATTGTCACGGATTTTTTTTCTCTTTCCATCCAAAGGCTTATTTTTTTACACATGAAGGATCCCTCCAGGATGAAAGTACTTGGAGGTTTTAAGTTGACAATGTTTGTCTGATGTGAGATACGCGTACTGACACGTGACTCAGGAACACAGCCTCACACTCGCCTTGCGCAGCTCATTATCTTAGTCTACTCTCAGCATCGATCTCGTCCATGGAACCCTTCTTTGAACCCTTCGCCGTGAAATAGAGCGCCGGATATCCGAAATTCCTGGACTTCCATATCCGGGCAAGATACTGGCCTTCCTGCGAGTTAGGCTTCACATGAATCACATCTGGTCAATCTGGAGGCTGGCGCGGAGGGACGAGAAGACTCCTGGATTGAGGCGGAGGCCTTCGTCCCTTGGAAACGTATCTTCAGCCCTAACTATTTTGATTAACGGCCCGATTATTATCTTTTGGACCATTGACGCTGGTACTAGTCTCAGACGTCCCACCAAATAGGTGGACAGCGGTCGGCAACCCCCTCCAGATCTAGACACACGTCGGCAGGACGTCGACCCCAAATTCTGCCGATCTGACGTCGGCAGCTACTGTAGTATTTAAATCACTTCTCCTGGGCTGTGACCTGTGACCGCAAGATTCGAAGTTTGGGTTTCGAAAATGGTGGGATATGACCGTGACATTCAAAAATATTTCGAAAATCCGCTCGGAACAGCTCTCAGACCTTCAGAGATTGCCAGAGAAGCACCTCCGACGACCGGGATCAGATAGGAAGATTAGTTACAGATACATGCTAGTGGAGATCAATCATTGCCGGCCCGCCACCTACCAGTGCCCCAGCGCAAATCCACCATTTTTCCAATGCAAGCGACTATCTCTCTGACCGAGTTGAAATACCTACTTACCTCTGTGTTCGTCAACTTCTACCGCGACAAACTAACGGCCACGGCGCCGGTGTGATGGACGGAGGCAAAACGGAAGCATCAGTTCACTCATGCCAAAATTGGCATTTCGCGAGAGCCCGAGGGTTTGACCGGGGAAACACGTTTGTACGCGCCGCGGGCCCGAAAAACGGGTCTTTGGGGGCCGTTTTGGTCGATTTTGTGACTGGTTTTGCACTCTCGAAAATGCCCTCGGTGACCCGTGACAGGTTCGAAAATCTTCGAAAATTTTGGGCCCTGTGACGCGTGACATTCGAACTGATTTAAATACTACAGTATATCCTCCCAGAGTCTGCACATATAGACACGTGTCTCGCAGGCTGTGCAGACGGCTAAAGCAGTGCGTCACTGTGACGCCGTGACTCAAGCCTCGAGTCTTCCTCCGCCAGCTCCATCCCCTTTGAATACGACTGTCCAACTACGGTACGTGATTCATCTTTCAGTCCCTGCGTTTCAACTCACCTTCGCTTCCCCGTCTCGACGTCGCCGCTTCAGCTCGCAACCTCCGCGTGCGTGTAGCACGTTTTTAGTATTTATATTGGGAAGTTACGGTGCAGAGAACTATTAACAGTGCATTTCTTTCAACCGCCGAAAACGCACTGTACGTCGCGGCTTATATCGGAAATTTCACTCATATTTACCTCAAACCTTCAATTCAGCTCGACCGACGGCAACGCGTACATGAACACTCACAGGCACAGTCCGTTGGAGGCGGAGCTCCCGTTTGAACTACGTTCAAAAATCTTTTGTTTTTGTCTTCCATCCGATGGCCGCGTTCGTCCTAGTGCAACAGCGGCACCTCTCCTGCTGGCCCAAGTCTGCAGACACTGGCGCGCTGTTGCGCTCGCAACACCCCAGCTTTGGTGTTCCATTGTCTTCGAGTTCTACCCAGACCCTCCATACGCTGACCTTGGTTCTCTGTATGGTTATGAGCTCCCCACGCATTCCACCACAGCGCTTGTAGATCTGTGGCTCAGCCGTTCTTCCGGCCATCCCCTCTCGGTCACACTGCACTGTGACTGGTGGGCTGGTCTTCCCCACGGTCTCATGGACATCCTAAAGGCTAGGTCTACGCAATGGGAACGTATGGAGGTTGTACTTCCGCGGAAAGACATGCTGGAACTCAACAGTGTCTCTGGGCCGTTCCCCTGTCTGCGCATCCTGGCGATCGAGGTCAACCAAAGCCTTCCGCACGATTTTTCTCTCAACACTAATCTGTACACTCGTTCATGCGCCCCTGCTCTCGCGGCTCTCCGCGTTCCCAGCTTTTCGGACGTGTGCCCGTTCCCAGAAGAGGCGGCATCGCCGCTTCTGGCAACCTTGGAATTGGGATTTGGAAATTCTGCGGACGCTGTCGGCGTCTTCGCCCGTTTCCCGCACCTCCGCAACCTTGTCCTACACGTCAGCTTTGGGTACCCCCCACCTTCAAGCCCGACATTTACCGTGGCCGCCCATCTCCGCTGCCTATTTCTCGATGGCAGCGTCGAGTTCGTCCGCTACGTCACGCTCCCCGTTCTCGAGCATCTCGTTACGCACCTCTGGGACGTGGAGGGATCACACGCAATCGTCTCCATGGTACAACGCTCCCGCTGCCCTCTTCATCGCCTCACCCTCCGCCGTGCAACCCTCGCGCCGGCCACCTGGTCCGCGCTCCTCCCCGTCCTCGAGACCGTCTCCATCCTGGACCTCATCAACGCCACCGACACCGATTTTGAGGCCGCCGCTCACCCTCCTAATGCTTTCTTTCCACCCGACACCACCATTCTTCGGCTGCAGATGTTGACCATCACCACGGCGATGCTGGAAGAGACCTCATATGCACAGTTTCTCCGCGTGCTGGAGGTACGCCCGGCCCTTCCCTGCGCCCATCTCCATCTCGGCTCCGATACTGTATACCCCCCTCCAACCGACCCACCCTCTGCGCCGCCAATCCCGACCGATGTCGTCGCTGGTCTTGTGCGCCTCACCGCACAGGGCATGCACATCACAGTGCAGACTCCGACATTCAGCTGGCCGGCGAGATCGTTGAACGACGCCGATGGAGGTCAGTTCATTTTTAATGCGGCCAGCGTTATTCATTCGCAAATAGATTACAATGTGTTCGATCTTGATGAACCGCTACCATTTTGTGATTGGTGGCACCAAGCACAGAACCTAGTCGCTTCTTAATTCTGTGGGTGCGTCGCGTTTTTGTGTCCTCAAACTATCCATGTTAAGTGCCCAAGACACACAGGCAACTATGGCAGTCTAAGTGTACATTGAGATACCGGGAAATATTTGAAAACATACCAAAACAGAAAAAAAATTGCTCGCGCCTTCGGTACTGTTATCAGCTGTAAGGCTTCAAATGAGATTGCGTAGCCCCCCAACATTCAGACCTACCATTGTAGCCGTTCTCAATTCCTTATACTCCATAATATGCTTACCGACCAAGTTGGTTCTCAGTTATACCAATGAACCGGGAGGGACATCGTCCAACTTGAATTGAGGTGACCCTCTATTCTTAGACATTCAAGAGGGCTTCGACCTACAGCTAATACAGTAAAATTTCGGTCACTGTGTCTGTTGTAAAGATTTTGTAAGCCACTGACTGGAGTTACTTGAACTTTGCTTGAACTCGGTAAAGAGTGAACCAGCGGCAAACACGGCCCAAGACTCGATCGAATTCATGGGTGTTTTGAAAAGAGGGATGCGGGATTTGCATGATGCAGGCGATTAGGGCTGCCGCCCGTGACCGTCGCCACGGGTCCACGGCACCCGTCGAACGGGTGCCGTGCCCGTTCCGTCAAGCATTTTGAACTTGCATCGACGGCGCGGTCACGGCACGGGTCTGAGCCGTTTTTTGCCGTTGAAAAACGGCCGTCACGGCCGTTCGACGGGTGCCTCCAAACCCTCGGTAATTCACAGATTTCTAGCTTCTCCGTCGCCAAGAAGCGGCCCTAAAATATCATATTACAACCTTTGACCTTGGCGGGATGTTTTCGAACCTCCATGTTCCCTTCGAGAAGAAGGGATCATGTTGAGAATCTGTGTGATTCAACTGGTCTGCTGGAGAATATTCCAGAGACTGCTTACTCATTGCTTACTGATCAATAGTTGAACCTTGTAGAATATTCTAGAACATATTTGTAGTAGTATAAGCACCCCGCAATTGAACGGCAGAGGGCATCCGTTTGTTAGGCATTGCCCCAGCCTTTATCAACCGGAATCTTCCTGTCCTTACCTTGTCTTTCTAAGCCTAACAGCTTCGTCTTACGCGCACCCGAAAAACCAACAGATCACAAGCCGGGCCATGCCGAACCAACATTCTCCTTTCGGAACTTGGTTCAAAATTCGTTCTTCATGAGTTCTTCCTCAATTTCTATGGAAAAAAGGCAATATAACTTCCATTATATGCTTGACTTGATGATCTGGACCTATTTAACCTTTGGTTTCTCTTCACTCGGGTCCCCGGAATTGGGTTTGTCTTCTAGAAATTTGTACACTCACGTTTCAACTTGCGGGCGGGATATGACGTCTACCACGGACCATTAGTAACTCAGATATTGAAGATGAGTTGCAATTATAAGTGAGCGTTTGGCCCGTCTGCCCGTTACGCCCGTGCCGTCGCCCGTGCCGTCCCGTTTGAGGTCCAGAAGTCTACTCAACGGGCCGTGGGGACACGGGCCGTGCCCGTCGACCACCCGCGAAATCGACGGCCGTTGCCGTGACGGGCACGGGCGGCAGCCCTACAGGCGATCGGTAGTTACGACCTTGATTGCGCATGTTTGTGTGATCAATCGGTGATGCGGCATCACCTTCCCTTGCTACCAACCACCACGTCGGCGTCCATGGCCGCAGCTTGCTCGCTGCCTGACCTCCCGACCGAGCTTCTCGTCGAAATGATCTCATACTACCCCTCCCCATTCACCTTCCTTTCACCTCTAGTGCGCCAGGAACATGTCGCACAACGGCATGAGCGATGCCAGGTCCTGCGTACTCTGTCGCAGAGCTGTTCCTCCTTGCGACGCATATTTTTGCCACTGTTGTGGGAGAGAATTGAGGTGGCCAAGCCCAATTTCCGAGAAGAGGATACGAGCAGCGAGCTCGCGACGCTCGTTTTCCCGTACATCAAGTCTGTTCGCTCACTTGTTCTGTGATCTCATCCTCACATTTTTCTGCCACGTCAGATCTGTGCACATATCCATGAAATTCTGGTCTGCATCCCACAAGGAGACAATCTTTATCTTCGTGGAATTCCTCCACGCGCTGCCAAACCTCGCTGGCCTGCAGATCTATCACGGTCTTTCGTGGAGCATCATTCCAGTGGTCTGCTACGCCTTCTCCACCTCCTCTTTCCCGAATATTACCGCGCTCTCAGTCCCCTCACCCCTCGACGGCGTTTTTCCCGGGTTTCCCAATCTCGCGACGCTCGGCTCCGCCGCGTTGTTGGCAGACAGCAGGTTGCTCCCGCGCGCGAAGGAGCACTGTCCACGCCTGGACGCTCTCGCAGGGCTGCGCATTGAAAAAAATGCTCTTGTCGAAGACTTCGCGCACTTGCGCGCGCTGTCCGTTGCTAACACGTTTCCGCTTGAATCAGAGGTGCGCAACTCCTCCCATATCTTTGTGCTTTTGATTGGCCCACTGACACAAATCATATTGCTCGTAGGATTTATTCAAGCGCCTGCGCGCATTCCGCCAACTCAGAGAGCTAGAGCTTGTGTACCAAGACAAGGCGGACCTCCTCTCACTCGAGGCGTTAATCGCTGGCGGCAGGGACATTCTACGCGCGTCTCAGAACAAGAGCGTTAAGGTGCTAAAGGTTTGGAGCTACGACGAGGACTCCGGACCATATATTGTTCGCACAGAAAGATTTTAAAATGAAAGACTTCTCGCGCTTGCTCTGAGGTGGTGAATCTAGTTGAGCATGGACTCTCCACCGTGAGTGCGAGCATAGGAGGTCCACAATTCTTTACTTGGGGTGAGTCGTTTTCTTCTTCCTCCTCTCTACGCAATCGCTCTCGACGACTTCACTCGCTCTCTGTTGCCTGCTCCGAGCCCGGCACGCCTTGTTCTCGCTTTTGCCCATTAAATATCTCCGATATGTCCACTAAATTCAATTCACCCCAACAAATTGTCTGGATTGACAACGAGAATGTTGCGCCGCCTTCGTTCTCACGCAGTGCCTCTGATCTTAGAATCCAGTTCCTCCCTCCTTGTATAACATTACTGGCTATCAACCATCCGGGCGGTACCCGCCCCGGATTCAAGTGCAATGCAATAGCAGCGGGTATCCTCTCAGTTCAAGCATTTATTTTTACTGAATGACAATGTAAGGATCATCTACGTGACCCACCGGCTGATGCGCAAGAGGACTCTCAACCAGTGCTGTCCCGGGTCACTCGGAGATGTTACCTTCCCGTGCCCGGCTCTCGACTATACGAACGTCGGTCTTGATTTTATTCGACTGTTAATTGACGGTAGTACGTAGTTGGGGGCATATATGTGGATATTCAACTCAAAGTCCTACACACCAATTCGCACTGTCGATGGGGGTAACTCCACCTTTGGTTCATGTTTGTTGGAACCCATAACCTGATGTGCTCTGCTCGATGTTACTCGCCGTAAGGCGCCTGCGCAATCTGCGCTGGTCGTATACCGGTGGGAGGGCGGCATCATATCCAGTAAAATCCCTGGTGGGGAAAACGTATGGATGAACGCGGGGCTGAATCATGGAAGAATATGGACGATGATATTCACGACCGCCATATCCCGCTGGTGGGTCGGGGTGTGGCAGTGGGAGATGATGGTCGTGAGCACCAAACAGAGGCCCATAGGCGTCGACCGGCTGGGACTGCGAACGATACATGGCCGGGTGTACATGGAAGTCGTGGGGTGCCGATGGATGGGCGGTATGCACCGGCGGCAGCCTTACAGGGGGAGAGGAAGTTGAAGCCGTGCCACTGAGCTCAGCGTCTGCCTCTGATGCATTCTTCCTAGAGCCCGCCTTCTGATTCTTCTGGTTCGTTATCGTGATATACTCGCATTTCAGCCCCTTCTCTGTGCATCGGTCGCATGGATTTAGAGGTGGATCCTCTGGGGTCAAGCACTGCGCACCGTCATGAGGTGCCGTTCTACACTCAAAGACGAATAACCACTCACCCTGATTTTGCGCTTGCGGCAGTTTGTGCAAGCGATGATAACCCTTCGTCGCGTCAAGAATGGCGGAGGAAAGTGTGGAGGCGGAGTTTTTGCTGGGTTGGCCATGTGGGTGTGTCGGGGAAAAGCTAGCTCCCCCCCCCCCCTTGGATTTATATCTTAGTAATGCTCACATGTTGCCTTCAAGTGGTAAAAACACACCAACTGAATAACCTAAGCTCCAGAAATCTCACAAGCACTAGTGTTTGAATACTGATCTCGTCAATTCTACGGCAGTGGATCAGTTGTCGGCTGCTGGTCCCAGGCGCTGAAACATCGTTCGTATTGTAGCCGTGACTTGGATGATAAGGCGATTTATGAGGCAAATAACAAGATTCAAGACACCCCCACCCCGTAACTCGATGCCCCGCCTTCTTTCTTCGTTGAGCGCATATATGTTCTGCTATAAGCGATGGAGGCCGTGGCGGATCACCGTATTATAGTGACGGTTGTTCGGAAGTACCATCAGACCGAGGCGGTTCACGATCATGCCAAAAATATTCATAGGCCATGATATATAGGTGGCAGAATCAAGGCGTTGTGTGCTTCGGTGGTCTCGCGCCCAAGGGGCTCTGCCGCGATGAAAATTGAAATACTCACCACGTTCACCGCTTATTTTCAGCTTCGGACTCACAACAAGTTTATATACGTCTCGCTGTGCGTGTAGAAATATTCATTTTGGGATTCCTCGATATATAAAATGTTTCGTCGGGCAACAATTTACCATATTATGGTCGTGGATAAGCTCCTGTATATTTATACTCTCCAAAAGCTACCGCTATGTCCACAACTACACAAAAGTGTTAGTTGGCTCCGTCATAAATATTTTCAACCCTCATCGATATAAGGGTATTGTGAAGTCAGCCACCTGCTAGTAGAGAAGCGCGGATTCCGTGCGTCTTGTTTGAGCAAAACACGTACTGTGATCTTCCATCACGCGATGGCATTCTCCCTGGTGTATAGGGGACTTCTATTGGTCAGGCTTCCTGAGATCGGCTCTTAAATGAGCTGTTAAGTGCACAGAGGGTATGTATTTGGGAGCTGTGTACTGTCGTAAAGTTGCTGCCTTGCAAGAAACGAGGGACGAGCATCAATATTTACGCGTCGGCTACAACTCGGCACGTTCCGAATGGGATGACAAACTTCTGCTTGGATGCTGTCTTCGAGGTTGACAACATAATCTACTTACATGTATTTACCACTCAGTCCTAAATTGTATTAGGAGCCGGGTAAAAAGCCCTTGCCTGGTTCCGTCTAGATATAGGTCTGGCTCAATTGAATTCTGAATAATAAATATACTCAAATAACTGATTGTGAAGGTGAGATTTCGATGGCAAGCTGTGTATATTTCTACTCGGATATTGAGCCGACTATGTATAGTACGTGCAGGATTAGATTCAGTTAACAACGAGATAGGTAGAACGCACTCACCCAAGAAACGATTGCGCTGAAACTCGACGGATTCAAGGTTGCCCCATAAGCCGTGGAGTGATCTCCATCAGCCGTTAGTGATGGCCACCTTTAGTGATAAAAACAATAAATCAGTTTGAATATGAAGGCGTCTTCACATTGACAAATTCAAGGTGAGGACTACCTCATCAAGCCCAGGAATAACGGTTTGAATCTAGAATTGAAATTTGCTGAGGTAGCGAGATTTACAACCACATCGACAATTCACTCCTTTGAAATCACAATTGACCGTCACTAGTTCAAATCGCTTTAGCTGACCGTTAAGAGGTCGTCTTCAGACCACACACAAATAAGATAGATTACAACCCAATACGAGTTACCTCTCTCCAACATCGCCTCAATTCAACACCGCAAGTCTCCACCCATGCACAGAGTCCCAATCAGCCTCAGTCAGCCCATCCGGAGAGCCCGCACCGATGTAGCCGACACGCAGAGTTGTAGGATTTTGCGCCGTCGGCGCAGTGTTCCACATCGCGTACAAGACACGGTTCCCCGGATTGACCACGAAGTTCTCCGTCGTGATACAGTCAGTGCATGTGGGCCCTCCACGCCACCCCGTCGCCAAGTCAAATATGTATTCGCTGAGGATGTTGGAGGGTGAGACGAAGTAGAGACGAATCTAAGAGGTAAGGCTAAACGTTAGCATGCAACAATTATGAAGGATTCCGCGTACCTCATTGAAGACTGTGGTCCCATCTGCCACCACGACTATGGGTGTCCCAAGTGCCGCCTCCCCCGCCGGTACGCGCATTTGAGTGGCGGACAAGCTCCCAACGACGAACGGGCCATTGATGGCTGCCGCCCATATACTCGAATCAGAGCGTTGATAATAAAGACGCGTGTCGCTGCCTTCTTGCGGCAGCTGGATCACCGCAATTTGTCCGGCAGGGGAAATTTTTATGAAGTCTGGGGTGGGAACAGCAGCCTCAGCGTGGGCGAGGAAGGTAGCGCTGATAAGAGTCTGCAGGTAATAAGTGAATGGCCGCAAGAGGGGCTGAGAAGCTCACCGCGACGAGTGCGAAAATGAGTGACATTGGTGCAGAAGGACGACTTATTTCTGGTCTCTCTTTATACCGCAAGGCCGTACGGCATCCGTGGATGTCGCCTTCATAGAAATGATGGTCGACGTTTAAGGTATAGGGTTCTGTTGTAAACTCTCAGCGAAGGGACCAGACAAAACAGCCGCCTGCGAAACCGGGCAACCGAGGTGTACTTCTTGACACTGAACCCTGAGGAACGAAAAAGGACCAACAAGCGACGTCCCCCAAGGAAGATGCGAGTGCGACATATATATGGATCCCGCCGAGTTTCTGTTCCCTGACCGGCCATGTTTTTGGGGTCTGGAGGGGATAACCTGCCGTGCTTGTATGGGTATCATCAAGAATCAGCCCAGTAAATGTTGGTGCCTGGGCTGAACACCCGGTTTGAAGGCGGCTGCTTCGAAGTCTCAGTTGTCGGACGAATGACATCTGACGCGGCAAGAAATCTTCTTGAATTTGAACGCATACATTTAGGATCTGTCTTGGAATTGACGTGGTAGTGATGGAACTCGGTTTCGGCTTGTCGTGGGATGGCTGGCGGTCACAGGATCTCGGAAATTGGTCGGCGCGCCTGAACAGCTGAGAGCAAAGGGAGCGCAAATAAAACGGGAAAAGAGTCACTATAGGTGAAAATATACAACTTGACAGTGACACTGAACGCACGAGATCTGTTCCTGTTTGATCTGGGGCCGCTTCCTGAGATGGTTGAAGATAGATAAGCGCCAGCCATTGAAAGCCAAGTCCCGAGGGCAAAAGCGGGAGGAGAAACGGCTTCAGAATCCAACTGGGCCGACAGGGTCGCAAAGCGCCGGAACGATTGTGCATTCAAAGAAAGTGGTGCATTCGAGGTCCAAGGAGTACGCATCTGCTGGCGACAACTAGCTAACGCCTCCCCCACTATGACATTGCCTTAAAAGGCATATCTAATCTAATCGGCTGATGTGCCGCTGAAACAAGCCAAGCCCCGGGTCTAGACATCTTTAATTCATCGACTGTCATTGTCAGTCTGGTAGAAAGGTTACGACCCACTGCTGGTTTCATGCAGGATGTCGCAGTGGGTTCGAATTACATGATCTGCGTGGTTGTCCGTCGTTAGGTTAATCGATTCACACGACTGCTGAACGTGTCTAATTGCAACCAGGGCTTCACGATAAACCTGTTGAAACGCCCCCTTCAGACTTCTTGTATATATTAGGCCCAGCAGTTGGGGACTTCTGGAGTGCCATCGTTTGAGCCGCATCGAAATATTCACCGAACTCGGCAATGTTGCGCGTTTGGTTGGATAGACTATCACAGAAGGCTAAATATAAGATGTGGTCTGGTCTGGTCCTACTACTGTTCTACCTCGCATTCTCGCCATCTTCATCGTCGGGTACCGCACTAGAATATCTCCAGGCTTGCCAGCATTGAAATCCAACAATAACGCTGTAAAGCGCATCCACGAACGAGACGCCTCACAACAACTCCGTCTGCCCGACGACCCACCGCATGGATTTCGCATGCACGAGTACTACCTTCACCGCACCGACCAGTACGGCCCCCTTGTACTGCCCCGCAAACACCTTCGTGTGATAGCTGAGGATTAGCTGCATGACAGCCCCAGTCATCATGAGCCCAAAAACCAGGATATTGAGCTCCATTGGCAGCCCCGATGTACTGTCGCCGGTGCTGTGAGGGAAGGTGACAGGCGCAATTAGGAAACGCCCTTGGAGGACCCAGGTGACAAGCAGAGATGCCGCAAAAATCTGGAAGATGTTACTGATACCCGCGAGGTGGAGTTAAATTAAAATCACACTTACTCCACATTTCCATCGCCAATCTGTGCGGGCATCCAGCCGCGTACTCGTGCGCTCCTGGTGCGTTGGAGGCCTGATTCGAGGCCATAGAGGCACTGTGGCGCGAGGATAAACGAATTGGACACTGATGCGTGAGACAGTTATGAGCATGAGCATAGCGAGCCACAGTTCTTCAGAGGCGAAAATCTCCTGGATGATGTATTGGCCACGCTCCGAAATGCAGTTCCGCAGAATCGGAAAAACGCAGGATAACACAATCCCGGTCACCGTGGACAGCGTTCCCGGGACACTTATAGACACAGTGCTGGTTAGAGAGGCCCAGTAACTGCAATGGAGGAAGAACAGGACAAAACGTATCAGGAGCCTGTTGAGTCGCACGTCAGATTTCGCGTCCATTAAAAGTCAAGCGTCTCGGGCCACGCACAGGAGATTCATCATCACAAACCGCCGTCGTGGATGTGAATTTTCGTGGTAGCGATGACGGTAAAAGCTCGCTGAGCAGAGCAGATATCAGCCAGCTTGTGAGTAGTTCCCCGGGAAATAATCACCAATCATCTCTGCAAAATCATGCTTCTGCGCTAGCGTCAACTCGCTGTCGCTGTGGTGACTCGGCTTGACCTTCGCAATGCCTATCTCACCGAGCCGAAACATCGTAGGCGTAACGCTGGAGTACGATAGACGCCATGTTATATTCATATGGTCTGTAGCAAAAAATCAACGTTGGAGGTTCTTATCACCAGAGTACCACATGCATACCTGAAATTGTAATGTTCAGCGAGTCCTGCGTACCGTCATCACACTTCTCTCGAATTATTGGAACCGGGACAATATCCTTTGCTCTTGGTGGGTGATCTGGGAGACATTTGAGTTTCGCCTGACACAACCTCAGCTTAGGCACCGCCTAATTGTTATATTGGGTTTTACTTTGGTAGCTAGGCCAAAATGGCAATAGCTTTTTGGCTAAGTGAGGCCCAACCAAGAAGCCAGAACATCACAAATAATTGAGACGCAGTTTAAGCCAGGGAGGAACTGGGCGAGGAAACCAGATATATACCAGCGAGATCTACACGATTTCGAGGGCTGTTTGGAATCGGGCGCGCACAGCCAGGAGATGATGGCGGGAGACAGGATTTCAAATGCAGTGCCACGAGCTTTGGTCCTGTTTCTGATCACCATCATCGCGAGGCAAAGCTTACACCATGACCTCTAGGCCAGCTCTTCCACCGGAGTTGGAACGAGAGGTGTTCGAAATATGTGCCCTGTCTCGACCCGTCTCCATCCCAAAGCTTATGCTCGTCGCACCGCGCGTAAAAGAATGGTGAATCAATCACTATCTCTGCCGGGCCGAAATTCATCTCCACTATCCCTCGCACTTCAGGGTCGAGCCTTTGCTCTATCGAATCGTGGCTCTTGGATCCTACATGCCATTCAGAGGCTTTCCTGAATACCGAGAAGACGTTATATCGCGCGCCATAATGGCGAAGCCACCAGGTTTCTTCGATACAGCTGTGCGCCATTTGATGATCTGGTCTTCGCTCACACAAGACACGGACAAAATCTTGGTCGCTTTCACCAGGCTGCAGAACCTGTTAATCTTCGATCTTCATGACTCCTGGCTGGCACTGGTCGCGGCTCTCCCCCTCCAACGCCTCTATACTGATTGCGATTCCTTCGTGCGAGTCGTTTCTGCCAAGCACATCCTACATTGGCGCCTGACGCATCTCGACATATCCATTTCCGTGTTGAACTGCGATACTGTCTACGCCGCGCTCATCTCCCTCCCGCATCTCACACATCTCTCCTTCTGGCAGCCCGAATTGGTCCCTTTCTGTCCTCGAATGCTAAAATCGTGCATTTTCTTGCGCGCGCTGGTCTGCTGTGATCCACAAGCAACGACGGAGATAGAAGAGCATCGTGCGGTGCTGGCGCCTGATGTGCGTTTTGTGCTGTTTAGCATGTCTTTCGCCAGTGCGCATATTCTCTCGGCGGACTGGCACACAGGTGCCAAGGGCGGTACGGACTATTGGACTCGGGTTGAACTCTTCATTGCAAAGCGCCGGGCTCAGGAGATAGACCGTGAGTTCAAATATCTGCTGGATATAAAATTCCTTGTCCTTATTTCGTTTGCAGCGCTGCAATACGAGATCGACTTATCACTAGTGCATCCTCTTCGATAGCGGTGTAAGTGGAAATATCGGGTTATAAATATCACCGAAGGAGAGACTTCAACACCTCTGCTAATACGGGACTTTCACGAAAACCCGTCCGGAACCATTTGCCATATACTTAGCACAAAGACAGCAACGATGCGAACTCCGAAGATCAGTTTCGTATATCCCCAGTACATGTTCACTCTCTAACACTGAACAGCATAATCGAGATATACCGCCAGAGCAGCGCCTCCTGGATGGTAGCCAGGCGGTCATGAGAGACAACTCGACCCCAGACACGGGCGAAAAATTGGACCGGCCAGTTCCTGATAGCCTGCAAATACTCGAGCTGCAGCAAGAGGAAATTTGAAGACGACCCTGACATACTGATTCTTCCGGTGGAGAATTGAGGGAATCGAGCTGTACGTTTTTTGAGGAAATGCATTTCTGATTCATATGAACCTGCAACGGATATTCGCTCTGTTTGCGATCAGAGGACGTGGTGAGGGCTTGAAGAAAACGAACTCCGTTTCAATATTTTAGTAGATGAAAATGCAGCAGCTTGTACACCTGTGGCACAAACGCCCTACTCAATTATCAAACCTCATACCTACTATTTTTGACTGGGCAACCGGCCGCCTTGGCATTTAGGGCTAGTTTTCGAAGACTGTGATGTCAATATACCTCCCACACTTTTTTTAAATGAAGTCAGGTATCGTATGAATGGTTCAATACCATTTTCTCGAGTTTACACGAAGTGTTGATTTACCAGTGAATTTTTTGGCGCGCGCGTCACCAACAAAGCCAAATACTAGCCAACCGGCCACCCTGTTAATTAAGCTCTACAGGAGCCAACTTAGGGCAGCTTTGCTCAGGAAAGATACAGGAAGGGTCTAAGAACTACTATGTATCATTTTGGTCTACATATATGCCCTGGAACAGGGAAAAATATACCTGTGTATTGGCAGGAGAATGTGTGGAATTCCAGATCCCGGACAACCTAGCCAGCTCGGCAGGCCCTGCAGTTGTAGCGGTCCAGGATCAGCCAGGAATCATTAGATAAGAAGCATACCAACGTATCAGGATGCTCGACTCCACACCAAGCGGCCGCTGGGTCCCGAAAAAAATTCAAATGTGTCCGGCACCGAATTTGTGCGGTGTTGTGTAAACGACAGCGGTGAGAACGGAGCTGAGCCCGGGGAAGATTATGGAGCACACCAAACTGGAGTATTATAAATCGAAACATCCACTCCAAAATTTAGACCCATAGGGTAGGCGGGTGACACGATGTGAGCACGGCCAGCATGAACCACGCAAGGGGAGAGTGTCTCCATACTCCGGGCCCCTGCCAGGGTGGGTGGCGTAAGTGGGCGCCCTATGTGTCTCGGATTGAAGCCCCGCGTCGTGGGAGCAGAATGAGCCCAGAAAGTTGTTGAAAGACAAAGAACTGACTGAGCAAGAGCGAGCGCAGTTTTGTGCAAACAAGGAAACATTGATCAGCGCTGATCGGCCGACATCACACATGCCATAACTTTTGATCCGAACCTTACCTTTTGTTGAAATCTGGTATGGAGCAGCGGTGCAGGTCCTGTTCCTCCCTCGAACCCCCAAATCGGACATATACGGAACTCCCCCCTCAATAGAGGTGAAATGGCCGGTTGGCTAGTGTGGTCGGTTGGCCAGTCGGAAATAGTACAGTCGATGAATGAAAGGCCCATAAGCCATAATTGTTTATCGTTATTCCATCGCGTACCTAGATAGGATGCAAGGGTCACTGATCGTGTTGCTTCCATTTTTTCTGCGATTAGGTTACAGTTTTCCAGCCGAATTATGAATAGATGTAAGGCAAAAGCGACGACGTGCCCAGGCCTTTTCGCCGATATCAGAACAGAATATGTTCCGCCAATCATTCCCAAGTCTTTCCGACGTTTCGACTTGCAAAATGATTCAGTATTGCGAGACGAGCGAGGCCTGCGCCGCGGCGCACCCAAGTCTTAACGTTATCCATCGAATCCACACCGACCTCCGGCTGAAGCCCAATAGGACGATAACTGTTGTGAACCTATACGATCAAATAGATCGTTCACAGTGTGGCCCTGAGTGCAGCCAACGACGTAGGTGCTCCGCGTTTGAGGTCAGAGGAACGACGAACATGCTCCACGTTTAAATGACGCATTTGGAACTACTGCGCCTTTAACTATGCCAAGCTTCCGAGCGAACCTTTGGCGAGTCCACACGATGCCATTCACCTTGTTGCATTTACCCTTCATTACACCGCTAGATGATGGCTCCCAGTTACTATCAAAAGCTACGAGAATGTGATTCAGAACCACCCTAAATCTGAGCCCAGTCGTTGCTGAATCTTTGCCAACACAACGCTTCCTTTCGGAAGCGCCTTCTCCAGGAAATGCTGCCGGGACCGAAAGTCCTCATTGCTCACATACAAACATCCATCGTCGAAGATATAATACCGCCCAGCGGCGGTGAATACGAATATTTCATATCTGGTCTGGAGCATGTACGCGAGGGGCTCGACGGCGCCAGGAACATCGTACGCCTCCTTGAAGAGTTTATCGATCTTGAGCGTGCCGTCGACTGACTGGTGGAAGAGGTCTAGACCCGCCCATTTTTCCCAGTCGGTGGACCATGGGTGGGGAACATTTGGATCAGTGTACCAGTCCTTGTGGACAGTGGTCCCATGAAATTCACCAGCGTGGGTGGGGGGTGGCTGATTCGTCTCAGTGCGGGCTAATGTGCCTGGCGTCGACGTTAGCGCGGGAGAAGGAGAATCGAGCATTCTAAAAGATGGGAACATGGTTAGATTCGAATGACCATAATTTGTGTAGGGGACTAACATTATGCGTGGGTGTAATGGGTGCAGGATGGAACCGGAGTGGGAGCATCGGCCCATGCTTTATAGTCCACAGCCGACCGATCGGCTCCCGCGATGGCTGTGTGTCTGATCATGATCACCCGATGAACGCCACAGAAAATTGCATTTGGTTCAATGGATGGGATCTGGATATCCGCTAGGTAATGATATTGTGCCTAGGCATTTTCATAGTAGACTGAGTTTAAGGATGGTTAATAGTTTTAATTGCGTAAACAAGCGTTCACCGTTAAAAACGAGAGGCTCAGTCTGAGACCTTGCGACAGGGGATGAAGGGTCTCAGGCGGAAGAGTTCCAGCTCTCCGTTCCTCCTTCTCCCCTCCACCGCCCTAAATGAGCCCCTGCCTCTGGTCTGAAGCTCGTCATTCAGTTCCAACACACAACTCGCACGTGACTAGACGCCAGTAATCCAACATATGTCCTCCGCGTTGAATTCCCCTAGCCCGTTCAACCTAGGTCTTCCTGCCAATTTGATTTCTATGATTATTCGGTTCAGAATTTTCCTGGAGCAATTGAAAGCTCTTCGTCATTCAACCCGATGGGTACTCGGGGACTAGTACAACGCCAGTGGGGGGGGGGGGGGGGGCTTTGTGCAAAATCTCTCGAGAATGATGCTGATTTACTTAACTATTTCACAGCCACTCAACGCCAACGCTTCAACTCCCACTGTTACCGGTGTAGTATTTGATATTTGAGTCGCCAAAAAGCTCGAGCAGTTGTTTCGGATATTGAAGAAAACCGCCATGAAGATAACACCTCCGTGATGAATTGAATTGGGAAAGCGTGTATCCCAGGAAGGAAATTTACCTTCCTTGTGCTTAGATATATGTCATTTAACTTATGATAGGGCTCTGCCACGGGCACGCGGGCTGCTGCAGTTATTTTCACTGGAGAAACTCTGACCAGAAAAGGCCCCTGGATTTTTTTGAACCACGAGATCACCGATCAGTGGCAATGCACCTGTCATCCTTTGATTGGCTGAATCAGGTTTTCCTTCCGACTGCGATGCACAAATCACTACAACTGCAGAATGTGTTCAAGCTTCCTCCCGGTCTTCGTGTAAGGCGCTCTATCAGACCTGATTCTTTGTTCACTGTCATGTAGGCACAAGCAACTGCAGCTTTGCCGGCGCCTTCGCGCTCGCCTGATGATCTGGACCGTCTACACGAGCGAGTCAGCGTCATGGAGTCGCGCCATGCGCGATTAATGCTCCCAGTGTTCTACTCCGCTTTGGCGGCATTCCGCATCCCCACTGCCTCCGAGTTGGATGCATATCTCAGCAATGGCGAGCCGAACCTCATCCTCATACTCACATGGGTTTTTCTTGGCTTGAAAGGCCTGTGCAGCCTTCAAACGCGAAAGCTCGTGGAATGTGACGAGTTCCCTGACCTATGGTCTCAAGTCTGGCCTTGGATCAAATTTGTTCATGGGTACTGGGCGTGTTTGCCCTTGATTCAGCGCGAACAGCACACCTACGCGCTCTTCACAGCCGTGATTATCCGGCTCGGACGCGACAGGCACACCGATGAGGTCATTGACCAGACCCACGGAGTAAGGACGATCGTATCCCGGGCCTGGGTGGTGATGTTCGATGCAGGGTACGATGCTCATCCCTCGGAGCTATGGAACGTCTGCACTTTCCTGCGCTACGTCTTCAAGCCGTCGGAACCCGAACACTTCGAGGACGTTCTTGACGGAGTGGGCGGTAGCTTATTCGACCTCGCTTCAGTCATAGTGAAGCATTTCAGGTATGTGGCTCCGATGGCCGACTCCCCACTACCCCCGGATATCGGGCATTTGCTGGCGGGTATCTTCGGCCTTTTTGACAAGACACATCTACATGATCACGATGCTGCTTTTGCGCCAGCTCTGCGTGCCGCTGGAATGGTGACAGCGGTAATCACGGTCCTACGAGCCCTCTCGGGGGTCACTGTGGATTCTGGAATACGTGCAGAACATGATGTACAGTTGTTTCGATATCCTGCCCCCGCTTCTGCAAGGTCGTACCAGTCCCGCCGTCACCATCGAAGCGTTGAGGGCGGGCCTTGTCCCTCTGATTTTGTCCTCGGGCATGAAGAATGACCACTATCTCGACTGTCATTTGGAACAGCTTTTGAGTTCAACGCTCCCGGGCCACATGGTGTACCGCTCTGTCCTTCTCCAGATGGAGAATTCTATCGTCATCCCGCCAGATCTAGCGCTCAAAGCGAAACATGCGGAGATGTCTCCCGTGTTCGAACGTCTTTGGTCAAATTTCCTTTCGCTGGCCAAAGTTTGTTTTCAGTTCCTCGAGACCTTTGACAGCGGGGAGTTTCTGTCCTCTAAAGCGTGCGATAATTTGGAGGTCTGTGCGCTATCTCATTCATGGCATGTTGCTCATCCTGGGTAGTGCGGCGTGATCCGGGCCAAAGACGAGTTCTTGCGCTGTTCTGGCTGCCAGGCAATGTACTATTGTTCACGCACATGTCAAATCGCTGACTGGCGCGTGGGGGGACATCGAAGGGCTTGTAAACATTTGAGGAATGCCGCCATCGGTACGAGTCCATCGGCTCCAATGTCACGTTATCTAACATGCTGGAGTCTAGCATTGCCTGACGTCATCGGGACGCGCGACAAGACGTTTATGCGCGCCCTCCTCGACGACTACTACAATCGGAACAAGGCGGACATTCTATTACAACAGATAAAAGCAAAAATTCATTGCCACGGCTACCGAGTCGCGGTCAAGTACAATTATACCGCACTCGACGGCGTACCGGACGTTGAAGTTATTATACTCGAAGAGGACGGTCAACACGAGGACCCTCACAACGCTGACTGGCCCGAATATCTGGTTCGCGAGCAAAACAGCCACGGGCGCTTGAATCTTGTTGTCATGGCTGTTTATGATCGACAGAGGATATTCACGTTGCGGTCCTCCACGTCTGTGCTGCATGATGCAGTAATGTGGCTTGTGGAAGAATTTTCCGACAAGGAAGAAACGGAGGAATGTTTGATCGAGTTGCAGGAACGGGTAAAGGAGCTGGCGAGTCTTCCTATACAACAGGTTCATGTCTAGTTCAAGCATTCCAACGAAAGGTCATCTGTGAATTCCTTATTTTCCCGGCAGCGCGGTCACTGCTACCCGAATTACCTGCTGACCAATTGCACAGCAACCGGAATCGACGGTCGCTCTTCAAATTGAAACTTTGTTAACAACAGTCAAGATCATGGCCGCCATGAGCAAGAAATTGTGGGCAAAGAATCTGCCTCCAAGCTTCCATTCGTATCTCGAGGTCCTGATCTTTCGACCACTACACTTATTCTATAGTACGCAAAATTGGTGGACAATTTACTGTGATGTTGCAATGGATGGGTGAAGTCGACTCATCAGACACATTGCACCTGTTACAGGAACGGGGTAAAAGATAAAAGGACAAACCTCCTGCCTCGCAAACTCCACGCTTAAGGCACTATCTGTCCATGGTGAAGACACAGAAGCACAGAGAGGCTCTTAGCCCTTCTGATATCAACTCACGTACTAGCTGCCGAGATTTTGCGCGTTAACTCGCTGTGGCTTGATGACTTGGCTTAACCTGTACAATGCCTATTCTCACTAAGACGGAACATCGTAGGCGTAACACTAGTACTGAAGTATGACAGGCGCCACTTTATGTTCAGGTGGTCTATGCACAGAATCAACGTTGGAGGCTCCCATCTGAGGACGCAGCTTCCTGACATAGTGAAATTTTCAATGCGCTCGAGAGCGTTTGGCTTGTTTATATATAAACATATTAAAGCGAGGACCGTGGTGGATCAACTTGAACGTCAGCGTATCTGTCTTCCTCTACAATATCAATATTTCCGGTTTACGAAGATACAAAAGAATGGCCCCATGTGTGCTAGTACAATGGATGTGACAAATGAATGTTTGTACAACGAGTGCGAGCGGAGTGCACCGAAAAGAATGTTCCTTGGTAAGCAGTAAATATTCCAAGCATATAGCCGTTCATTCGCTATTCTCATGCCCTAGTTCGTTCGTGTTGCACGCTTGCGACTGGCGGTTCCCACTCCCATACGCAGGCGGGCGCATAAGAACCGAGCCGCCATCGCGCGCCTCGGGCATGCCCGTCTCCAACCGCTGCATCGACATCCTTATGCGCCGCATCTGCTCCGCAATCTGCATCAGCGCGACGTCGCTCGCCGCGGAGAGGGGAGTCTGCAGCGCCTCCGTGCCGGACGTGCGCGTGGGCGCCGCTGGGATCGCCGTCCCGGTCGGGATGGTCACGCTCAGCGGAGATTTCCCGCGCAAGTTCGCGAAGCGCGCGGGCGGAGGGTGCAGCACCAGCGGCGTCAGCGGCGGGCCGCGCGTATTTCCAACCCTTTCCTCGTCCGTGTGGCCGTCCCCGTCGGTTTTCCACATGATGAATGGACTGAACGTATTTCGAGCCTTGGCCCTACGCGCTAGGGCCCGTCTGCGGAGGACCAACGGCGTCGACACCAGGGCGAGTAATATGACCGCCCCCAGGACACCGCCAACTATGGCAGCTACAGGCATCTGTTTATGGCCGCTGGACGTCTGCACAGGGATGTTGTCTGACTCAGTCGGTACAGGTGTGTGGTCTGTGGAAGTCACGACGGCTACACCAACAGGGGGCGTTGAGGCAGGTACGTTGACAGTGAATACCGAAACGGAAGGGGTCAAGCTTGTTTTCGGGGAGGGTAAGGTCGAAATTCCGCTGGTGGTTGGAACAGATACGCTGACAGTCACTGTTGGCACGGCTGCGTTGCTATTGCCGGTGGACATTGGCGGGGGGAGGTTCGGAGTCGTCTGCTCAGCCACGGAGCTCGAAGTCGCAATTGGATCGGGA
Organism: Mycena capillaripes; assembly: GCA_029204075.1. Taxonomy (NCBI): domain Eukaryota; kingdom Fungi; phylum Basidiomycota; class Agaricomycetes; order Agaricales; family Mycenaceae; genus Mycena; species Mycena capillaripes. Next base: position 1,025,914 of record JARHKZ010000035.1, on the reverse strand, counting down.
TCAGAGCTGGCAGCAACGGTGGGTCAAAACGAGCATCGAAGCGGGGGCACTTGCACATACGTGATAATAGCATAGTCGAAATACAGGGAGCACTGGACGCATAGCTCCAATACCAGCGTATGCGGCCCGTTCGACAATGTCGTGGTGGAGAACGCGAGGTGGTTGGAGAGCGGAGCTAGCTGGTCCGCGGTCCATTCACCCGCTGGGGAGTCGTCGATCAGCGCTATGAATCCAATAGGGACGGTGGCGGTCTTCCCGGGTGGATATGCGACGAAGATATACATCGCAGTCCCTGTAGGTAATGACACGTTGGGATGTATATTCGAGAGCAAGGCTGTTAAAGCACTCACCCGTGAAGTTGATGGAGATCGTGGGCGTCTCATTCGGATACGGGTGAACGAACGTAACGGTGCCGTCGTTCAGCTGGTGGACATTGAAGCCAGCCGTGCTCTGCGACCACAGAGTAGCATGGTATTCCACAAGTGAACTGCTGTCGTCCACCGTGGAGTTCCTTTGCGCTGCACAGATCAGACGTACGTAGAGCAGGGAGCTGAGGAGGAGGATGAGAGTCGTCATAAGGGGAAGGTGGTAGTGACGGACGGAGACAGCGAGGAGAGCTTAACTGGCGAGTTCGATGGGAATATAACGTACTCTGTCAATCAGTGGAACTTCCTCTGGTGCCTAGGCCTGGCCCAAGCCTGTCTACAAACGCAACACGGTATTATTTTCATAGACAGACGCAATCACCTGTCTGTTTCGTCCCCATCTTCAATCCCGGTGAATGGGACACTATCAAGTCGCGCCCCAGTACCGGAGGAAAGAGCAACGTTAGAGGGAGCGGCGTTGATTACTGACTTCAAAGCCGAATGTCCTCGGTGGCTCTGGAGACATCGCGGGAACCATAACCATTAAAAGCATGCAGACAGTTTCCGTTGGTTCCAGGTTTCCGTTCTGACATTGGGGAACACTCATACGATGACAGGTTGCATCGAAAAGAAGGATAGAATCCGCCGTGAGTCGCGAAAAGACTGATGCAGCAGTTGGCAACTCCATTGTGACATCGACGTAGGAGGTGTGTGTGAGTTTTCGATGCGATAGGTCATATTTTTAGCTCATTCGTTGTTCCAAGCCAGGTTTCCAGCAAGATGGATGTGCCACTGAGAGACGTGGGAGGTGTAAGGTGCAAGAAACACAGGATGTCGAGCAGTAAGAGATCCCGCCTGATGTTCGAGGGAGGCCTCCGAAAGACGCATCAGTTGGTTCTCTGTGGCATTCAGCGCATGGGGAGTGATGTCGCTCAGGTCGCAAGGTCTGCGATAGGATGTCACTGAACGATAAGTTACCTGTTCAGCAGTGGATGTCGCAAGGCTTGCGAAGCGGGAATGCTGTTAGCGGAAGTCCATCAGCCTTTTGACATTTTGATTCTCGCGCTTTTTTGTCGACGGCTGACTCGACATTGCATTGAGCTTGAATTTTGCGGGGGTATGTGGGAGGGATTGTAACAAACACTTTACCCAGTTCCCGTAGAGATCGTACGAGGCTCTCGCCAGGGAGCAGATGTAATTTGAGGATCGGATGGATATCGATGACCACGATGATTAGGAGATAGATCTAGAACGCGAATGCGTCCCTGAACAGTACGAACACGCCTGAGTGAGCCTGCGCCGCGGATATGCCGCTGCGTGCGAGGAACGGTTAGATCACGATGGCACGGGTGCGACACGATGTGCCGGTGACCGCGAAGAGAATGTGTGTGGGTAGGAACGAGAAAATGAGCTCAAGAAGCTCGTCTGGAAGATGGAGGAGGCAGAAGAACAGCCTCGCACAGCATCCTCGGGTAAAAATCGACAGATCAACGTCGCGTACCTGTGCTGGCAGCTGCTCGATGCTTGCTTGATGCCATCAATTTGTTGACGCTTCGTCGACCGCATTCGATCTTCCTTGGTACCGTCGACACGTCGATGCGTCGCTACCCCGTTACAAGTTTTCGTATCGTATTTACCTAGGATGCATTGTGTCGAGCTTAGGATGCAAGTCAACACAATAAACTCAACCTATTCTGAGGTACAAATCAGCGCCTACACCTAAGTATAACTAGGCTAAAGCCATCCTACCTCTGGACGAATACTAGGTTGAATTTCTACATACGCCGCCCCTATAGAGAGAATGATCTCCATGCGGCATCCACCCGATTTTGGGATGCCGCATGGAGATCCGTGCAACGAAGCGAGGGTGAGAGTTGCAATTTGGGTGTCATAATTAGTCTTGGAAATTTGCCGTGAACTTTGAACTTTGGAGGTGGGAGGCCAAGAATGAAGAGGATGAACGGCGGCGGCGAGGAAGAAGGGACACTAAGCATTAGAGTAAACCAAGGTGACTCAAAGACATATCGCGACCTCGATTTGCAGTGGAAGAAACAGATCAGAGAAGGTCGAACACCTTGATTTAAGCAAAATAATAATCATTTCACGAAGCAGTCCCAAATCTTAAATCCACGTGAACTTCGTTTCGTTACATTCCCAAAGGTCAGTACATACATCATCTCCGTCCTTATCGTGCATCTAGTAGTTAATCGTTATCTGCGCATTCGTCGCCCCATTGGTGTTGATCGACGTGGATAGCCCATCCGCCGCATCATTCTGATGCGCCCAACTCACACTCGGCGTCGCCCCACTCGACAACTTCAAGTTAATCCCGCTGAACACGGTCGAGCCCGCGGGGTAGTCGCTGATTTGGGCTACGCCATAGGCCTCGAGGGTCTCGGTGGCCCAGGTGAGCTGGGCGGCTCCGGAGATGGAGAGGGAGGTGCCGGCGACGTTGGTGAATTGAGAGTTGTAGTTAAAGGAGGAGCCGGAGGACGAAGTGAGGGTGATTATGCCATTTAGGGTTGCGCCGGCGGAAGTACGGACGGGGGTGGTAAAGAAGGTGTTGCTGTCGTCGAGGTACCACGTCGCGACGGCCCAGAATGAGCCACCACCGGCAGCGGAGGGACCGAACTAAGGGGTAGAACGGATACGTCAATTTTTAAGGATATAGGGAAGGTGAAAGGTTACGCACCTGGAGTACGGGCTGCAGGATAGCATTGCCAGCAGAGGGTTCAATCGAGTTGAACAAGAAGACTGTTAATATTGTCAGAATAAATTCCAGCGTGCAACAATTGAAGAGACACATACCAGTCTGTCCACGGTTCGTCGCAGGCACGGGGGGAACCTTCCACGTCGTCGTGAACGACGAAATAGGAGACGACCCCGTGTTGAGCCACGATGCATAGGTGACCCAACCGGTCTCGAGGGGGGAGACCGCCGACTTGACCTTGGTGGGGCCACCGGCGGTGACCTTCTTCATCACAGTGCCGTTGGCGGCGAGAACGTGGATCTCGGCGCCGACGTGCGCGAGGCTGCCACCCGCGGGGATCTCGTGGATATTGGTGTTGGCGCGGAAGCCGCCGGGGGTGAGGACCTTCTCTACGGTGGGGGCCGCGAGGGTGAAGGGGGCAAGGAAACCGGCGAGGAGGGCGGTAGCGATAGAGGCGCGCATCGTGAGCTAACTCGAGGCAGAGGACTTCAGAGCGTGAGGGACAGTCGAAGGAACCGTGGGGTTTGGGATCGAAGTTGCTCCAGCTTTTATTAGGAGGCGGGCGGTGCGGGTTTTCCGTCGTCCTTGCATCATAAGACGAAATTTCCCATGGAAGAGGGTTAACATGTGAGCTATGGAAGGTCTATCTGTAGTGGAGCGCATGTCTTGGGTGGGCTTCTTGATCCACCATAACCGATTATCCAACATAGGGCAACTCCGGAGCCGCCGCTGCAAGGGTAGGCTATTCTGGTAATCATGGCAGTCCGTGCCCGTGTCCTTTTGATCTCTACAAGCAATTCCCGTGAAACCTCCACGAGTCGAGAACAGCAACCTAAATTTGCCTTGATGATACACTATGTATTTCCCCTATCAAGCCAAACGCTCCATATGACGAAATGCAGCTATAATTATAAGTATATCCGTCGCGTGGTCCGTCGACAACGAGGTTTGGTCCCATGGCAGAAGCCCTTATGTCGTATCTCCGGAGGAGAAGCGTTATCTTGGCTTGCCTGGATTCAGAATTACTTGGCCCTGATTAGCCACCAGCGGCGAGCGAGACGCATGGCAACACAGTCACGTTGATCGGAGAAGACAGAGACCCTCCTTATTTGGGGCGCGAGAACAGAGAAACGCGATGGACGGAAGAGGGCAAAGGGATGGTTGTCACGCGAACCATCTGATCGTTCAACACCGCCACATGCTATCGGAATCAACTTCTGATTTCATGGCGCCTAAAATGAATGGGGCAATTGCCTGTAAATGTGCCGCTCGGTAAGGAAATTTGCGAAATTGCGAAATTTAATGGAGCGTCGGGAGTCTCGGGACAGAATTATGGCGCTCGATCGATCATTGGGGGAAATGAATGGAGGAGCATGAAGAGCGGAAGCAAATTCACGAAATGCGGGGTGGACTCACTCACATCTACAAGCACACGTCACTGGCCCTCCACCTGCACCATTAAAACAGCGGGCTCATCGATACAAATTCTCACGGTTGTCCTACCACAACTCAGATTCTGCCAGCGGGTAATCACACCGCTGTCTCGCCAACTAAATTCGTATATTTGGTCCGACGGATCCGGATCTTGAATCTTGTCTAGATAAAGCTTTATATATATATATTCCGGGAAAATGAATCGCCGACTCAATTTCGTTCCGACTTCCGCTCAACTTCCATTTTCAAGGTATGAGTATTGCCTTGGCGCACTCGACGTGTACGTGGACAATTGTATGGTTCCCGGACCATTTATCTCTTACAGTACCCGAGTATCCCGTCCTGTGTCATCCGGTTCAAAGTCGGATAGATGTATCCGTTATTACCACTCTCGGACTGCAAGACTCTTGAAAACCTGCAAGTGTACATAGATCATGGCTCGATCACCTACAGCCAGTATCCGTAGGAAACTGTAATCAACGCGATGATGATCGATGAGTCCCGAACCTTGAACTTTTTTAAAATCGCCGCCGAGTCCAGTCGTCAATTCTCAGTTTTCCTGCAGACGTGAGACCTCTGATACCCATCCCCCGCGCACACGACTCTGCAAGTGAGCCAAAACCTCCGGGGCCTCGGTTAGGTGTTCAATAAATTTACTTCTGAATACTGCTTTGAGTCTTGTGGTGCAAGATAAGATATCGTGAAGCCTGCTTGGGTTCAGTTCTAGCGAGTAAACCTTCCCTTCCACGCATGTACGCGCGGAAAGAAATTCGTTGATGCGGTGATTCGCATGGCCCAATACAAGCGAGGAAGATTCGGTGTTTTATGAATATATGCTTTTCGAATGTCCCCTTTTCCACTTAAGGACGAAGACACAGGAGGCCGCCGGTGGAACGTTTACTGGGGCCGCCACTGGCTGCCGGTGTACCTTGGTGGCTGCTGACCAAAATCGTTGAGAAATCGTTTCCTGGGCCCGCCAAGATGATATGCTGATATCCACCGGGTCTTGGATTACTGAAACTCAATAGGCGATTGCCAATGCCGAACACTGCCGATCTGGATTCATCTTGATCTCGGCACCGCAGATGCCGGCCCGCAAGCCACGTCACGCATGTCATGTCACCCTTGCGCGTTTGACCAACGTTTGTCCTTGACCTCCTCAATCTCGTCTTTTCGATCTCGGTCGCGCAGATAAGCTCTTTCGAGCTATGGACACCTTGATCTCCAGCGGAATCTTGAAACGGCACATTGCCACCGCCCAGTGGCGGCTGGGGCACTAGTAGCGGCGGAATGGCCGCCACACGTAGATCGCATTCACAAGGTTGCCTCCGTCATTGTGGCAATCCACTGCGCTTGTTGGATTTAAACGGTTCCCTCATGTGCTGTCTTCTCGCCGGGTTTGTATCATGATCTGGCACTTGGCTATGTGCTACAAATGTGCTAGGTACTGCACAGCTTCCACTTCTGGACTTCTGTTTCTCAGCGCCCTGTGGATCTGCCACGGAATCCAGAGCAAAACCCGCCTTTTGACGTATCTGTTCATCGTCTTCTGAGGAAGGGATCGTGGTAGTACAACGGTTTCGCGCCCTCCAGCTGCCGGCAGAGCCCTAGACTTATTGCTGGTCCTTTAACTCCTCTCAAATGCCGAATCAACGCTTTCGTTTCCGCGCCAGTGTTCTCGTTACCGTGCATGTTTCTGTCCTCTTTTCTTGTACGCCGGTGCCTTATCATCTCATCAAATAGCCACACATCCTCTCGCGTGAAGCCGGGACGCGAGGTGCTTCTCCTCCTATCAACGGCCAAGAAATTATAAGCCATGTTCTTCTAAATGTTGTGCGGATCCAATACCTCCGCCAAGGATAGCGACTTCAGGCCAAATCTGACTGCGTGGCAAATTTCGCATCAAAATAGTTCAAACCATCAGATTCAGTGTCTCCAGTTAGTGCGGCTTCATCTACGGACCTCTGTCTGACTGCTTGAACGTCTATGCGTATGTGAATATTTTAGGCCTGAGTTTAGCCTCGGTGTTGCGGAGTATCTTATCCGTCCAGGTTGCCTCGCATGCCCAGCGCTGATGGAGAAGTCTTCTCGCGTCTATATGTCGTGTGACACCGGGCTGATGAACTGGAGAACCCGGAAAGATGTGCGTTTTTTATCGTGCTCACACAAAGACTTGTCTTATCCTGTTCGTTCCTTGACCCTATCTTTTTGTGTCTACCAAGTACCTCCCATTGTCTTCTATCCCGTCCAACAGACGGAACAAATTCCCAGCCTACACGGTGCTGCTTCCACCCCTGTTGTTCCGCAGATGGGTGCCGCCGGTATTTAACCCCGTGTATATTCTGCAGCTCTCCGAGCGCTCTCTGTCCCTTCCACGACAATGCGTTTCTCCTCCCTCCTCCCCCTAGCGACACTGCTCGCCGTCAGCAGCGCGAACCCTATGGGGCGCCGTGCGATGGCTGTCCACGAGAGCGTGAAAGCCGTCCCGTCGGGATTCGCACACGCTGGATCCGTCTCTCCCACCCAGCAGATCACCCTCCGCATTGCGCTCGCGCAATCCGACATCCCCGGGCTCCAGGCGAAGACGTACGCTGTCTCCGACCCGGCCAACGCGCTCTACGGCCAGCACCTTTCTGTCGATGAGGTGCGTGCAGCAGTATCTTTTAACTTCTGCGCTCCCATATATATATACGCAACCCTATTAGGTACTCAAGTTCGTGCGGCCCACCGGGGCGACCGTCTCTGGTGTCACCCAATGGCTGCAGGAGCACGGCATCACGCCGAAGAACGTCTCGCCCGGCGGCGACCTCCTCGAGATCACCGTCCCCGTCAGTAAGGCGAACGCCCTGTTCGCCACAGAGTTTAGTGCCTTCAAGCATGTTGCCAGCGGCAAGACCAGCATCCGCACGCTCGCGTACTCCGTGCCAGCGGACCTCCAGGCGCACGTCGCGTTCGTTCACCCGACCGTAGCGGGGTGCCGTCCGTCAAGGCGATCGAGGTGAAGCGCGATGCGGTGATTGAGACAAGGGTTACACCGGACGCGGTTCCTGCTTCGTGTGCGAGCATTGCGAACCCAGTATGTATTTCTTTACCTTCCTTCTTTTGAGAGGGCTGAGATTTAATGTCGTGATATCAGTCTTGCATTGAGCAAATCTACGGATTCCCTACCGTCAAGGCGACTAGCTCGGCTGAGAACGTGCTCGGTGTTGCTGGATACATTGACGTGCGCGCATGAAATTTATTCTCCTGTGCCTGATTTTTTACATGGGAACAGCAATTCGCCAACTTTGCCGATGTTGCGGTACGGGCACAATATTATTGGCCGTGCAGAATGCTGAGTTGATCTTTGCGTGCAGCTTTTCCTTAGATCGCTACGTCCTGACTTGGTGGGCTCGAATTTCAGTGTAACAGCGATCGATGCTGGGGTGAACGACCAGACTTCCGGGTGAGTTTCTCCAGACCGCATCTGCACTCTCACCTCTGACCGTATCTTTTTCTAGGAACGCGGGTATTGAGGCGGACCTCGACCTTGAGATGACCGTCGGATTGGCATGCGGCGTTCCAGTTACTTTTATCACCGTTGGAGACGACAACACAGACGACGTCAATGGATTCATCGTGAGTTTGTTCCGGACGTTGTGAGCCTGGTCAAAATTCTCATTATCTTTGTAGGATATCGTCAACTCGATTCTCACGACACCCGTTGAGACCCGCCCCACCGTTCTTACGACCAGCTACGGGTTCAACGAGGAGGACCTGCCCGTTGATCTCGCTATGTAAATTCCAACCATTACCCAACGGCGCATCTGACTCCGTACGATAGCGCCCTCTGCGATGCCTACACGCAACTAGGCGCCGTGGGTATCAGCGTGTTGTTTGCGTCTGGCGATGGTCCGTATCCGCACCCACCATCAGCGGGGAGACTGACCCGCTTGCAGGTGGTGTCGGTGGTGTGCAGCCCACCGAATGCACAACCTTTGTTCCCTCTGCGCCCGGCGGCTGCCCATTGTATGTGTCGCTCTTTACATCCCTCTTCCCATGTGTCTCATTCTTGTCTGTTAGCATCACCTCTGTCGGTGGTAGTACCGGCGTTCCCCCTCAGGTCGCTGCGTCTCTGTCCGGGGGTAGGTTCTCCCATATTGAGTTCTCGATTTTTTTCTAAATGACGCCCGATCACAGGTGGATTCTCCAATGTCTTCCCGACGCCTCAGTACCAGGCCGGCGACGTCGCGTCCTACATCGCCTCCATCGGCGACCAATACGCGGGATTGTACAACACCAGCGGCCGCGGAATGCCGGATGTCGCGCTGCAGGCGCTGAACGTGGAGATCGCATGGAGTGAGTTGTATTTATCAGTTTGTTGGCCACCGTTGACCTGGGTCATCTCTCTAGTGGGTAGCGTGCGTATACATTCGCCACTTGTCATTGTTGAATTGGGCCCCTGATGTGATGTAGTTCTGGCTCGTGGGCGGCACGAGCTGCGCGAGCCCCATCTTCGCGTCCATGATCGCGCTCGTCAACGACCGCCTGCTCGCCGCGGGCAAACCTGTCCTCGGATTCCTGAACCCCTTCCTATATAGCCCAGCAGTAAAAAAAAACCCCGCTTCTTAATCGCATAAATACATCAAACTAATCAACGTCCCATAGGGCCGTGCTGCGTTCACAGACGTTACATCCGGTGCGTATCCACTCCTCTCATTCGTGGCGGCGTTGCTGAAGAATCCACAGGAAACAACCCCGGCTGCGACACCGAGTGCGTTATTCGTCCGTTCATTTATGTTTCAGCGCCAAATGAAATTTAGCGGGTTCTTTGCCTCGACCGGTTGGGACCCGGTTACCGGTCTTGGGACGCCCAACTTTGATCTTCTTGTTGCGGCTGTGGGGCTTTGAGGGTTTATCCATTTTTGTTATATTCGGGACCATATGTGAATGTACTCAACTCTGTACGCATCCAATTCAAGAGCTCGGAGGGCTTCTGTCTGCCGGCATCATGCGCAACGAGATGGATTTGAATAATGTAAAGAAAAAATCGAAAACGAATGAGCATATCATTATAATCTGAGTACCTGTGAATCGTTTGCCTTGAAATCAGCCGCTCTCAGCCTCCTTCAAGGTCAGAACATATAAATATTCAATCGCATCAATCCGGAAGCACGCGGGAATCGCTCAGCGTCAAAAGCGAAGGCAGGCCGTCTGCCGACGTACTCCATTTCGGCACCGCGTACGCGGTGCGTTTGTGCGCGCGCCGGAAGAGCGATTTGGATGGAGCGTGTTGATGGAGTTGACTTGGGAAGAATCTGAGCCCAAACCTGGCATCATTGGAGAGCGAATCGACAGACTCAATGCATCGGAGTTTGCCGATGAGAATCAGATGCCGATGTCACAAAGGCGCGTTGCTTTGGACGGGGTCAGAGCGGCACTATCTCAAAATTTGGTTGGCGAATACAGTAAAATGACGTTGCTGAGGTCAGAATAGCCGTTGCCTGGGCGACTCTGATGCGCTGCTTCCTCAAGTCTTCACCTTCGCTCATCCTTCTTTTTTCTCGCCGTTCACTCTCGCTGTTGGCCTTTCCATTGGCCGGGTACCAAAGAAACTCCCGACCCTCGTCGCTCGCCATGTGCCACCCACCCCACCCACCCGACCCCGCGGCCAACTTTAAATGAGTCGCGTAACGTCCGCAATTACCCGCTGTTTGATCTCCACAAGCCTTACTCTTCCGCTCTCTGGCTCCGTATACGGTATAGAATACTGCAACCGCGGAGATTCTAACCCCTCGTTCTTCTTCCTAATTCCTGATCCTCGCCCAACTCCCAACTTCATTCTTGAAACATCGATGCTTGCCTTGAACATCGTCATCCCAGCCCTCCTCCTCGGAATCGGTGCGTTGGGGGCGCCGCTTCAGACGGAGGTTATTGGACACAGTGTGGATTCCGCGAATAGCTGGAAGACCTGGGTACGCAGTCGCTCCTGCCCGACGCCTCTTCCATAATTCCGAATCAATATGGCCCATTATGCAAAACTGGGCGTAACGTGGATTCAGTGAATAAAGTCAATATTTGGATACACGAATGGCCTCAACAACTGGCCCAGTACAGATTGTTCCGGTCCTGTGGCTAGTATAGTTTGCAGAAAACAGGCCGCAGCGTTGATTCGGTGATAATGTCAAGACCTGGGTACGCAGGCGCCTTTGCTCCGCCCTGTAGTTCATAGCCGGGGATGATCTGGGGCTGATTTGGATTACAGAAAACTGGGCGTAGCGTTGATTCCGTAGATAAATTCAAGACCGGGGTGCGCATTCGTACACGCTCCCATCCTTAATTCGTTTGATAAACCTCCTTGCAGAAAGCCAGACGAAACGTCGACTCGCTCAACGGAAGGAACGTCCTATCTGGGTACGCGATAGATTAAATGCCTTCATTCAGCGACTGACTTGAACCACAGGTTGAGCGCGCTGTCGATTCTCTTAACGGCGGCGCCGTGCGCCCTAGCTGGGTCGAACATGAGGTTGATGACAATTGACGTGCGCTTGTCCCACACGGAAACAGTCCTGCCTCTAGACAGAAATACCACGAGTTCACTGTTCCCGCTCCACGTCCCTTGCCCGAATCGAGTCTCTACGAAGTCCCAAATTGGAATCGATGGGAGTCAGAAATAGACGTATTTTTCCCCACGGAGCTCGTATTGCAGCGCTGCCAACGAAGAAAAGAGAAGGAATTTTATATCCAGCAGATATTTGCTGATACTCATTGAGCCATGGTTTGAGTGGGTTGATGTGGGTTTAGGTGCCGTCTCATCATCCTCGAGGTCCTCGTCGATCTATAATGCCATCCGTCAACAAGTTTAACACCGGAGCTGTGTTGTCATTTTGCCCCCTCCAAGCCGCGGCGTGAGCCGTTGGCTTGGGCTTCAGTCACCGAAAGCCCTAGTCCAAGCCCACCCAAGCCAATGATTTCGCTTGGCTTGGCTTGTCAAGTCGCGGCTTGGGCTTCGCGGCTTGAAGCCAAGCCAGAAGCATCACTATCCATGATCACAAGTTAACCATCTATGACCCTTCGTTGAAGGATTGGCGCCGCTCAGCAGGCATCCATCAGCGCCGGAAAGCCTACAGCACTAGTACAGCACTCTTGTCGCGTATTATTTGGGACAGGTAAGAATTGTTGAGATCCTTATCTGCGGAATAACATAATGTGTCTTGGCGCGCTAAAAATAAGAGCAAAACGAGAAAGAAATTTGAGTATCGATCCTCACATTCCCAGGGGGTAGAGACGTTAGCGTTAGCATGTCAGACATTCTCGGATCCACTGTGCATTTCGTCAACTCCTCAGACAAGAATCGCCAGTCCGCGTGGTGGCAGTGTGCAATCTATTATGTGACGTCTCAATTCGTGAACACTGAAAGCGCCGTCACCTTGGCTTTCCCACCAGATGTAGCGGAAGTACTTAGATAAGATGTTGTATGGACTTCCTGGATTGTAAGGCTCACTCTGTATCTGTCAATGGCACGCATGCACTGGAAAGGGGTCACAAAGGCCCGTTGAAGATTCCATATATCCGGCTCTCAAAGCCTACTCGAGCCCGAACTCCAATCGATCACTTGCCCCGTTCATTCGCAAGGAGTGTGAAATCGATCATGATGGTAACGAGTGTTGAGCAAGCAATGTATCCATTTCTATCAGAAGGCCTTTTATTTGCTATTTATGAACACTGGTCGAATAATTATCACTGTTGGTTTTCTCTGGGCATCGACCGTTGACATTGACAGATTCATATCATGCGGATGGCTATCAGTCATAAAAGTCATACAGGAATTCCTTTTCCTTCAAATACACCGCACCCAGGGCGTTGCTATTGGCCTTTAACCCATCACCCACAGGAGGGCCGCCGCAGGCTCTCACCACACGTCTCCTTCGAGTCACTTCATCTCAAGGCCTTCCATGGCACGTCACGGCTCTGGTGGTAGCTCTGGCGGCGGGAGCACATCTGGCGGTGGTAGCACCTCTGGCGGTGGCACGGTGTCCCCAGACGGCAGTTCAACGACCATCGATCACACATCAGGATCGCATACCTCGACCACCTTCCAGCAGGGAAAGAAGCTGCTCGACAAGATTTACGATGACATCGATACTTCTTCCATCTCAGGAACACATCTTGCCCTAGCCATCACCTTCACCATCTACATCGTTATTACATTACTTCCGTCGTACAACACGCTCTCAAAGAGAGTGAAGCGGTGGCACAGTCAGCGATTGGTGCAGGACGTTCAATTGGATCATGCGCAGGTGCCACAGAGCAATAAAGACGACGTTACGAAGACGACGTCGAGGGCCCTACCACTCTCTTTTCTCCTTACACTCCTGGTTTGGTTGATCTACTACGTGACGGAGGCGGTCACAGCAGATAGTACAACCATCACCACCTTCGAGAACTATCGTTTTACTACCGCCCAGCGCTACGCCTCACTTGCTATGTCTGATCTGGCCGTCCTCGTCACCCTTCTATACGTAGTGGACCTCAGGTTAACTCGTGTCCCCAAGATTCTCTTTTGGCTCTCATTCATCCTCATCATCACCGTCTATGCCTGCATGCTCTCGATATCACCCTCGAATACTCGTTCGCCGTCTATTGCAGATGCCGGGAGAATCCTCAGGCACACTGAGAGCGGGATATATCTCGTTCTCGTTGCTCTCGTCACTCGTGCTACTTGGAAGTTGCACAGATCAATCGCTTCTGCAAAGTTCACTGGCTTTCCTCGCGTAAGTCAGCATGCCTCCTCTTTAAGCCCGCAGAATAGTTCACACTCAGGTACGCCAGGACCTCAAATATGCCTACACACGCTTCCTGCCGCTTCTATGGATCCGAACCCTCGAATACTTCACGTTCTACATCCTCGTCGGCATTCCCGTCACCCTCAACATCCACTACGACATTCTATACGTCGTTAACCTCGCTGTCTGTGCATTTTGTCATTTCATGATAATGCACTGCATCACGGCGGCGTATCCCGCTGCCAAGGATCATGGCACTTTACCTCGAGCACTAGATCAACCTCATCAGTAGGAACGATAAAGTGCGGCCTCCCTTATTTCTACGGGGAAGTATATTTGAAGAGGCTGGGGATCCGGCCGAACGCTAGGGACCAACATAGCGATGCGCTCCCGCAGCTCTTATCCGCTTCTTTTTCTCTTTTCCTTTTCTAACTATTTCCATTTCCATTTCCATTTTAATCTAATTAAACCAGAGTGTTACTACTTGATGCCGAGCGCATCGCATACCCATCGCCAGCATCCCTTCCCGTTTCTCTCCTATATATGCTGTAGCTGTTATTAGGGCTAGTCAGAGTAACTTTAATGGGTCCTTTCTGTACTCGTTTCTCAAATTATGAGCATGGATTGAAAGTGTGGGAAAACGAAAAACACCTCAGAAATGCCTCTTGAGGAGTTTTTTCAAGGTGTTCTCCAGCGAGAAATGGCTTCAGAAACAACTCTAGAAACGACCCCAGAAACGTTGAAACGACTTACTCCGACTGACTCTATACTAGTTCTGTGGTCAACACTATCTTTACGCCATTTACCTACTGGTTCAACGACTCAGGAACCTCTGGACCTCTACCTGACAACTCACTTGGCCTCTCTGCATCCCACCTCAGGCCAAGATCTATACAATAAGGCGGAATCGTTCAGTTGGATTCAGAAGCACCGAGCATCTCAATTTTATATTCGCCCCGATCCAGCCTCAGTGGCATCGATATAGCGTAAGCTGACTCAATGTAGGGCTCCGACCCGTCCGTTTACGGGGTATTGCTCACCCGACCGCGAGAATAGAGGGCAGATATTGCAAGGTCACTTCTGGAAGGTTTTTTAACATTTCCTGCCACTGTATTACTTATCTACACCATGATTTGAGCACACTGGAGCGTCTCCAAGCAATCCTAATTTGGTAATTTTCTAGTGAACGTATATCTGCAGGCATTTCACCATGTGGTGACGGCGTGAAACAGTTCAAGGACTTCATACGCATACTTGGCAACCGGCGCGATAGTCTATCGTGGATGTATGATGGCCTTGAGGAACCCGGTGTTGGAGAGCTCTGCTATCTGGTTGCGCAGTTCCGGGAGGTCAGTGAAAAGTTGGGCAAGGAAAGTCGCACATAATTCAAATAGCGCGTCCAAGGACTCGCAAGAGATTAGCGCGTGTTCCGGCGTCTCCACCTCCTCCTTACAAAATCTGCAGAACCGTTCCGATCGAGGCACAGGTTGATGCGCATGATTAACGTAGCGCAAGACTTCCACGGCTAACAGGTGAGTTGAGTGTAACACAGGTAATAGCCTCGCGATGTCTCTGAGTCTTCACAATTTTCGGAGAATGCCGCATAAAAGAAATTACTTGGGTTGGCGGTTTATCCTTTTGAGGTTCACGACGACCATGTAGCAAGTAGAACTTTTCGGACGAGTCAATTTCACCTTGAAGCCGTTCCAACATAAGCTTCTGCACCATTTTTGCATAATCCTCGACGGTCTTTAACAGATGTTTGACGCATGAGCACGAGTTCTGGGCAATGGAACGGCACCCTCGTGCAGCTTTGGTTAGATCTGTGGCCCAAGACTTTTTGCCCTTGCCGGCCAGGTCAATTGAACTGCTTAAAGCGGCGCGAGTGTAGTGATCGTCATTTAGGCTGAGAAGATGACACAAGGGGCTGAGAACGAGAAGAGGCTTCTGACTCTGAGAGGCATAATCCCGGTTTCCATGAACAGGGGCGCGATCATGGAATGGCTATGCAGATTAAGCATCTGACGAAGAAAGCTAACCTACACTTTGCTTAGGTGCTTGACATGCACGTCTTCACTGTCCGGCAAAATATTGCAAGCATGGATTAAATGACAGTGAACGCGCGCCATATACAGCTGTTTGAATCATTTGGGGTTGGTCGTCCCGTCATGTCTTCAGTAGCAAAGATCCGATGCCCACAGTAGCGCGCGGTCGTGCCTTGGCTTTGTAGTGATCCTCAAGCAGATTCCGAGTGTTTGCTCTCATGTTGACACCGACAAATTTCTCTCTCATCTGTCTTCACAGTAAGTGCCATGGTGCCCAAGTGGAACATTGGGAGTGGGTGGGATGAGCGACCAAAGATCATATAAACCGTATTTTCTCCGGGGAAAAAAAAAAAAAAAACTGCAGCGGTGGAGGTCACTAGAAAGATATCGGGTTAATTCCTGACCTAATTCATGAGCTTAACATCCATTGAAAGTTTCCAGACAGCCGTAAAGGTCCACGGAGACGAGTTGTCGTGTTGCCGCAGTCGAGCCGAGTGGCATCAAACATACAGAAGATTTCCCCTTTGGAAAGACTTTGGTCCAAGATGTACGCTCCTGATCAAAATTCTTTATTCATATCTAATCCCGCGCTCTCAGAAGTCATTCTGACCGCTGAAAATGCCCAGAACTCCACCGATAAATCCTCGGTAAGGCCCAGTTCGGGATCCCCAATTGTTAGCCAGAGGTCTATTTACTTTTTGTAAACATACGTCCAAAAAGAGTATCCCAGACCCCAGCTATTTACACGGGCCGTCACACTGTGACTGAAAGCTGTGCACGTTAATTAGTGACGCGCATTCGCTCTACTGACGTGTTATCTGCTTCATCGGCGTGCTCGCAGTACTTCTCCCTTCACCAAAACTGCAATGGTACTGTCGAGGCCGGTGACAGTGAAGAAAAAAAGTCAACCCATCCATGTTCTTCACCGTAACAAGGTCCGAAAGGTTATTGCACTCTGCGCTGCCGCTGCCGCGACAGCGGTGGTAACATCTGGTGGGAGTGATGAAAAGGAGCCCATGCATACCTCTTGGCAGACTGGTCAGCGTTGGATTGATGAGCTGCTAGAAGGTGCCTGCGATTCAAATCCATTCCAGATACTGTACTGGTTGACAAACAATTCTAGGACATCCTGATCGTTTCCGGCGTGCATTTGGCATGAGTCGTCATGTCTTCTTGAAATTAATACGGGTCCTTCATCTGAAATGTGGGCTGGCACCCACCAAACATGTCTCCAGCGAGGAACAGCTTGCAATATTCCTTCGCATTGCCGTGACTGGTCTGGGAAATCGGGAACAACAAGAGCGATTCCAGCGAAGTGGCGACACAATTTCAAAGTCTGTTACTCCACATTTTATTCCTTTCTTGCAACTAATTGTTTCCCATAGATGCTGCTCGTCAAACCATCCTTCTACGCATCATACGTCAAGCTACCTCCACAAGAAATCCCGCCAGAAATCCGAAACAACCCTCACTACTACCCTTTTTTCAAAGGATGTCGAGGGGCGGTGGATGGTTCTCTACTTGATGGCTTTGTGGCAATGGCTGATATGTCCCGGTACCGAAATCGCAAGGGCCGTATTGCCCAGAACATTTTTGCTGCATGCCAATTTAATCTTATGTTCTGCTATCTACTCACGGGATGGGAAGGAAGTGCAGCCGATGGCAGAGTTTTCCAGGATGCACGTCGGAAAGGATTTGCAATCATCCCAGGGACTTATTACCTCGGTGATGCGGGCTTTCCTGTGTGCGATTGCCTCTTGGTCCCATATCGTGGAGTACGGTATCATTTGCAGGAATGGAGGAAAGCAGGAAATTTATGGTGGATTCTTTCTTCTACACCGCTTAGATCTGTCTCTTATTAGTTCTCCAGGCCTGCAAATGCGAAGGAGTTGTTCAATTTACGACATGCACGCCTTCGAAATGTCATTGAGAGAATCTTCGGTGTTTCGAAGCGCCGCTTCCGACTCATGAATGTGGCCCCAGAATACTCTGCTGCAACCCAGGCAAAGATCCCATGTGCATTGTCTGCACTCCACAACTTCATTCGACTTCACGACTCCGATGATTTCGCAGATGACGGCCCAGGACACGGTGGACCACGTAACACTACATTCACGCTGCGTGAGATGGAAGGGGATGAAAGACGCGAGTTCCCGGAGGAGGAACTTGGACGATTTGTTTCGCCAGCGGAAAAAGCACGGGCTGAAGCGTTTCGCGATGAAATAGCACGCGAGATGTGGGAGCAGTATGAATTAGAAGACCTAAACGAAGACATGTAGCGTAATTAAACAAAGACAACAAATATGCATGAATTATAGCGGGATACTAGCGGAAATGAGGAATGTTTTTACTGCTCCAACTCGGCACGTAGGTAGTCAATACGAGACTGTGCATCTTCCTCTTCAATGGCCAGGAAAGTGTCTGCGATGCCCGTGTCAGCGCGAATAAGCCGAAGAATTTGGGTCTTTTCTTCTTTCAACAACTCGGGTATTTTCATGATGAGCTTGATCGCGTTCGTCTTGCGCTGAGGAGAGCTGGGACCCGTATTATCTGCCGTGAGCGCAGCGGCAATTCCCTTGAGGGATTCCGAAACTGCCATCATCGCATGCCCATTGCTGGGCTTACGACCGTGGCCGTCCGTGCGGCGGCGCTTGTTGGACTGTGGGCTTTCAGACATTGCACGGACACGACGGCAAGATGCAGAAGAGCTCTGGAGAAATATGAGGATGCTGGGGGCAAATGACAAAGAGAAGACACACCAGAACAACGACTTCTTCCATATCCGAATTTTCATCCGGGCGAGAGCTACTAACAGGAGAATCTGGAGTTTTGGGAGTATGAGTGGGGGGATCAACACGTCCCGCAGGGCCTTTGAGATAGGGGTCAATTTTATTGTCCTCGTCATTGTCAGGGAGGACCACAGGCCAGTCGGGCGAAGGTGCTCTGGCTACTTGCTGTCCCGGGTGAAAGGCCCCTTCCCCCGTGGCCACTGCACCGTCGATGAGCTGGGCCATCTCATCGTAGAGGGGGAAGCTCTTGAAGCGCCATCCAACTACTTTGGGATTGATCTATGCACAGTGCAACGGTTGCAGCAGCTGTGATTAAATTTTGCCACGAAATCGTGCATCATCGAAATTAAATTTTTATACGATTTGCTATGAACTTCGCAGCTATCCACCCACCACCACCCAGATTTAATTTTACTATAAGATTAATTTCGTGAACAAGATTTAATTTTCTTGGTATAAGTGGCAAAAGAAACTCCAAGAAGGGGATTTGAACACAGAACCTCATGGGAGGAAGGAGAACGGATAGCTGCAAGATGTAACCACTATACCAAGCAACCTATATCACGCTGCTCCATATTTGTGACTATATCAAGCACTCTGGATAGGCAAAAGGAAGTATCTATATCTAAGTCCATTTCATGTTGTGAAGAGCTGAAAGAGCCTCAAAAATGCAAAATTCAGGGACTTCAGATGATTTTTTTCTCGAAGATTAAATCTTCAGAAATTAAATCACACTTGCCTTTCCTGAGTGTTGTTTATTCAAGTGTCTCGGATCTAATTCCTACTCAGATTCACAACCTCTATATGTTCGACTTTTTTCGGAAGATTAAATCACCCTTACCTTTTGTGGGTTTCGTTTGCCTGGCATTACCCAGATTAATATGATGATGAAACGGGTAATAAACATGGCTTGTTGCCTTAGTGGTAATTACTCAGTCTCCTTGTGCGATTGTGTAATCGGCATCACATTGTCTCTTGTTCAATCCACTCCGGGGCGCACTTTTTCGATCCACTTTAATTAGATTTAATCCCAAGATTTAATTTTTGGGATGGCTCGTCTAAGATTAAACTGGGTGGTGGTAGGCAATCCCTTTGCGGATAGCTGGGAAGTTCATAGCAAATTGTATAAGAATTTAATTTTGATGATGTACAATTTCGTGGAGAAATTTAATCACATCTACTGATATCACTGCACAGTGAGCGCAATTCATCGCGCATAAATATGGAACACACCGCCACATATGCTTCCCAAACCGCGTCTTCCACGACAATATGCTTGTCTTCATCATTCCAGCCCCAGCCTGACTTTTCTCGAAGCATTTTAACCAGCTGGTACTGGGCCTTGAGCTACAATAAGAGGTTAAAACCAGCTGCGATAGAATTAGACGCGACACACTGAGCCCCAACGCGTCTGACACGTGTCCGCTGTTTTTTGGGCACCCCCACTCTTTTTCTCAGTGCCCTCCAAGGCCTTAGCAGACGCGGTCCACGCAGACCCGTGCCAGCCTGCGTTGTCCGTCTGGTTTCCGGCTGACTTTTCCGCAGCCAATTGGCCGATAAAAATCACATCGCATTCCGCGTTCCTGTCAAGGACCGTATATCCACGGGGCCGAATCGGGACCGATAATCCGGTTG
Source organism: Mycena capillaripes (assembly GCA_029204075.1). NCBI lineage: Eukaryota > Fungi > Basidiomycota > Agaricomycetes > Agaricales > Mycenaceae > Mycena > Mycena capillaripes. The sequence goes on along the minus strand of JARHKZ010000035.1, from coordinate 1,006,171 downwards.
CCGGTAGATCTAGAGTGGACTTGGCTTCAGCTCGTGCGCTGCGCCCTTCTCTACGCCCAGAGTCGAATTTCACTAGTACGGCCGACCGATCGGGAACAAGGTCGGTGGGACCGATCGGGAGTGCGAAAATAGTAGAGAGCGAGTCTTAGTCGATATTCAAACTGAACTATACTAAAGATACAAGCATGCTATTTATACTAAGGTAGTAGTCTCATCGGCGAAACCGGAGGACCGATTTTGCGACGAGAGCACATGGGTATCTAAGTCAACGTATAGCATAGCATAGCATAGCATATAAGAGTCATCTGGACTCGGATGACCGGGTATGACCGATATGACCGGTCGTATAGCATCGCAATGCGGTGTGATAAATAGACGAGTTGTTAGTGAACATCGGCGCATATCGGCGCCGATCGGATCCGAAGTCACGGTACATGACAGTTCCAGCGGCACCGCTTTTTGTCGGAACTGGGGTTATTCTCCTTGTTCTTCGTGCCCATAGGTGCGAGGGGAGGTCGTGAGCGAAGGAGAAAGGAGGCGACACGAGGGAAGCAGAGAAAATAGGTGTAATTACTTGTGTGACAACCGTTGTTAGCTAGATAGACACACTGCCGAACACTTTTATGGGTCTATTTACTTGCGATTTGATCCCAAATTACAAAAAAGTGGTTTGGCGGGGAAAATTAGGAATTGGGATTTTAAATAGGGATCCCGAACAGGGCCTAAGCGTTTTGTTTACCGTTTTGTTTGCCGTAAACTAAACGGTAATTATAAACGGTTTAACTATTTATAAACGCTTGTAAACGGAAACGGTTGGAGCCTTAACTCTCGTCATTCTTTGAGACAGCGCAAGATCAAGGGATTGTTATTTGCGCGGTACCCGAGCCTGGATTCGTGTTTCTAAGGTGGTATTAGTCCTCTTGCCTGAGCCGAATACGCCAGTGTATCAAAATGGTAAGCCCTTTCAAAAAGCAGCTTTTGAGAGCTATCAGTCTATAACTGTCTGGGTTGCCGTGCGGTTTGAGGCGTTTAAAGATCCCAATTAGTGGTGTCATAAACCAGATGGATGCGTCTCCGCGAGTCCCACATTCATTATGTAGCGCTGCAAGTTCGTCATCGAGAATTTCACGCAAATCGGCGTATGGTGTACCATCTTCCCCGGCAGAACTGTCAAAGAAATGTTTACGGAGGTGGTCCTTCAAGCGGCCCATGCCATGCTCATTCCACGTCATGGTGAAGAAGCCTTCGGGGGTTTGGTCCTCAGTTCGCTCGGGAAGCAATTGAACCAAGATCTGGTTAATACTGTGTTGTGTCGAATCGAATTGAGGAGGTAGGTTTTGGATAGGCGAGCCTTCGAATCTCCTTCCAGAAGGCGCCGCTAGATTCGGCTTCCATGTCCTTTTTTCGGTTTGATTCTTTCAAGGTTGCCAGTTCGTCATGTCCTCTATGACCCTCAGGGAAATCTGGACCCCTTAGACGAGCGTCCGGCTTTGAGTTCGGTTGACCCCGATTGTCAGGCATATCTGCGGAGACTTTGGGCACAGCGATGCATTTACGCTGGTTCCCAAAATCAAAGTTGACGGGGGCAGGCGCCATCAGCGCGGCGTGGGTTTGTGGAAGTGAACATGCTTCAGTGGCGGCCGATTTAGCCTCTACAATATGGCCATTGTTTACTGCGCTGTCTTTCTTGATATGGCAGAATTAAACTGGAGCTGAAAAAGCCTTGAGCAAGGCAATGAGAATTTTCAGGAGGTCTCCATTTATTAACGTTTTGCGCGTGGGCTTGTCTGCCCTCCGGGAAATCGGGCCGCCGAATTCAGACGTGCATTTGGACCTCAGAAGATAACGACAGCAGCGGACGCCGAAATTATCCTCGCATTGAGACAAATACCACGGACCCTTACTTTCAGTGCGGCTGTTACTGAGGATACGGGGCCATACAGAGCTAAAAGCTTCTTGGCATTATCCTTTCCAGCTTCAAGAGTTGCAATAAATCGCTTGTCGAGCTCAGTTGTGTTGGGCAGGGCGACTTCAATTTTTCTCTTTTTGCTTGGACTTGCAAAGAGAATATTGCTGGTGTCGAAGTTCATTTTGAGGCAAAGCGGGGTTGCTGCATGGTCGTAGCCCTTGACAAGATCACAGACTGTGAAGCTGGTAACTTTGTTGAAGATCCAACGGGAGCAGGCGACGTAATCAATCACGGTTTCCGCATTGTTTCCTCTGTTTTCCCTTGAATGAGGTGAAATTATCACTCCGGGGCCCGAAGCAAGTTGCGCCGTTGGCGAACGCTATACCATAGCCACCGAGCATTCTGCAGAGCCATTTTCTATGAGTGGACGAGGCGGCAGCATCCAATGAGCGACGTGGTGGATCCGTCGGATAGGCAAGCTCAGAGCCTGTGCGAGCATTCCAGTCGCGGTGCACAGAGACTTGGGAAACAGCATGATAAGCGAGCGCTTGAGACGCTTGCAGTGCTGCGCAGGGATTCTTTCGAGAGCGCTTACCATTTGTGACGTTTCCGGGAGAAGATAGACGTTGTAAACGAGGTGCTTGTCAATTTGATTAACCATGGACCCAAAAAATCTTCGCGATACTTGAAATGGAATTGTCGTCCGAATTACAGCCGCCGCCCCAGGACTTGTCAAAAGGGTCTTTGGGACGTCTCATGAGTGATATTATAGTATAGCCTTGAGGAAGCTCAAAGCCTTCGTGTCACTGTGGAGTCTCTTGTAATAGATTGATATCATACTTTTCGATGTCTTTACGTGATTCGGGGCAGCTCAGCATTAAAGGAAGGGCGATTAATATTTGAGTTATGGATGGAAACTATATGCGCGGTATCCAGGGGGTGGGTTGAAGGTAACAAAGGTAAGAAAGGTAAAGAAGAGGAGGAAGAGGGCAGGGTGGGGGACGGGATCAGGCTGGATCCATTTTGGTGAGAGGGTGCGGCAATAAATAAAGGAGGTGACGGCGACAGGTGTAGTGAATGTAAACTAAGAACGCAGGGGGCTGAGCTGCTCTCAGGCATTTAAAGTTATGAGGCGGGCGGTGTAGATCTCGTAGCCGACGCGGGGGGGGGGGGGGGGTGCTGTTTCACGTAGCTATGAGTCAGGAGGCTACATTGTCGGCATCGAAGACGAGGATGGCGGTGGTGTCATCGGAGCCGCGGCGCGACGTGAATTGGGTTGTGCGCATGGTGTTGTGGCTCGAGACACTCATAATGAGGTTGTGGAGGGTGCGGTCCCAGTTCCCCTCCCAGTCCATCGGGCCGAAGATGACCTCGCACACAGGGTCGACGCGGACGCGAGGGGAGCCACCAGCAAGAGCGTGGGGGAGGAACGAGAACAGCGGAGGAGGAGGCGCGGTTGTCGCAGGCGCAGCGGCCGGCTGGCCGCGCGAAGGCAGGACGGAGGCGGCCGGCGAAGTGGGGAGCGCGAACGCGATGGGCATCACAATACCTGGGTGATGATTTGCGAGGTCCTCGACGTCATGATCGTTCTATGCGCGCCTGCGCTTGCCATTAGTGTTGAAGACGTCCTCGACGATGGCGCGGAGACGAGCGTCTTCGGCAGCCACGGCGGTGCCAAGGACGGCGGCCTCGGCGGCAGAAGGGGCAAGGGGAGCGTCGCCGGAGTTGGCGCCGGCGCGGGAGAGCACGACCTTGTGTGAGTGGTCAAAGGAGTCGACGGTGGCTTGGAGGGATGTGATGGATGCCGGGATCTTCTCCAGTTCGCGGATGCGGTTGAGGACGTCGTGCGTTGGTGGTGTGCTGGTTGCTTCACGACGAGAGTTGGATGGCGGCTGAAGGGTCTCCGGCGGTGGCGGAACCGCGAGTCGCACCTCAGCAATATCGGCAGCAATGCAACCATTTGAGCTTTAACACCAGGGTAATGCGTAAACAAGAGGTCTGGGCTGGTAGAACAAGCGGACGTACCACTAAGACCATTGTTATAGTCTTTGTGAGCCTGACGAGGCGGCGATTGGTGTCAACGACGGCCATACTGACAGCATCCACAAGGATTACACGAAAGGATGACTTATGTCAAACTTCAGTGTAGGTCTCTGACTCGGTGACGTTCAACATTGAAACTTGTTCCGGATCTTCTTGATAACGACGGGCATTTAGTCCACTAGTAGCTCGGTGAATTACAGCCCTTAAGCTCTTCTTGTTGCCGTGCTTACAGTCAAGGCTCGTCCGACGCGTCGGAGGCATGGCTGTGTCCCGCGGCTTAGTCTTTCGATGAATTTTACGCAGTAAAGTACGACAGTTTCTCACGGCGGGCTGGGTAGCCCTTGTATTATGCCGTGCGTGGGCCTGATGAGTTGGCATAGGCGGTATCGAGGTTGAAATCCAAGGGAGCACTGATGGCTCTGCTCAGTCTGATTCTTGATGCCCACGGTGAACGGGCATTTTATGCAGGGAAAATGCACCCCCTTTGAGAGACTGGACTGTATGCCACAGTTCCGAGTATCCCAATCCAGTCATTCGAACTTATTGACGCCCTCCATGAACGTGTATTTGCATGCAGGAGAAATGAACCCCTTTAGAGACTGTGTGCCACAGTTCCGAGTATCCCAATCAAAGCGTTTGAACTTCTTGATGGAATGTTGTTCTGGTGCGTTGTCCAGGACTCCATTATTCTCACTTGGCGGGGTCAAAATGATGTCCGCAAGGCTGTTCACACCATCTACCGATGGCAACCGAAATCGCCAGTTTGTTGGCCCACCACTCAGGTCCACGGCAACGATACCCTGTTCGTGCCATGGATGACTTTGTGTTGTTCGTTTTAGGTCACTTTCTTCTTCGCCTTTTTCAGCCATTTCACCAGCATCTGAGTGTTGGCCGAAATATCTACCTTGAAATTCCGAATCTAAGTCCCTGTGTCCGCTTAGGATCTGACTTCTAAGCGGAAACAATACCGCGGCGGGAAGCTTCGTGGCCCACGACTTCGGTTGAGTGATTAACGTTGAACGTCCAAATTAGCGCCGTTCCCGCTGATATTCCAAAGAATTGGGGCTGAGCGCTGATTTACTGAAAGGGGAGTTTGAAATGGCTTCAAACAGGCAGGCGTAATTTTATAGAGCGGGTAATGATATTTCCCCACATCATATTCAGTGAACACAATTCTCCCAGTAGCAACCCTGAAGCCTCGCCCAGGTGCTTAGGGAGCGTCGTGTAATCCTCTGGAGGGCTGAACATTATCTATTACCCTATCGTATACGGCTGTTGCCATTGCCGTCGAGCCTAACCGGCAAGGTCAGTGACTGTATTAAATACACCGGTTTGATGTGAGTGCTGGATATCTCACGTCGGGATAGCCTGCCGCGAGCTATCCCCGTCAATAAAATTGTTCACGACCATCTACATACAAAGGTAGAAACTCACGCTGTATACAAATCATCCCTTCATCTCAATCTGACCTCCAAGCATGCGTTTATCCGCCGTGTCTGTCCTATTATCCCTGGTCTCTCTGTTTACCGGTCCTCAGGCCAATGCCTCCAATGGTCAGCTCTCCACATGCGTGGTTCACTGTAGCAAAACTGACGCGGAGCTTGCCCACTATATTCCCAGACGCCGTTGCAAAGCGACGCTGTATCCCAGACTGCAGTAAAGTGTTCGCCGCCTGTACACCAAACAGCGGCCAAGTGTGTACCTCTTGTCAACGAACGAAGAATCATTCTGACACGATGCATGGCGCAGTACTGTTCGGGCGCCCAGCACGATGCATGCATTGACGGCTGCGAGTTGTGAAGTCGGATGCTGAGCACACCCGCAGCGGATCCCGCTAGGCGGGCGCCAGGGATTTGGAGGTCGGGAATGATAGCTCGAGATCTGAGGGCGTGGTTACTGCGAGACTTGGAATTCAGAGGGATGCCCCCCAAAAAAGGAGGAATTTTTGAAAAAAAGAAAAGGGGGCAATCAATCCCGTTGGTGCGGGTCAAACATCGAAGGATGGTCAGCAAAGTACCGCGGAACTGCGGAGAGTCCGACGCTGATATCTTTGACTCTCGTGCTAAAGACTAGCCAATGACCGGATCTCGAGAGCTGTACAGTTCCAAGCCCGAGCGCCTGGTCTCTCCCTGTATCTTCGCACGTCCGTCAGGATAATGACGTTAAACCAACGATGACTTCCCTTTATTCTATGAAAATTCTCAGCGCTTGCGTTATACTGAATCGCCAAAACACGACGACCAAACATGTCGTCCTTGTGGGGAATATCTTTCCCACCAGATGAAGCACTGACCCAAAAACTTTCCCACTTGGAACACTAAACCCCCGCAAAATGTGACGCATTTTTGGGCGCCGAACACTCATCCAAAAATTGGATACTGCAAGCAGGAAAACATACTTCATTCTGAGGCTGAAGCAGTGAAAGAGCAAAGGAACTGCACATTTTTGAGCCGGTCTTTTCCTCTGTTGCAAAGGCCACGAAAGATTGGCGGTGTTTCAGAGGCAAAGGGGTGATAATTTTTCGAGAACGTTTTATTAAAAATGGCTGGAAAACCCCTCGTGTTTATTCCACATTCCGAATGGCCGCAAAAATATAACCACCATCTAAGATGTGTTTGCAGCCAATTTTTGCCACGAAAAATCCATTGACTCCCGAAGCGCTCGCGCACCGGACGAGGGTCATTCTGAGTTTGTTCCGACTTGGAAGTTGCGGGAGAAATGATGGGATGAGCTCATGAATCAAACCAAGATGGTGCTCACGCGGAGCGAAGTCTGGGGGTGTCTCTAGAGTCAGACACAGGAGATCGAAACAAGCCCACGTCCGTGTGGGACGGCCCTACTCCCAAACGCAGAAATCGAACACAGTGGTGACGGTCACTGTCCTGGCCAACTATTTTTGGCGCTGCTGCTGCCCCAGTCATTGCAAGCCCCACTCCGCCACTGGCTCTATGCGTTGAAAGCTTTCCCACCTCTGGAACTTTTTTCCAACGAGACGAATATCGATCGGGTCGCGAATCGCAGTAACGTTGTGCAACTTCTTATTATATCATTGGACAGAACGACCCTTTCGACATAGCGGTGACAGTTTCGAGGTTTAGATCTAGGAGAGAGCTCACGGCTAGGCCGTTAGCCTGATTGCGGCCCACCGCACTCTTCTTAATACTCACCGTGAGCGTGCATTTGTATGCAGGGAAAATGCACCCTTTCGGGAGACTGGATGTCACAGTTCCGAGTATCCCAATCCACTTGTTTGAACTTCATGTTGATGAAATGTTGTTCTGACGCATTCTCCAGGATACTCCATTATTTTACTTTCAAGCGGGACCATGCCGTGTAATACTACCTAACTAGCAACCTACCTACCGCGGTCTCAAATATCCAAATGGGTTAATGGGCTGCCAAATGGAATTATCCCCGACAATGAATCTGATGTTTTTTCACACCATCATGACACCATTTACGGGTGGCCACCAAAATCACCAGCATCGGGGACGGTGCAACCGCCATTCTGGGCTCACGCCACTATCGTGAGAACGGTTCCAATGTGCCGATTGCGGGAAACTCACCTTAATCACTGCTATACTGAGAAGCAGATTCAGCTCCTGGGTACAAAGACACGCCCTGCGGCGAACTGTCCCCGTACTCTATGTCCCGAAAAATCATCTCAACACCATGTCCTCTTCACAAACATGCTGTCCATTAAAACTAGGAACTTCTGTCTGTGGAGGTCTTCCCCTTACTTCAATTTGACTTCCAAGCTTTCACTTCTCCGCCTTGTCAATCCTTTCTTGCTTGTTTCTCTGGTCAGCAGCTGGCTTGAAATAAAGGTCAGCATGCTTCATTGGGACGTACGACAAAAACGTTGACCTGTACATCATACTCCCCGCGAAGCGGCGCTGTGCCCCAGAATGCAGTACGGTGCTCGCTTCCTGCGCAAGAGGCAGCGGCTTGGTGCGTAACTCTTACTGATAAAAAATTGTCTCCCTAACACGAAGGACGACGCAATACTGTTCCGGCGCCAACACGAGGCATGCGTTTTGGACTGCGAAGTGTAGAGTCCGATTATCGAGGAACGCACGCCGAGGGGGCTCTGATGAGCAGACGTCCGGGATCTGTAGAACGCATACACGCGCGATTGATGTACTTAGCACAAGAATCTGAACTCCGCGGGCTCAAAAGGGGAGCAAACCAAAAAATAAAAATAAACATAAAAAGGCGCCATCACACATCTGGACGCAGACAAGTGTGTGAGAAAAGGTGGAATAAAGCTGCTGCTAAGTACTGCGGACTCGGACGAGGAAAGTGCGCCCTGATTTTAATCTATCCTAGTAGAGTCGCCGCCAGACCTGTCTCTTTGTCGGTGCCGAGATAATAATCTGAAATTGAACGTCAGAATCTGGGGATTTGCGCACAGTAGTCGGCGCGCCTTTCTAAATGATAGTCTAGCCCCAATTTGTGTTGAGATAAAGCGCGTCGCTACACTTCATTGCCTTCGTCGGTCGCTGCATACACGGCTATCTCAAAGAATATTGTCCCGGTTCCAATCATTCGAGAAGCTTGATGACGGTACGCAGGGCTCGCTGAACATTACAATTTCAGGTATGTGTGTGGTACTCTGGCGATGGGACCTCCAACGTTGATTCTTCGCATAGACCACTTGAATATGACTTGGGATTGGGCCTCTTCGAGGCGGGTGCTGAACCTTTCGGCCCAGCTTAGACGGCAACGACTGTGGAACTGATCCGACAGACCGATGCCATCTCGGCCTGATGGATACTTTCTCACAGTGTATCAACTTGTCTGTCAGAGCTCGCATAAAAATTATTGAGAGCATTCAAGGAGCAGTTTAGATTGAACTCGCCATATCCGATGGTCCCAATTAGAAGCCCCCATAAGTTACAAAATACAATGTTATATGTGATTGATGCCATCATATTTGTGTGTGATCTCGAAACTTGGCCTGTGCTACTTTGCCGCTAATACGAAAACTGCGACTATACATTCAATGTACTCGTTCAAAGTCATCCTATCATAAAGTCAACTGTCCCTGTGTTTCCCTAACTACTACATTGCCTCACGGCCTGACAACTGGAATACTTTCTGAGCCAACTTGAAGTTTGACGATCAGTATATGACACGGCGCCGACAAACAGGTATTGCTCAGCTACTGGTGGCTCTGACAACTGATTAGTACGCTACTTTGTATATGGCACAAAAGAACTTGTACTGTCAGGCGTTGTTGTCTGGATCGAATCCAAACCGCAGAAGGTAGTGAGGGGCAGGGACGACATGGAGGACAAAAGCAAAGGAGGGAAAAGGAGGACTCGTAAACATGGCAAATTGATGTGGCGACCGATCCCCGGGTTACCGCAATTACCGAGATTGATGTTGATGTCGGGACAGAAATACTCCGAGACCGCGGGACCGCGTATGGTGGAAACAAAAGACTGGGTCAAGACCTACTCAGGACCACAGAATGAACAAGAATTTTGGACTGTGGTGGGCAAAGACAGAACTTGTTGTGTTGTGGGACAAAAGGGCAAATGCAACTAACACTCAATCAAGTATATTTATTGACATGTGAAAGTTGTGTGATGACTGTTGATGTATGACTAAAAAAAGGGCGAAATCCATGTTCTCCAGGGTAGCCAAACCTAAAGGTTCAGCAATAACATGGTGGCCGTCGTACTCCAGTGTTACGCCTACGATGTTTTCGCCTTGTTGAGATAGGCATCGCACAGGTGAAATCTAGTCATCACAGCGACAGAGAGTTAACGCGGGCAGAGAAGCACGACCTTGCAGAGATGATTGGTCATTATTTCCATGAGTGATCATTCAGAAGCCAGCTGATATTTGTCTGCCTCAGGGACCTTTCACCAGCTTTCACTGTTATCGCTATCACGAAAATTCACATACGCGACGGCGGTTTGTGACCATGAATCTCGGGTAGGCGACCCGAGGTACTCGACTTTAATGTACGCGAAATCTGACATGCGACTCAAAGGCTCCTGATGTGTTTTGCCCTGTTCTTCCTCAATTGCAGTTGCTGGGCCCCTCAAATCAGCAGAGTGTCGATAAGCGTTCCCCCGATCTTCAAGGTGGCCATGCAATACTCACCACCACTGCTGCTTCTAGCTCAAATCTCCCGCAGATCCTGCTGGTAAGCACGTATCTTATGTGGCGGACTATTCGCAGTCATTCAGTCATCAGGAAAATCCAATCGCTAAATCGCTATAGCGTCTATGAGCTGTTTTATAGTCACCCATAGACGTCATAGACACCATAGCGGCTATGGCGTCTATGACTGTCTATATAGCTCTATACAAAATTTCACAGCAAGTTGGGATGTTCCTGACGCACCAACCCTCAGCGGACCCATCCTTGTGCAGAGGTTTCCCATCGTCCGCGATTTTAAAGTAGAATTTGCGGATGGTCCTCCGGCAGGCTGGCCTACTTTCAATTCATATGTTCACCGCCTTCTCCCCCACGGGAGTCGGAAGTTGGTTGTCTCCGCTATTTCTGACTGATCTCTTTGGCACGACAGACATAACCCACGCTGTGCGCCGGTGCCACTGCATTGCCGATCTTCCACGGGGCTACCCGCTAACGTAAAAACTAAGGCTGTTACAGAAGCAATTTTGAATTTCCTGCGGAGGAACCGACGAAGGCGCAAAAGCTGTAAGCTGTCGCTCCACCTGATTCGCTGTGATGAGATTCAATGCCAATCCCGGTGCAGGGTTCTGGCAATAATCTCACTGGATCCCATGTCGTCCTAATAAGCAGACTCAGATTTAAAAGCAGTGGGGTTTTCTCACACGTTACTGCCTCCTCAATTTCGTCGCGATCATGTCTTTGATCCTCGTTGCTGCACAAATCTCTGAAACCGCAGATCCCGTCGACTACGGAGGCGCCCCGACAATTGTCCAGGAACCCGGTCATTCTCAGCGTCGTTCAACCCAGTCTTTCGACAAAAAGCAAGCGCACCGTGCCATTGACCAGGAGATGTTGACAAAAGATACGGAGGACGTTTCAACAACCCCGAAGCGGGATGGTGCACAAGGTTAGCTATGCTCCTGTGCCTCATGTAATGGGTCTCACAATGTGCAGTTCCAGACCTTCTTCCTGCTGGCATTAGGTCTTCTCATTCTGGGCTGGTGTATAAGCGCAACTACCCTGCAGGCCACCCGGCACCGGTGGATTGTCCAGACGCTATTCGCTTGGTTCTTCATTTCGTACGTCAGACAGTTCTATTGTGACCGTCGGGGCGAATTCATGGCAGGATACTCGCCTTTCGGTTCATTCCCAACTCCGTGGTCGCAAGGCCCGTCAGCGTGATTTGGAAGCCACTTATCCGAGAATCGTGGTACAAGTTGCCCAACTCCACCCGTCTCGCCATCGGGTGGTTGAGCCTGCTTGGTATTATCTTTGGCTCAGCGTTTGGTACGTCCCCCACCCGCTCACACAGGCAGTGTTGTAGCTCAACGGTTGCAGCAGCTGTGATTAAATTTTGCCACGAAATCGTGCATCATCGAAATTAAATTTTCATACGATTTGCTATGAACTTCCTAGCTATCCACAAAGGAACCCCCACGACTACCCAGATTTAATTTCTACTATATGATTAATTTCATGAACACGATTAAATTTTTCTTGGTATGAACTTCCTAGCTACCCACAAAGGAACCCCCACGACTACCCAGATTTAATTTCTACTATATGATTAATTTCATGAACACGATTAAATTTTTCTTGGTATAAGTGGCAAAAGAAAGGCCAAGAAGGGGTTTGAACACAGAACCTCGTGAAAGGAACGAGAAAGGGGAGTTGCAGAAGGTAACCACTAGACCAAGCAAGCTATGGCATATCACACCATATTTGTGACTATATCAAGCACTCTGAAAAAGCAAAAGGAAGTATCTATATCTAAGTCCGTTTCATGTTGTGAGGGGCTGAGGGGGCCTCGAAGGTGCGAGGTTCGGGGGCTTTGGATGATTTTTTTTTCGAAGATTAAATCTTCAAAAGTTAAATCACACTTGCCTTTCCTGAGTGTTGTTTATTTAAGTGTCCTGGATCTGATTCCTGCTCAGAGTCACCACCTCTATAGGTTTGATTTTTTTGGGAAGATTAAATCACCCTTACCTCTTGTGGGTTTCATTTTCCTGGCATTACCCAGATTAAAGTGATGACAAAGCAGGCGATGCATATGGCTTGTTGCCCTAGTGGTAATCACTCAGTCTCCTTGAGCGATTGCATAACCAGTATCACAGTTTCTCCTGTTCAATCCACTCGGGAGGAAACTCTTTTTCGATCCAGTTTAATCAGATTTAATCCCAAGATTTAATCTTTGGGATGGCTCGTCTAAGATTAATCTCGGTAGTGGTGGGGGATTCTTTGTGGACAGCTGGGAAGTTCATAGCAAATCATATAGAAATTTAATTTTCATGATGTACAATTTCGTGGAGAAATTTAATCGCATCTACTGATATCACTGACAGACACTACAACCATTCTCACTCGTACCTCGTGTGTTGTAGTCTGTCATTTTCCCGCGATCATTGATCACTGGTTCCTCTTATTACAAATCACCAAATTTTCGAGTCTCAAATCACATTGCAGAGCGCGTCATTCGGCACTTTGAGTGCATAGCAATGCTTTTGGACCTAAAATACACGATTTTTGCGTGGATCTTACTTCGGGGAAGTCAAGAACAAGGATGCCAAGTTTTGATGCCTCGGCAGATGACCAAGCCAGCGTTATTGATTTTGGTGGAAGAAAATGCAGAAAAACGGGTGTTTAGGCTACAGTTAAGCTCTGAAAGTCAAACAAATACCTTCTTGCGCTTGAATTTCGTCGTTGGGATGGCTGGATAGTGACGTGGAACAAATTCAAACTCCGATGATTAGTCATAAGTGGGACCAGACTACTCGGCATCATAGTTCCAATCATTGACGGTCACAACGTGCGACGCGTGTGATCTTTTTGCTGCTTCACGTACGCATTACAGCTGATTTCAAAAGTTTAGGCGGGTTTCGTAAAATAGTGGTGCTCGATTTTTGCTTACCTCTGTCTGCTGGAGCATCCTCGGCTCCACAGCTCCGAACCACTGCCGACCACTGCCGAATTGTATTGGTGTTTTGTGCAACCACGGCTGAACTGCGAAAGGCTACAGGTAGGTGTATTTTAGCAAGATGTATTCCATTCCTGAATGGCAGTCCACAGCTAGCTTTTGCCCGGCTTGCAGCCAACTGCGGAGCCACAACAGTGTGGAGCGGGTGTTAGCCGACGACACTCTCGCAAACGGAGGTAAGCAAAATCGAGCACCACTATTTTACGAAACCCGCCTAAACTTTTGAAATCAGCTGTATGCATCACTCCCTGCGGCTCACAAATATCTTCCTGGGCCTTCGAGTAAATTGTCCCTCTTCCGTGTCCCATCACTGATGATGTTCATACAGCGAGTGGCGGCGCAGCTGTTAAGTAAGTAATCACCAACATCGTCGTCAACCTGACAACCGCGCAAATGGCATTGATTTATTGATTTAGATTTTCTCTCCGAAGCTACCCCGGAAAATGCTGTACTGCATCCTCACTGCCGAAGAGATTGAGGCCGCGGGGCCGCGCAGGTGGTCGGCGGACAGATTGATAGTGCTGATCGTGTTGTTTGCTCTGGGGTGCTTCCCATACTACTACACAATACAGTCGAAGTCATGATAACCCATAGCTGTCGGTCACGGCCTGGGGCTATGGGTTTTAGGATGGTATGGGTTCCCAGGACTTCAGAAAAAAACCGTCAAAAAAGCAAGATATTGATTGTTTCGTGTATTTCTATTACCTACACAGTCGCAGAAGAGAAGAAATCAGTAATAGGCGTCTCTACAAGAGAATTCCTTGTTCTGAGAATCGACCGAGGATGGCTTCCATTTGCCGCGCAAATGTATCACCGTTCTCCCTATCGTAGCGCCGAGGGATCGCGGAAGCTTGGAGGACTTCACCTCGAGTGGGACGCGGATCTTTGTCGACGTAGTTGTCGTCATCGCCCCCATTTACCTCCCGGTCCTGTTCTCCGGCACGCTTTTCTCGAACGGCATTTTTGATCTCCTCGTCCGTGAGCTGCTCGCTAACCTGTTCTTCAGCCATGTTCGCCAATTCTTCAAGCTCGAGCATGTTGGCCGCATCTTCCTTCGATTTGAGGGTCCCCCGAAACGACTTCAGGCCACATTTTATAGCCTCGAGCTTCAGCTTTGCCATGGGCAGAGAACAAAGGGCTATTTTTGGGCATAATTTTACATTATTTACGGGTTGAAAACGGCTTTAGGCATGGGTTTTGACCCCCCCGCCACGGGGTTTAAGAGCTATGGGTTTTTCGTACTCAGTACCCTACTAACACTGAAGGTGAGGCCCAAAAATCTAAGGGTTAGAAGGAATCATGGGTTATCTCGGCTATGGGCTATCGTGACTTCGACTGTACTCGGAAGTTTACACCGACTTCTGGATTCGTGTATGACCATGCATCCAATTCCAGCATACCTACCGGGAGCATTTGGACTGGCCCCCTCACCCGGTCAATGAAAATTAAAGCCTCCTAACTACGTGTGTGGGCGGCTGGCGCGCCACTGTTTACACCTCCGCACACAAATCTTGCTCGAAGAATCCCGCTCCCGCCTGCCCGTGCGTCATCTATTATACACCGACAGGTTATCAACCTCCGCCTTTCATGCGCAAGACATGGCGACCCACCACACCGCAGAATGTCGTCGCACCAGTGGCGTCCGGCTTTGTGATCACCACCCGGAACTGGTTGAAGTTTGCCAGCACAGATGGGATGTTCTGGAAGGTCGACATGTTCGGCCCCACAACAGCCTGCTCTTCGAGTGTCTTACCCGCACACGCTGCTGCGACTCTCACGCCCTAACACACCCCGCCCGCGTCAGCGAAGTCACAAAAGGCAACGGACTTGACTAACATCTTCGTTCCTGAATTCGTGCGGGAACCTGAAGCTATTTTCGAGCAGACCCGCCTGGGCGAGCTCCACCGCCTTTTGAATGGCTGGGAGCGGGATGTCGACCAACGCGCCGGTTCGGTCTTTGCATTGAACAGCTTTGGTAGGCGCGTTCGAGACCCTCCCGATCGGCTGCAGAGGGACTTCAACATCGTCTCTCTCATCCGAGAGCCAAGTGGGCAACTCACGCGCTTGGCAGCCTCTGCACTGGCGGACGCGGCTGCAGCAGATTCAGCCTTCGCACTTGCCTTCGCGTCTTTGGCAGCCTTGGCCGCAGCCTTGGCGGCTTTCTTGTCTTCCTTGGTTGTGGGTGTCAATGTGGAAGGTGTCGAGCATCCATCTGCGGGATCAGCGCGCTCCAGTATGCCGATGTACTCGAAGAAGCGACGAATGGGGGGCTTGCGTGCAGGGAGCGGGCAGGTGTGGTTGTCGGAACAACGGGTGTGGGCTGCGCAACGATTCCATTCCATTCCACGACGATGGGGAGTTTGAAGCGTACCTTCTACATAGGAGTTAGCTTCTTGGCAGAAGCAGGCGGGGTGACCGGAGCAGCCTGCCATCATTCAACCAGCGTCCAATACAAACAGAAAATTGAAGCAATACCTTCACGGTCGCCACGGGCTTCACAGGAGTAGCCTGAAACAATTTAGACGATGTTCAATGCAAACAAGGACGTTTCTGGTATAAGCGCGTACCTTTACTGGGGACGCAGCTTTCACAGGAGGCGCCACAATCTTTATGGGTGCAGCCTGTATGAATACAGGTGATGTTGAATATAAATTGGTCCGCCCTGGATGTAAGCAAGTACTCGCCTTGACCGGGGTCGTGGCTACTACAGGCTGCGGACCAGGCTTGAAAACTGTTTGGGATAAAACCACACTAAATGCTTACCTTCTTCGCTGCTGTGGGTACAGCCTTCAAAGGAGGAGCGGTTGCAGGCTATGAACCAAGTTTGCACACTTCTCGAAAGAAAATAGATAAAATAGTCTTACCGTCTTCACCGGCGCGGGTACGGGGGAAGCTTTGACTGGTGGCTTCACCGCTACCTTGGGCGGCTTCGCCGCCGCTTTTGGCTTCACAGCCGCCTTAGCCTTTCGTGCATCGAGAAGCTGCGTGAATATCACCACATTCTCGTCGATGGGGGCCGCGCTGACGGCAAGTGCGGCGAAGAGAAGCACGAGAATTGCGAGAAGGCGGCGGTTCATTGTATTGTAGTTGTTAGATCAGAATTCGGAGAGGGTGGTGAATTAGGAGTGCGTGTTGATAGTCGTGGTGCGGAAAAAGAAAAAAGAAATGGGACCGGCCCTGCGGTCAAGTGTTTTTAGCATGAGCGCGTCTTCACATGCATACAGAAAAGCGCACCAGCGACAATGAAGGACGAAAGAGAAGAAAAAAGACGAGAGCGAAGAAAGGGACTCAAGAAGAAAAAGGAGGACGAAGACACCGCAACAACCCAAACATTTTATACAGGAGTATTAGTTGTCCGGAGTCGCGGTCTTGTGGGATGAAGGTGTGATAGCCGTGCAGCCTTGTGCACACGAGATGTGTAGGTGAATTCTATGCCCGTGCTCAGCCCGTGCTCGATACCGTGCAGATTTGGCTCTCTAACTTTAACTTCGACGTTGATATAAGCTTCACGTGCGTCTGACGAAGACAACTCTGACTCTGTAGGTATGGCAGTGTAAGTGAACCTTCTTCACGTTTGGATGGCTGAATGTTTGGGTCCCACCCATCCGAAGCGCCATCCTTTGCATTTGTCTTTCATCCTTGGCTTGCCTTTAGCTGACTGACGAATCTTTCTCGTAGATCGCACGCGAGATCTCCTCGAAGATTCCACTCCAAATCTTTTTCGAGAACCCGAAATCGCAATTACAGTAACATTTGATAGTGGGTGCAGTCTTTCTCCCATATCGCATCGGACGCAGAGATGATCGAAGCGTCCATTTCAATGTTGGTACCAGCTGAACCCGTTTCCTCAATCTTGCGCAGCGACGTTCGCAGCCGCTCGTGTGTTTTCCTTTGCACCGCACGTTTCGGAGGACACTTGACCGAATCAAACTCGCGTGTGCTGTTCCTGGCTGTGGCGGTGCGATCCATCAGCTCGGCAATGTTGCGGCAACTCAGCGCACCGCTTTCCTTTACCGTCTTGCCGAGTCTCGTCATCATCGAGCTTGTAATTCTCTTGGGCTCAATGCATCCTACTTACACGGCCGTGTTCCTTGGAAATGATTCAGTGGCAATCAAATTTTAACCCTCGGGCCCCTGATCTCGCCGTGCAGATGCACAGGCGGCACGGCGAAGGATGTGCGCGGGGTACACGGGCGGTCTGTGAATCAAGCACTCCTCCACCTTGTACCCGCAATCCGGTTGCACGGTATGTTCTCACAGTTCATATAACACATCGTGCGGTGGCCCAATTGTCTTCTTTACTCCCCCTTCTCTCCGGTCCCTTTCCGTTTTCCACGCCCTCTATGCCTTCCTTTGCGCATGTCGCCGTCTTTGCTCTCTTTTCCGGCGCGATGGCCACTTCGAGTCGTCGGCACCTCTCTGATATCCTGCTGCGCCGCGCAAGCAATGCCGCTGCTACAAATTATCTTTGTGTCGCATTCAACTTGAACACGAACACCTCTTGGGATGGTGCCCCGCTCACTCGTGCAGCCAACGCTAGCCATGGTCCCCTCCTTCAATGCACGTATTCAGACGGTGACCTATGCACGTACACGCCTGGGGTAAGTATCTCTTTGCACTTCATGGCCACTAACCGATGGCGCTTCAGAATGGGAGCATGCAAACGGGGTCGAAGACATGTCCTCCGTCCAATGATGCATTTAAATCTACCAAGTGCGTAATAAGGCTCTGTTCCTGATCTCGAATGAGCCAACGTCGCGCCAGATCCCACTTCGACTGTAAACAAACCGACCTCAAGCACTCGCCGCTCATCGGGGCATCCATCACTCCCACCGCAGAAAACCTCGCTTGTGTATATTCAGACGCGGCTTTGTGCACATACTCTGTGCGTACCGCTCTTCCTATCCGCTATATCTGTGCTCATGCCCCTATAGCAATTCACCGGCACCCTCTCCACCGGCGATGGTAACTGTCCTCTCACCGCATCCTCCTCCGCCGACTGCCCTGTCTCCTCGTCAGTCTCTTTCGTCATACCTTGCCTTCAATGAATGTAAAACTAACCTGAAATCGAATAACCTCGCAGCACAGGCCCCTCTCCCCACGCCGCCTCCACCCGCAACCTCCTCTCCTCCTCCTCTGACTCCACTGCCTCCAACGGCAAACTCTCCCCCGCGCTCATCACCCTCATCACCCTAAACAGCATTCTAGTCCTTGCAGTGCTCATCCTCGGCGGGCTCTGGTTCACGCGCCTCTGTTGGCGCTCTAGCACACGGGAGGCAAAGTACCGCACCCTCAGTTTGGGGCACGTTGTCGGCGCCGGGAAGGGGAAGACGGGGATGGGTAAGACGGGGATGGGGAAGCATGGTGATATGATGGGTACGGATATGGGTGAGGATTCGGAAGCGCCTGATGGGGAGGGGGCTGCGCTGACACATGGGGCGCCGGGAAGATATGAGGATGAACCGTTCATGTGTAGTGCGGCGCCGCGGGCGTAAGATGTAGCTAGTTGGACTTTGAACGTCACGGTTCTTTAGTACCGGTAGAGAGTACTTACCATTTGCTTATAATATATACACATATACGATCGCGCTATAGACAAAGGTAGTTTTTAAGAAGGAAAGATCTCAAGTGAGCGCGGTTAGACTCGTTACCAGTCTGCCCGGACACAGCATATCTTGGTCACCAAAATATGCCCTCTTGGTGCTAGCATGGCAAATCCGTCTCTGAGTATCCACTCGTTGAATCAGGCTCCTTGGATGATGGTAGAAGGAGAGATCTCAAGCGCCGAAAGACGCGCATGGAAGGGCCGCGCCCCAACCGAGCAAAGCAACTCAAGGCTGTTGTCCGCGACAATACTTACTAACGTCGCGCGTGAAGTGGAGACAAGCGGTGGAGAAATGGAGGTAATAGGGGTGGAAGGCACATAAATATCTAGGGCTGCGCGACATAATCATTCAGCACGCAGTTGAATATCCGCAACCCACGGCAGTCTCGCCCTCATCTCCTCCAGAAACGATGGCATCTCCACGTTGGGACAATACAACTCCAAACTCCGGAGGTCCGGCAAGCAGGCCGCCCACCCAAGGAGCGATTTTGTTGTTGCCGTCGACCCTGAAATGATGTAGAGCGTCTCGACGCAGTACAGGCAACTCGCGATGAGGCGGTCTTCAGCATCAAACTGCTTCCCGTGCGCCGTCCAACCCGCGTCTAGTTCCAGGCGCAGAGGTGGGCAGTGCAGGGAGAGGCGCCGAACTGCGTATTTGAACTCGAGAACATCGGAGGGTGTAGATCGAGTAAATGACAGGCTGATGGCGCGGAGTTTCGGGGAGAGGTGGAATGTATTGAGCAGTGGGATGAGAGCTTGGGGCTCAGCGCATTTGAAGTGGGTGAGGCCCGCGTGCGTCACAGCGTGCGTCGTGAGCATTGGGAGAGCCCGCGACTGTGAGTGTCCCGTCATAAGCTCGATTGTCCTAATCCTCGGATGATTTCTGAGAAATTGAGTGAATGGTGCAGGCTCCAACGCGATTGAGATCCCCACGGTGTGCAGGAATGGGAGGGAGATATGCGGGAGGACGGCGCTAAACTGCCTGGCAGTGACCCAGGGATCATCGTCGTGCGACCCTCCGAGATGAATACTATGCATGGTTCCCACATCAAAGGTCAGCAGTGTGAAGCGTGAGGGCTTCTCCGGCTCGACCGCGCGCATCTCGAGTGCGAGAAGCCGAGGAAGCTGTATGAACTTTTGCCGCCAGCCCTGCCGCCCTACAAGGAGCGCAAAGATAACGAACTGGACTCGATGCATAGTACGACGCGGGCGCCACTCTGCAAGGTCCGCAGAGTGGACGATATAGAGGTATGATTCGGCAAGGACGGCGATGACTCCTGTCGTTTTCTGTGCCATAGCTCGCACGATATCGCATACGTGTGTTAATACGGCAGAACGCGATGATCGGTGGTGGTGATATTGGAGGGTAAACAAGTCAGAGTCGAAGGAGAGCTCGAGTATCTGGAGCGAGCGAGATCTAGCAATGAAGGCATGTAAACATTTGAGGTCCCTGAGCACCCAGGATCCCCTGAATGCACAGGAAAGAGTGTGTAACCGGGGCGTAAGGCGGGAGAGCTGCAGAGCTACCAACAAATCAGAATGCAGAGACAGAGTCCCTGTGTTTAGTGAAGGCTGCGAGATATCACTTCTGAGCAGGCGTATCGTGATACAGCGGTCATTCCAGGCGCAGCATACGCGCGCCGCGAGGAGAAGATTGTTGTCAGAAAGTTGGCCGAACACCAGCTCCCAGAGTTCCATCGGCAGAGCTTGATCAAACGAACTGCTGAGCGGGGGCACAGGCACAGTGCGTCGCCTGACACCAGGAAATCTGCGACTGAGGCGACGCATGGTGGAGGTAACGAGGAGACCCGTTAAGCGCCCACAGGTCAAAGCAGTGCTCCGTTTTGTCCCGAACTGATTTCCATAAGAATCAGCGATCATAACGCTGCCGGCGTCTGATCGTAACTATCCTTCAGCGTGTCGCTGCACTAAATTTCCATGTTTTGTCGACGAAAAAGAAGAGAGCAAAAATCGCGGAGGAGTAAGTCCTACAAAAATTAGCGGGTCATAAGTGACACGCCCCCAAACCTTAAACTGTGATTGATGTGCGCACACCCGCGTGGTACCCGGAATGGGGGAGTGTATGGGAAGAAAAGTGCAAAATAAAGAAGCAGACAAACTCAAACAGTGTACGGGGGAACACGGTGAGGGCGTTAGAAAACGAGATCGCAAGAGGCCTATCGTTGGTACGGCGTTCAACCCGGTCCTAAAACGGTCAAAAGTTGAGACGCGTCGAGCCGATGGCTATGCACGGGCTATACCCGGCGAGCCGGCTCCACCTACGTAGCCGGCGCTGATCTAGGTCGCCTAGACACAGCAAATGCCGAGACCCGTCGATCTCCGGTGTAGACGGCCAAGCGGAGACAGTGCGTAGGTGGCGGCGCGCCTCGGCAGCATCATGCGAGACGGCTGATAGCCGCCTAGCTGTGCCTCGCCACTCGACTATCAATCAGCTCACACGGCTGCTGGCGAGCAGTTCTTGTCTATCCCCCCTTGAACGCAGTGGTTGTGGAGCGCTGGACTGGAGCTGCTTTCTGACGCGCCTTTTGATTGGACCCTTGAAATGAAATCGAAAACGGGATGGTCATACAGGTTTTCCCGGGCGGAACATGGGGGAGAAAGAACAATGCGAACATGCGCAAATGAAATGAGGGCATCTGCTTAAGATACGAGGAATTTAACTTCGAAAGTGTCTTACATATAGAAACACCAATCCGTTCAATGTTATTGCGCAGCGTGCGAGGCCCGTTTATGTAACAACAAGATATCTGCTTATTTCTGGCTCCAATCGCTAGTTCAACATCCTATCCCACGCCTTTACCCACTCGTATATTGACGTCTCCTCCTCTCTATCTTCCACATCCCCTTACCAAAACAAAAAACAAAAAACAAAACTTAGCGTACCTTTTCCACCATAGACATTACAAACGGACACCACTTATTAGTTACAACTACCATAGCATAACGGCCACACGTAGTAACAGTCAATAAATCAACTCAAGTCAAATCGAAATCTGGGCCGCGAGGAAAAATTGCAGAAAATTGACAAACTTCAAATGGCTCTAGGGCCGTACATTAGTCAACATGTTGGCGTTGTGGCGTGGTTGGCAGCGCGTAGAATACTTTGGATGTATTAGCTTCCGGTGGCTGTCATCGGCAATCATATTGGGTCTTTTCCGCCTCTCCCATCCCGCTGCGAGCCCCGTTGGCTCATTCCCGGCCCCAGAGATCCCGAGTGGTCTCCAGCGTTTCGAAAACGTCGATGCGTGACGTGGGGACACAGAGCATGCGGAGGCATTGGAGTTGTATTTTCTTTTTTTTTCTTTTTTTTAGGAAAGCCGGTTTACGCCCGCTCAGAACTACGGCAGTCGTAATCGGTTCTGATATGGCGAAGAGCATCGGTGCAGAAATTTCCATTAGCACTGATGATGTAGTTAATGTGCCCTCCCTTAGGTGGTACGAAATTGCCACATCAGGTAAAATGAGTGAGGGACTGCAATGCGGATACAGAATTTGTATATAAGAGGGCGTTGGAGTGCACTTGTCCTCCATCCCCAACAACTGCGACGGATTCAGGGCCTTGATCTCAGAGTCCAAGTGAGTCTCGATCCAGGTTACCCGGACGAAACTGATCCCAAGGCCAACAGCCAGCATACAATGCAATTCTTCAACCGACTCCGCCTGGCCTTCACAGCCGGGCTCGTCCACGCCACTCCCGTTGGCGACGACACCTATCCCCTCGTCCTCTCCCAGGTCGTTCCAGTTGGTGACTACAGCCTCACATACTGGAGCGACGCAGTGAGCGTCGCCCCTGCGATTGCCTTGGAGGAAAGAGCATGCGGCACCAACGACGTCACCCGTTCCAAGAGCCGCAAGGCAGACTCGGGCACCTGCAACCAGCTCGTTGACCAGTTGACCATCAACGGCCGCAAGGTTGTCGCCAACTCCCCACGCGCGATCTGTTTGGGACAGGGCAGCGACCAGTCCTGCGTCAGCTGGTCGGCGGCACTTGGAAACATGTCCCAGGAAGACATGTTCCCGGCCGCGACAAAGGCATACGCCAATTGCCCCGGCTCGACGATCTCGGGGCTGGCGCGGAACGTCATCCTCAACGGTAAACGTGTCACAGAGTGCCTGTCGAACCGCCCCGATGGCTGCTCCTGAATACATTAAAGATGAATGCGCAAAAGGAAAGAATCGAACAAGTATCTGGAATGACCGTAACTGTACTTGATGCGGGCTTCGAAAATTAAATGAATGATTGTTTCGCAATTTTATTACCGCGGCTTTGTGAAATTCCGATAGCTTCAAAAAGCAAAGCTCCAGGACATCTGTGAGAGCTACCAGGCGTGATCAAATCAGTATTTCGTCAAACTCCAACGACAGATCAAGAAGTTCAATGACACTCCGGTGTTTTATTTTTATTTTCCCTTCAGGTGCGAACGCATCTGTGTAGAAGCAACGGTAAATGCGATCAGTGTATAGTCTGAGCAGGGTAGGAGAACACTGACCTCGTCCGAAAGAGCGAGCACTACTCTGTATGCTCTGCGGCGTTGGCATATTCCTCCATCACAAGCCCGGCCTGTTGTATATCAGTAGCATCACATACGGGATGCGGCTTGAAACTTCAGGGAGGACATCAAATCCATCGTCGAGATGAAAGCCAAGCTGGCAGCTAATCCGTGCAGATATTAGTACAGCTGCCAGAGTGGGCAGTGGAGGGGGTATGTAGATGGAGATACGGAAGGGAATAGAAAGGAAGTGGATGACGATGATAAGGAATATGGTGACAGAAAGACCGAGGGATGGAATGGGTATGATATGACGAAGAAGGAATGCGGAGTTGACTGAGATGGTGATCAAACACCGTCCGGATTCGAGAGACAAGATGCCGAGACGCACTTGAAGGAAATAAATGACGATCGAGATGGACAGGAAGGAAAGGGATGAAAGCGATGGCGTCGCGCGTGCTCACAGAAGAGCAAATGAAACGAACGCGCTTCAAATGAAGGGTGGTCGTTTGGTGTTACAGTGAGCGCGGCACAGACAGTGAAGAGATTTCACGCAATATAAGTGCACTCCACCGCGCCAGGATTCGAGATTAGAGCAGTGACTGATCCCGGCTGGCGGAGGGAAAGGGGGGGGGGGAACGAAAGGGCGTTAAAGCGACACACCTGATGTTGTGTCTTGCACCTGCACTCTCTGTGCACGACGTAAGCGAGGTGGGTACATCTAATTTGGACAGGATGAGGATAACGCGACGGCAAGTGACGTCTGTAAATGATACGAGATCGTCGTTGTCACTGCAGGCATGTGGTGCTCGTGTACATATGGGAAAGACGGTCAAGAGGCCAGTATGAGAGAATGAATAGAGAAGGATTAAAGAGGGAGAAATCACAGCACGTTCAAGGAAAAATAGAATGTGCACGCACCGACAAAGACCCATTCATGCACCTCGATCCCTCGTGCATTCGTCTTGGGGATGCAGAAGAGCTGGGTGCTGATCAAGCATGAAGGATGAGGAGGGAGCCTGACCGATTGGACAGGAGCCTGTTATCGGTAAACGGAGAGAACGAGGCAGAGGCTAGGCAGAGCTCGGAGAGGGGCGAGCATACTTGAAGGCCGCAGGGAAGAGGCGGCCAGGGTTGTTGGTGAATGACGTAGTCACTGGCTTGGATTTGCTTAAGCGTAGACTGGACGAGGATTAAGCCGAAGGAAGTTAGATAGCGGCGGGGTGCAAGTAGTATGGGAACGGGCACCGCCGATGATCGATCCGGCATGTTTGCGATTGTTTGCTCTCAATCATATCTTCCTGTTGCATGTTCCTTGCTGTAGCTCCTTCCATATACACCCGGTGCAAAAGTTTCTGCAAAGACAAATGCTACCTGAGCCTATATTTATGTGCCTCCAAATTTATTCTTCGAAAATTCGGGCCCAGATGCTTTATTTCTTGTGTAACGGCCATAGATCCTTACATGCATCCAGCCTCTTTTGCCTAAAATTGCGGTAGTGCCCCTGGATCAACTCATGCAGCTATTGGACGCATTTCATCAACATCCCGTCATTATCATTCATAAATATCTTTGGAAACTTTGACCACGATGCAAATGATGCATTTTAATGAAAAAGTAGGGTTTCTGAAGCTATTTAACTGAATCTGACTACACAAATATCATACAAGGGGTGCATAGAATATAGTATACCAATTTATATGGCCAGATATAGGTGATTCTTTGCATAATTGCATTGAACGGCTTCAGGGATTGAGTTGTCACAAGGTGTGACTAACTGTCACATCCAACCCACCCTCTTCGTTCACGACCCGCTGTGGCTATTATAAACGAGTGAAGTCTTCAAAGGCATTAATTCAACATGTAAACTCATCTTTGCCAAGCAAACTCGGCGCTTACAGATCTCCTTGACCATAAATACGGGTTTCACAGATCCATCGTAAAAAGCCTAAGGCTTCTTGGATTCTGCTTAAAAGAATTCATTTTTGCAGAAGAAATCATTTGTAATTGGGCCATGAACAATATGACCGCACGGCATTCTTGACCCCTGTTATAACTCCCGAGCAAACATAAAATATTTCGTAGAATGAGGTACACCATAAGGCTCCAACCATTTCGTTTTCGTTTGTGGAAACCCTCAAACTAAACGAAAACGGTAACAAATGTTTGAAAAAACCGTTTAAACCGTTTGTAAACGGTAATTTTGCGGGTACCTTCTGAACAATTGTGATCCATTCAGACAAGCACCCATGGTATAGGGCGGTATCTTTGGGACTGCCTGGGCACTGCACTGGCCAGGACGAGGTTTCTAAACACTCCTGGGGGAAAGATAGCAGTACATCAAAGTCACGGAGATGGCCGGACGCTATGACGGACACCCGATTTGGAATATCCAGGAAACTTAGGTGAGATGGGTGAGTAGTGAGAGATTTTCAGTGTATTATACATGTAGAATAGCTATGAGATAGTTTCCAGTTACAATACATGTCCCTGGATGTGAACGTGGATGGCTGGGATCTTGCAAGAACCGTTTACCGTGTATAAACTGTTTGTGAACTGTTTGCCCAGGCCCACAAACTAAATGAAAATAAATACGATTCTAACCGTTTTAAACGTTTACAAACAAAAACTATTGGAGCCTTAGTACACCACTTAGTATTTCGGAATTATAAATAATTCCCCGTGGTCATTTTATTCTCTGCTCAATTTAGTAGAGATCTGTCGATTTGGATTGTGGCAAAAGACCCGTGGAAAAAAGCCTTAGCATTTGCGAGACGGGAACCGACCCCACCTGCAAGCCAAACACGACCAAAGCCGCCGGTCTTTGATCGGCTGATGCCCGTTCCCACAAGTAGTGGTGTGAGTAAATGATGACGTGCGATCAAACACTGCCACACTTCGTCCTCTCTGTTACTGGGAACGGGCATCGCTCATGATTTGATCGGCATGTTTGTATGTGTTTGTTCTCGATAGACCACGGTTCCAAACAAGAGGTGTTTGATCTTTGGATCGCGGAATTTGATCTGGCCACGCGAGGTGGCGTTGATGGATGCCGGCATGGTCAGTCTGGTAGCACAACATCCATGGCTCTCGTTCTTAGCTGCAGGCTAGCTTACATTAGAAATGAAACAGAAACATGAGTGGTAGTTTAAGCACACTTGGAAATGCACGGAAGCGGGTGGTTAATTGCAGCATTTGTGAGTGCTGACGGCCGAGCTGATGCCGCTTACACATACCTGCCTTATTTAGGGGGGGGGGCCCCCGTGGGACTTTTTCCATGATCCACAGATCGAACACCTCTTGGTTCCAAACTTCAAAAGTTTATAACTGTTGAGCGAGGGACTTTGGGCACAAACTCCAAAGAGAAACTACAAGTGAAATTACTGTGAGAATAGTTGAACAGAGCCTGATTCTTATTTTTTTGCCCAATACATGAAATGCCATGGATTTCAACGCTACTGCGAGGGCTACTGTGGCGGTGCAGACAAAATTCGACAATATCTCTACGTAACTTTGTAGAGTGTATGTATATCAGCATTTCCCTCCACAGATATGTGGTGATCCACTGCTTTGAAAAGTAGTTATAAACTTTTTTTTGAAATCAATGCAAAATCAATATGGTTGTCCAGGAAACTCTCGGAAACTCATTTTTTTGAGCTGGAAGGGCATTTACATGTCTCTGGTAAAATTTAAGTGCGTCACAAGGCCATAGTACTGCCAGAGAACTTCCAACATACGGAAAAGTTAGAAATGTGACATATGTCACACGCTTGTGACAAATATCCTGGTTCAAAGAGTTCCACCAGGTACGCGGCAGATACTCGGCTTGCTGCCGAAAAAAATGGAAATACACAGTAGGGCCTCGTAGGACGGACTCTAGTGGTTCAGATTCAGGTTGGCAGTCCTGAATCCTTTGAATTTGGCAAGAAATGCTGTTATGTATCAAATTTTGGACAAGTCAACCATTCAAAAATATGGTGAGTGCAGCGAAATTACACCTTTTGAGTCGTTATAAAATATATTCTAGTTGGTGTTATGGTCCGCGACCAAAGAACCATCATGAAAGCAGATTCACCGGTTGGCCCTCTCGAAAGAGATGAAATGCAAAAAGCTTTTCTGCATATTATTTGAAGGCTGTGAAGGAAAACACTAAAAAAAAGTATTCTTCAGCCAAAGAATGTCCCCATAGTGAGTGAATAAAGAGGTAGAAGGAGGAACATCGGAGCAGAGAGTTTAATCGAGAGCAAACACATACAAACACGCCGATCAAATCATGGGCGATGCCGGTTCCCACTGTTACGCTCATGTCATGTCTAAAGCACACGTACTGCTAATGTATCTCGAGCTCAGTCCAAGACAATGCCTTCAACCGCAAGGACTTCATTACCAGTCCGCCAACCCAGTGGGAGAACCCTCAATTTTCAAGCATCCACTGCCATACATCCGCAAAGACTAGCTAATCGTTTGGAAGAGCAGCGGCGGCCGGCCTCGACTTCTCGCTTACCTTAATCCGTCCGACTCTCTTCGCCACCTGCGCATCCGACGATGACGATGCGCTCACTCGGTCATCACTCAAGACACTTCAGGAAACCCTGGTTTTTCCCATAGCAGTTTATAGCGGTTTGTAGCAGCTATAGCATGCCATAGCGCTTCTAGCACTTTATAGCTTCGGCACAAAGGAATGTAAGCCCACCCACGATACTGCCTTTTTGGGAAGACCACGTGAACGGCGGCCATCAACGGCAAAACGAACAATGAGTCGCTCACAAACCTTTCTTGTACCTCTACTACCACCACCACTAGCCCTGCTACCTCTTTCCGCCCGGCGGTCTTGTAGCTCTCCATAGCAGCACGTCCCACCTTTCTCTGACCCAAACCCCGCGTCACATCCTGCGACCGGCGTGGCCATGGACGCCTCTCGATGCTACTTTCCTTTGCCACCGTGGCCCGCCGCCATCGACCGTACATAACGCGAGATGATATCTCTGCGCCGTTTGCTATCATGCTCCCTGAGGCTCCAAGATGCCCCTCCCTGATGAAGGTGGGGACGACAACGACGCCCATGCCACCGATGCTGCCGGCAATGGCTTTGATGGCTTTGCGATTTCGTGGTGTGCTACCGTACATACATGTTCGATGTTGGGTTGCCTTCCTAAATAATTTATGGACTTTCCAAAAAAAAAATGCTGCTGCTCAAGTCTATGTGCATAAATAATTTTCCTTTTATCGCAAAAAACTTGAGAACAACTTGAAATTTGAATGACGCGGCCGCGAGTGTTTGCCATTTGAGCCGTTCGATGGCCGCGCTCCACGTGATCATCCCAAAAAGGCATGATCGTGGGTGGGCCGTGTTTCCCGGCACAAAGGCGGCCACGCGGGCGCACCGAGAGTGGCTTGCAGAGGCGGTGTTAGCTACTGCAAACGCGACACCTCGCCGTGGTCCTCCCTTGCCAGGTTTCTGCATGCATGAGACTCGACGTCGTACTTGCTTCGGATTGGAAGTAGTGATGTGCTTGGCTTGGCTTAAAGCCCGAAAGCCCGGAAGCCAAAGCCCTGGCTTTGCAAGCCAAGCCAAGCCAAATTCAGGGCTTGATGGGGGCTTGGGCTTTTGGCTTGAGGTTGGTGAAGCCAAAGCCAGGGCTTCAAGCCCTGGCTTTTACAAACAAAATTTCCTGTGTGGACGGCTCATGAATAACCCAAGGATAACTACTAAAAGCAAACCACTAGAGTTTCAGACCATTTTCCCACTAAATCTCTCCCCGGATGGGTAAGTTCGAGGTTCAGCTAAAGTTGAACACCAAGACCGGAAGATGCCGGAATATTGATTGGAGGTAAATTATATATATCGGGGTGTTTATGAGCCTGGAAAACTGTCTAAAGCATCCGAAGGAGTTAGAACAGTTAGAATGTCGATATAGATTATCTCTGGTATGATACTAACCACTCTCGCTTGGTCCAAAAAAATGGCTGTCAAGCCCGGGCTTAAGCCCAAGCCAAGCCAAGCCAAGCCCTGCTTGCGGGCTTGGGCTCGGGCTTGACAGACTTCATGTTCAAATTTCTCCCCCCTTCTGGCGATTAATTTCTTATTTATTTCATTTCAGGTTCGTGAACCTCTTCTTCCGGGAGCTGAGGGGTTTAAGCTGCCGAAGATGCTTATCACGGAGGAATCGCTGGAGGCGCTGCAGGATATCATTCACAAGGCATCCCAGTGGAACCAGACGCAGAAATGCGGTCGTCTAATCCTTGGGGACGGCATTGCTTTTAACACCGATACATTTGCTTAGAATTATGGGTAAACATCGCCGCATAGGTCTCGGCTTGGCGCCGTGGCTTGATGGATCCGCCTCGCCTTTGGCTGTCACCTAGCCTTTCCTCGCTCCTCTTGCTTTCCCTTGGGTTCACTGTCCGTCTTCTTTTCCACCGTCTCGGACATCCCTCTACTCTCGTTGCAGCATATGGCTGCAGCGGGCGGTCGCCCTTTCTGCCCTGCTGTTCACTCAATGCACAAGATCCAGCGCAGTTCATTGGTACAAAGACGCGGTGCAACTCTTCCTTGGGTTTCCGTCAAAGCGGGCGCGTATAGCAGGTCTAACGATGGTCAGGCTGGCTACGTCAGCGACGGGTCGCCAATTTCTGCCCCTCGTCCTTGTGATCGCCACTCGAGCGCTGAGCACAACAGATGAGATGGCACAGGCGGCGGGTACTCACTCGGCAACTTCCCCTTCCTGCCGCTCACCACCGCCGAATGCGCGAATAATGATCCGACAAAATGCACCCTCGCCCGCTCACGCTGGCGGCCGCGCGCTCAAGCACGGTGAGCCCATCGCTTCGCCCGGCTACCGTGCGTCTCAGTTCGGATTTCCCTCAGCGTATTATGATTCTGCCCATCGTCTAATCGCGATCCCACTCAATAACGGCGTAACTGCAGAGACGACAGTCACGCCGCACACGGCGATCTATCGCTTGACGTACCAGCCTGGCACAGACCAGATGGTGCTGCTCGACATTACTAGCGGTGCGTCCCCCTCCTTGAATTCCTCTTCTCTGTTGAGATGACCCTCCCGCAGATCTCGGCAAGAGCTTCCACGGTGGGAAGGTCCCCTTCACTCCCTCCCTTACAGCCGGAGGCACAATGCGCGTGAGGGGCAGCAGCGCGTTCATCCCGTCCTTCGGGCACAAGAACTACCGCGTGTACTTCTGCTTCGATACCCTCAGGCGACGTACTACCAGACAGGGGAGTACACATCGTTCAGTCTAGCGGGGACGTTCGAGAGGGAACTTCGGGGTGTGCGTGATGACTTTGTTATTTTATTCCATAGCGCGATTGACGTTGGCTCTAGGCGAAGGACGTGCGAAGGCGGACGTGATTATGGGATTTGAAAGTGGCATGGGGATGGAGAAGGGCAAGGGGAAGAACATGAAGGTTGCATCCACAGTGCGCATGGTCGTCTCGTGGATCAGCACCGACAAGGCGTGCAGTTACGCAGAGGAGGAGGGATCGATGAGGTGTACGCTTCGGCTAGGTGTGCGTTGTTTCTCCCTGTACATATCACTTTCTTCTTCCTTTACCTCACCTTCTGTACGTTGCTGACGTGCGTATAATCCAGAGCCCAATGGTACGCCGTCCGCTCCACCGTCGATGTCAACGCCACGGGGGTCAGCGCTGCGGCGCAGGAGCTCTTCTGGAAGTCTCTGTACAGGACGTACATGGCGCCAACGAATATCACTGGCGACAACCCCTCTGGAAAGCCGTATTGGGATGATTTTTATTGCATTTGGTGCGTTCCTTGGCTGTGTTCTTCTTTTCCCCTTGCTTCATTCGCTCTCTTTTTCTTTCCCTTCCGTCTCTCGCCCTTACATCGCTCTGTGGCTTTATTTTGATGTTCTTCTTCTTTCTTTCGCTTTCTTCTGTGGATGAAACCTAACCCTACCCCTTTCTAAAGCGAACCGCCGTAGGGACACCTTCCGCGTCGTGCACCCCCTCTATGTCATCACCGCTCCCGCCGCGCAGCCAGAAATCGTGCGCGCGCTGATTGATATATATCGGCATGAGGGCAAGGTTGCCGGATTGTCGGACGAGTTTGGATAAGGTATGTTGCATTTGGCATCGTAGTTCATTTTCTCGACTACTCTGCGGATGAGGTCTTCATTTTCATTTCGTCTACTCTCCACTTCACTACACGCACGTACCCCACCTGACGTTTACCTCTCCCCTTAAGTTCTACCGTTTCCCCTTGTTTGTTCTCTCGCACACTTATCTTTCGCTACACGCCATAACGCCTGACTAGTCAATTCCCTCTGATATTAACTTTCGTCTTTGACCTTGTTGTTAACCCCCTTTGACGCTGACACTATTTTACCAGGGTTTCACCCAAGGTGGCTCGAACGCGGACACGCTGCTGTCGGATTCGTTCGTCAAGGGGATCGGGATGGAGTTTGAGGGCAAGGTGGATTCGGAGAAGGGGTTGGAAGTGATGATCAAGGTGCTTTTATTGTTTCTTCCTTTGGCTCGTTCCTGCGGTGGGAGGTGTCTTCCTCCTGCGGCTGCGGAACTTCGACAACGAAAATCTGAAATTTACTGATGGTTTATGTGTTGCACTGCAGGACGCGACGGTAGTGGGCGACTTCGAGGGCGAGGGGCGGGGTGGGATCAATTTCAGGAAGAAGCTGGGGTATGTGCCCGTGCGGGATAACGACCATCCACATAGTACCGGAGCTAATACACGGCGCGGCCCTTTCCCCTTGCATTACCAGTCAGCTTATTTATTTCTCCTCCTCGCTCTCTATCTATCTCCCACAATGTTTCACTCGATTACGCACCCTCACAGCTCCGCCTCTTGCCTGCTCGACTACGCTCACGAGATCTCCACTCTGGCCCACGATGTTCGGCCCACTGTACTTAATGCTATCGACATTACATCAGGAATAAAACCACCTAGCTATAAAACTATGCAGTGTTACAATCCATAACACTTACAGAATGCCGTAGCTAGGTGTTTTTTTCCCAAATGTAACCGGAGCCCTCTCGCGCCCACGATATACTCCGATTTACAGAGCATTACCTGCTTTGCGCAGTCTCGCATCAAGATAGCCCGAGATCAACTCCACACCCCTTCTTGTTTCCTGAACTTCGCGGGGGAAAATTGAGGTGACGTAAACGTTTCAATATCAACATGAGTAAGCGTCTCCTGCACATCGCCTATTCTTCACGGACTCGCCATGGATTCGATCTCCTTTGCGATAATATCAATGAGACGTCTTAGGCGCCATAAAAGCTCATAAAAGCGGCCTTTCTTTTTACTCCAAGACACGCTTTCGAAGATGAAATGTCCCATATCGATTGCGCTCCATTTCGCTTTGGGAGCACTGACAGAGCTTGCGGAGATGGTGCGTGGTCTTGTGACCATGGAGGGATGTGGCTGTGGACCCCTGTCTGTCGTCTCTTGCTTCCTACCGCCACATCCCACCGACACACTTCGACTTCATCTGACCTATCGATTCTTTTCTGCCTTCCTCCACGCTACTCCACTATGCCCTCGAAATTCACAAAAACCCTCTCTACACTGAACACGAAGCAGCTCCTATCCGCTGCCGCTGACTTCCACATTCCACTCCCTGCCACATACACTGTGCCGCAGCTCAGGTCACTGGTTAAAGTGCATATGACTAGCAACCCAGAGCTGATGCGAGACCCAAACTACGACCCAAACTACGCCATGTTGTTTACTAAACGGGTTAGAGACACCTATCTCGCCAATAATCCGGAACCCCTGTCCCCCACGCCATCCTCATGGCACAGCATCAATCCTGGTTCTGAACGGAGCTCGCGCGCAGGCTCGCGTACGCCCCCGGGTTCGCACGGTGACGCTGAGAGCCCAGAGCCCCGAGATTTGGACGAGGAGACCCGCTTGCATCTGCTCCAAACCTTGAGCGTGGAAGATTTAGAGAAGGCGCTGGGAATATTGCACCAAGGTGAGTCTTTATTTCTCAGTGTCCCGATCCTTTTTCTTCCCCCTCATCCCATCGGTATCTTGTTTACGAGTTAATACCTCGTTTACATGGCGAGTCAATACTTCGCTTCGAGTTAATGTCTCGATTGCGAGTTAAAGCCTCGTTTACGAGTTAATGTCTCGACCTTTACGAGTTAATGTCTCGACCTTTACGAGTTAATGTCTCGACCTTTTACGAGTTATTGTCTCGTTTCGAGTTATGTCTCGATCCTTCATGAGTTAATGCCTCGTTCACGAGTTAATAACTCGACCAAAATTGCGAGTTAATGTCTCGATCCTGTCGCGAGCTAATGTCTCGCTTTGAATTACTGCCGTTTTCTTTACCTATACACTCCATTATGCTGCGAGTTCATCCCTCGATTCCGATTTCCTTGACATTAGCCTGCGCAACTTATATTTTCGTTGCTAATACTTGAATTCAGATCGCATCCGCGCCTCCTCCGTCGTAGATCCAAGTGAAGCGGTTAATGCAGCACTCGCGTCAAACAAGCGTCCTGAACGCCAACCTGGTTTGACTGCGTCTAACGCGGCATATCTCATCCCCGATGCCATTCGCAAGCGTTTCATACAAGGCTGGAAACACCACGTTCCACTGCAGTATCTGACAGACGCCTTCTGCGCTAACGATAATTCTGCATCGGCCAAAGAACTGGATGACGGGTATACACTCGACGGATCACGCGGTCTCGTCTCTGTGCCAAAGACCCTCCCGAGCGCACCAGAGTTATCTCTCAACTTCGCGGAATGGTTCCAGGGATGGAGCCGTCTTCTCGAACTTATACAGACATATTTCCCCAAGGAATACGATCCTTGGCTATCGCATTACAACCGTATCCTGCATCATCCCAACAAAGAGCTGGATTGGGCTATTTGCGTGGCCTACGATTCCGAAGTTCGACGTCGCTCTTGCACGACCGGCCTTGATCCCGCGGTCTTCCATCTCGCAATTTGGAATGACCTGGAGGCTAAAAACACGGCCCGGGTCGCCATCGAGACAGTGCGCTCCGAGCTGGCCAAGGCCCCTGGCTCTTCTTCAGCTCCGAAGTTGCAGGGCATATCGGGAAATCGTTACCATCCTTACAACGAATCCTCGGGCTCTGCACCTGGCCAGAAACATTCCTTTCGGGGGAATCCGAATCGCTTACAAATCGCCGCACCCGGAGCTGCACCCCAATTCCGCTGCTTCGTCTGCGCAGACCTCGATCCTAATCACCGCACCAAGAGCTGCACCGCGACGAAGCTCATCAACGGCAAAGATGTCATCATCTGCTCACGCAGGGATGGCGAGCGACGCACCGATCGCAACGGGTTCAATTACTGCTTTAAATTCAATGGTCGTGCGGGCTGTGAGCAAGGCCCAAACTGCCAGTACGGGAAGCACTGGTGCACCTTATGCGGCTCCAAAGACGGCTCTCACGCCGCTCAAGGATGCTCGTCTTTCTAGTATTCTCCCTGTCGTCACTCCCCTGCTGCCGGATAGTTGGGAACACTTGCTGCGTCGCGCAGGTTTATACCATATCTTTTCGGACATCCCTGTCGGCCTTCGGGAAGGTTTTGACATGGGAGTTCATTCCGTTCTTGCCGATACATTCATATCACCTAATCGTCCTTCCGCCCTCGAGCATGCTGATTTTATACGTACTTATATTCATACCGAACGCTCTGCAGGCCACTATACTGGTCCTTTCTCCCCACCGCGTCTGCAGAATTTAATTGGACACTTTCGCACTTCGCCTCTCGGTGTTGTTCCCAAAGCAGGCAGCATCGAAGAATTCAGGCTCGTCCAGGACTTTTCGTTCCCGCGAGACGATCCCTCTCGTGCATCAGTCAATTCGGAGATCGATTCTGATGATTTCCCTTGTGAATGGGGAACCTTCTCCGAAATTGTCCTGCTCGTAATGGACGCGCCAGCGGGAACGGAGGCGGCTACACTAGATGTAGACGCTGCTTTTCGTCGAGTGCCCATTCATCCGTCACAACAATGTCACTTTGTCATTCAATGGGACGGCCTCTGCTATATCGATCACAACGCTCCATTCGGAAGCTCCAGTTCTGGCGGTGTTTTCGGCCGACTCGCTGACGCCATTGCTGCGCTTTACATGCATAATGATATAGGCCCAATTAAAAAATGGGTTGATGATTTCCTCTTTTTCCGCTATCCCAACGGCGCAAACCCTCCATTGTACTCTTATAGCCTCGAAGATATCTACGCCCTAGCCACGCAGCTCGGCTGGCCGTGGAAACTCTCCAAGACGCGACCATTTGCGACTACGTTCAAATACATTGGGTTCCTCTGGGACTTGATCGAAAAAACCGTTGAAATTCCTGCGGATAAGAAGGCCCGTTATTACGCAAAGCTTTCTCCGTGGGTTCCCGGCGCAAAGTTTAATCGGAAAGAGACCGAATCCATCCATGGAACACTGGTTCATTGTTCCCTAGCCGTTCCCAACAGCCGTTCTCGTCTTCCGGCGATATCGAACTTCGCGTCTTCCTTCTCCCACAGCAGTTCACCGTTCAGTAAGCGAACACCGAGCGCCACTGTCATCGCAGACATTGATTGGTGGCGTACGGAATTGCTGAAGTCCTTCTGCGGCTCTAAACTAATTCGCCCGCCAGCTATTTCCACGATCCCATTTTGGGTTGATGCTTCCACCTCGTATGGTATTGGCGTCGTTTTCGAAGACGTATGGAGTTCCTGGAAGCTATGTGATGGCTGGGACGTCGACGGACATCGCATCGGTTGGGCTGAAATGCTCGCAATTGAATTTGGGTTGCGTCTCGCAATTCAGCGCGGCCACTCCAACACTCATTTTGAAGTACATTCGGACAATGAAGGTGTCATTGGCGCACTAGACGGTGGAAAATCGCGCAACCCTGAACAGAACCGAATTCTTCGACGCATCGTTTCTCTCATGCGCGCACATTCTATTTGGATCACTATCACCCAAGTTCCCTCGAAGGAAAATATTTCAGACAAGCCATCCAGAGGCGACCCGCCAATTGACACTGGTTTTCAACGGTTACTCTCTCCATTTCAAATACCTTGCTGTCTTAGTTCTATCATTTGTGATACGTGACTACGATATTAACCATTTCATTTGCTGTGAAACGTTGACGACGATGACGAGTATCAACAGCGGGATCAAACCGAGGTCCGAGATCATTACACGGCCAAATAATTACTCTTTGACTCACCCCATGCGCACCGACGACCCCGCTTTATCTCCTGGGAATACGAGCATCCCGAAGTGGGCTCAGCCAAGTAGGCTGCCATCTCTCATCCCGCCCCTGTCCCGGATCCCAAAACTTCCATCGGCACGTTCACGGCCGTCGCACAAACGGCACCCCACAAGTCCCATTCATCCAGCCACTCCTCGCATCTTCCACCATTTTCCTGGCCTTACTTCTAGGAACGATCTCCCTTTCATCGCCTCAAAAAAATCCCGAGATAGTGTACAGAGAGCTCTGGTGCATGGCTGGGCAGACTCAACGGTTTCCGGCTACGGGTATACCGTGGATCGTTTCCTTGGTTTCTGTTTGGAGGAGAAAATACCGCACAAGTTCCAGCTGCCTGCCGACGAATTTGTTCTGTGCGCATTCGCAGCCTCAGGTGCAGGTGTTCACGCAGGCTCCACGGCACGCAATAACATCGCAGCGCTCAAAGCGTGGCACATCGCACAAAACCAGCCTTGGAATGGTGGTTCACGGTTACACTATGTTCTGGCTGGAGTTGAAAATCTGGCCCCAGAATCTTCTAAACGTCCACCCCGGCCCCCCATTAGCTCTACGATGCTACGCACATTATATGACGGTCTAGACTTTACATCTCCACGCGACGTTGCCGTTTTTGCGGCCGCGTGCATTGCCTTTTGGGGTCAATGCCGTTTAGGGGAAATCCTTCCGGTATCACGTAGCGATGCTGCGCTGGCCCATAAACCAACGAGAACGCATGTTTCACGGTCGCATCGCAACAAGCGAGCTACGGTTTTACGACTACCGCGCACAAAAACCAAAAAATCCGGCGAAGATGTTGTGCTCGTCGCGCAGCAGAAACCTATCGACCCCGAGATAGCCCTCCACGCTCACCTCAAAATTAACAACCTTCCATCTTCTGCACCTTTATTCGCATATCGCACTTCCTCCGGATTCCAAACGCTAACACGCGCCAAATTTCTCGAACGCTGTAACGAGATTTGGCAGGCGGCCGGCTATCCACACACCACGGGTCATAGCTTCCGCATCGGCGGCACTACCGAATTACTCCTTGCAGGTGTTCCGCCTGATGTTGTCAAGGCTATGGGACGTTGGTCATCCGACGCCTTCCACAGATACTGGCGATCCCTCGAGGATCTCGTCCCGATTCATGCTTCAAATATTTCGCGAAAATCGTCTGCCCGTCATTCAGGTTAGCCGATGCTCTTGCCTCGTCTGGGCAGGTTTTCTTGGGTCATCCTCAGCATTCCCATCGGCCTCGCACCCTGGAGTTCGGCTTCGGCAGCCGACTTCTCTCCCGACAAGCTTCAATACAGATCTGTCTACATTCACTCTTTCACGTGTGCGACTCGGAATGGAGTCACAAGATGGGAGCACTGACAGAGCTTGCGGAGATGGTGCGTGGTCTTGTGACCATGGAGGGATGTGGCTGTGGACCCCTGTCTGTCGTCTCTTGCTTCCTACCGCCACATCCCACCGACACACTTCGACTTCATCTGACCTATCGATTCTTTTCTGCCCCACCCACCCACTCCCATGATTTTTCTCTTAGTCTTGTAGATTTAGCATGACTTGTAGACAGCTTTGTATTGCGAGGTCGGTGGGTCATCCTCAGCATTCCCATCGGCCTCGCACCCTGGAGTTCGGCTTCGGCAGCCGACTTCTCTCCCGACAAGCTTCAATACAGATCTGTCTACATTCACTCTTTCACGTATGCGACTCGGAATGGAGTCACAAGATTATTTCCGCCGCCTATGCGTCGGGTGCAGCACCGCACACGATCCAGCTCCAGTCCCGCGCCGCACCCAAGGAGGTTGCCCTGCGCCGCAGGTCATTGCACCCCTCAACTCTGCCTCTCAAGGACTTCTTCCTGGGTACAGACCTGCAGTACGTTCCTCGGCACTTCCATTCTCTGTGGGGTCTAAAATATTTGCATTGGCAGATGGTTTGGTAACATCTCTGTCGGCACACCACCGCAGTCCATTCCGGTGGTGTTTGACACCGGGAGTAGCACCCTCGAGTTCACGTCCACGCTATGCGGGAGCCCATGCAGTAACCAGATTAAGTTTGACCCCACCAAGTCCTCCACTTTCGTTGACCTGAAGAACACGTCCACGCTTTCCTTTGGGACAGGTACGTGCAACATATCTCGCGTCATAAGTACAGCGTCTCTAATTATCGTTCATAGGCATCGGTGTCGATCCTGTGGTTAGCGACGACTACCGGTCAGCAGATTGATTTGGGCCTCCAGTTGATTTGCTGATTTAGCGGATAGGCTCGAATTACGTGCCGCACAAGATACTGTGATGGTGGGCGGTCTCGTGGCTAAGAACGTAGACTTGTTCCTCGTCACCAACCAGACAGACAAACTTGCGATAGAGCCAATGAGCGGTATCCAAGGTACTGTTCTCGACAGCGTCCAAAGCTCTTTTGATGAATGTCATAGGCATGAGCGCACGAGCCCAGGGCTTCTTTGCCTCTGCAATACAGCAAGGATTGCCATGTCAGTGAGGTTACCGTTTTCTGTGCAACATCGTAGTAAAGCCCTTCCTCCAGCTTTATTTAGTTTTTATCTCACCCCGAAGGCCATCGGGGGCGCCCAGATAACCATTGGTGGGATTGACGAGACAAAATTCAAAGGTCGGTGGTGGTGCAACAATATTTGCATTGTCTTGAAAAACGCAACAGGAACCCTCAAATATGCGTCGATCCCCGCTCTGAACGAGTTTGCCACGTGGTTTTTGAACTCAACTCAAGTATTTGTGAATGGCAAGAGTAACTCGAACCTGACTCAAACCCTCTCCGTCATCTTTGACACGGGAACACCGAATGTGCTCTTCCCGACTGAAACCACTAATGTGAGCTTTTTGAGCCTGAAAGCATTCAATTTGCCAGGCCATATACGCTCTAATTTCGCCCGACATCCGGCCCTTCGCCGCAGAGCCGGGAGCATACGGCATCGATTGCTCCCTGATAAAGACGCTGCCCGCCGTTCTTGACATCGAATTCGTCGACCAGCACGGGAAACCGTTCAACTTGACGATCCCGAGCAGCGAATTGAGCGTTGGGGCCTTCACAGACTCGCCATCGACGTGCCAGACTCTAATCAACGCTGACGATTCGAACGGCCCAACCGTTGCTCTCCTCGGTGGCAGTGTTCTGAAGCACTACTACAGGTATGGGATGTTTTTCCTCGGGTGGCTTTGTTTTTTATGCGTTCATAGTGTTTGGGACGTCGGTAAGCTTCGCATGGGTTTTGCGGCATCCAAGGAGTCGGAGTGCGATGGGTATCGCGAGTAGACACTAGCCGATAGCCTCTACAGTACACAAGTCATGTTGGGGTAATATTGGCGGATGCGCTGGAATGAAATATTTGGCCGCAGCCTATATTCTCTATTCCCCCCTGCTCGTACGTGGTCCAGTACAACAAAAACGCGCCCACGGTACCTACTACCACCACTGTGGAAGGGTGCTTTGCCCCCTTCGTCACCAAAGCTCATCAAGTTTATTGCTTGCGAGCACTACATTTATCAACAAGATCACCCATTTTTTTATTTCACCTTTATCATCTAGTTTTACTGACTATTTTATTCATATACCCTCATGCCCATCGGATTACTTCGCAGAGACTTTCCACCTTACAAAACCTACTTTCTAAGCGATGCAGATTCAACCTGGTATTCACAGATAATTGGGCCAGCAGAATTTTCTGCACTTCATCATCTTGGTCATTTCAGAAGGGCCCGTAAAACCGGACTACGCCGAGGATAAGAACAAAAAGTTTAGTATTTTGCTCCTTTCGCAACTCCGCAGTTCGATTCCACAAGCGACAATATTATTTATGATGTGAACTAGAAGATATAATGACACACAAGGACCTTCTTCACCGCACTCCAGCGCGGTCTTGAGCCTCGCGCCATTCTCACTGATAGCGAGAGGATTTTTTTTGCGCTTGATAAGTCATGTACATTGGTAACGCACTCAGCAAGACATCGCCAGTGTCTTGGACACGAATTTCCTTGATTAAATACCGCACTGTAAGTAACCTTCACACCGCAAATAAGAACCAAGACTCTTGTTGTAGACGTGAACTTGTTCAAATCCAGCCTGGACCCATGTAACGAGGAGTTCAATTCAACGTGAAGGAGATGCGAATGGGAGAGCGGGAAGCTCAATTGACCAGGAGGGGCATTCAGCTTGGAGCACAGACCCAGAGAGTCGCCATGATACCCCATGGCTCGCTGAGAATGCGAGCAGCAA
This sequence comes from Mycena capillaripes, assembly GCA_029204075.1. Classification (NCBI taxonomy): domain Eukaryota; kingdom Fungi; phylum Basidiomycota; class Agaricomycetes; order Agaricales; family Mycenaceae; genus Mycena; species Mycena capillaripes. The sequence goes on along the minus strand of JARHKZ010000035.1, from coordinate 965,493 downwards.
AGACCAAAGCTCGGCGTCAGCAACCTTGCTGACTCCCAGAATTATCCGCATCTGAGGCATGCATATCTGTGTATTCGTGGTTGCATTACTGAAGGGGATTAACGATTCACAGCTTTACTGGGCCGCCAATGGGAGTGGGGGGCCGAGGAGCTTCAGGGTCACCTGTTTGGCGATTCTTCAACAGCACGCGCAGACGCTGAATATTACTGTCCAGCCGGCATTCTACGATTTTTCGCGCGTTGCGAAGACATTTTCGAATTCAAAGAGCTTCAGAGAGCATTTGGGGGTTGGAAATAACACGAGTGAGAAGATGATCAGTGTTATGATCGGTGTTATTTTCACAGCCGCTCCATCAGGCAGGTGTCAATTCAGCATGCCGGAACAAGGTGTAGCCGTGCAGCTAACTTGCTGGAGCAGCATACCCAAACAAACATGTTCTACCACCACCATGCCATTTTCTCTGGATTATGACATAATCCAGACCTCAGGGACCTATTGCTGGTAGCCTTGTTACCAGTCTGCCCAGAGACGGCAAATCTTAGTGCAAGCACTATGCCGTAGGCAGACTTGTCTTCAGCAAGCAGAGCATACAAACATAAGACGAGCCGGGCATATCGCCGCATTTTGAGCCACACAGTAGGTACTGTCACTGTTAGCATGGCAGGCTCACAAAAGGGCAGAGCCCAACAGGAATAAATCAAGTAAGGACAAAAACTAAGGTGGCGCGCAGCGATAAGAAGGAATATAAGGAATTAATCACGGGCAAGGAGGTACACAACAAGGCAAGACGGTGAGTACTGATTGTGAGCTATCAGACAGACATTGCCAACCTATTCCTGAGGCGCCAAGCCCTATTGCTCGTGGTTGGATCATAACGGCAGAATATAGTGTGCCTTGTTGCCACTATTGCCCACCACGATAATAGTAATTTCAACTTGCGGAAAGATCGAGCCCCGGATCCTGCAAACCGGTTTTGAACTCTGACCTGGATCATGGTGAGTTACGATATCCGTCAACTGCACTTTTGCTTAAAAGACTGTGGTTGCATCGGGCATGCCTTTAATATATCCCGCTGAGAGAGTGAAATGACTATATCCAATGAGAGTAGACGTAATTATGCAGGGAGAACCCACTGAGAGTTAGAATCAGGGCGAGCTGGACACAGATGACGATACTCCAACTGCGGGATGGCGTGAACATTTCCATTTCGCCCAGACGACGATACTGGGAGACACTTTGAACTGAGACTATAGTGAGAGATGTGGCAGAATATACTCTGGGCACACCCACCATGTTCTTCACACACATCGAAGGATTCTTCGTTGATTTGAAGAACATCCTCATGCCGAGAACTCTTATGTTGTGACTGTAAATCATCCTTGACATCCGGAAGGTCCTTCACAACAGCTCTGAATGGGCCTTCACCGCCCGCGTCACTGAATTCAGAAGCAGGCTGTGGATTCTGAAAGTCAGCAGCCACAGAGCTCGCGGAATCTGCTTGTGAGGTCAATAAGAAACGAGAACGTGTTGAACCTCAGGCGGCATACCATATTCCTCGTCCTTGGAATCGAATAAATCCCCGTTGCCAATGCGAAACAATTCGTTAGTGAGCTCTGCGCCGCAGGTAAGACGCTATAATTCATTGAAATCTGCGCTGGCGGACCGTCGTGCTCATCCCCGGACTCAGATGAGTCGTCGCTGCCAGCCATACCATCCGAATCAGAGAAATCATCATCCATATCACCCTCTTGCACTGTGAACCCGTCAGATGAATCGACGGTGATGCGGATTATAGACCCACAATGTGCGAATAAATCCTCCTGCTCGCAAGATACTTGGTAAAGTGGATACCCAAGCTCTATGGCGACCTCTTGGCTGTAAGGATCAAAACCTCTAGCCTGATGGAATTGGCGGACTCCGGTGTAGACCCCATCATCCCAAGTCCTTCCCCAGCCCCACATACAAAATTCAATGTCCGGAAATCCCTCATTCCTCGCTTCTTCTGCGCTTAGACGTTCCGCTCCCGACGGATCGCGGGACCAATACGCTGGACATGCAGAAATTCGGAAGTGTCCCGGAAGCTCCGTTTGAATCTCGGCCAAGGGACATAGGAAGAAATAACCTGGTGGTAGATTATCTATCGGCCCCAGAAGCCTCAGCCCGCAGTGGATGCCGTCCACGAAGGCTGCGAAATGATTACTGATATCTCGAGTTTTCATGAAGCTGAAACTCACTATAATCGTCGAAGCCAGATCTTATACCCAGAGAGTTGAAAATGTGATTGGCTTGTGCTAGCCAAGCCATTGAAGAGGAAAACTCGTTGTATACACGACGCTGATATTCATCCACGACATTGGCAGAATTCACGCTGTGATTGTGATCTTAATGAAAAGATATGTGTTGAGTGGGAAATGCGCACCGAATCCAGCCATTCTCAAGAATTGAGGTGCCTTCTTCGTCCCTATTTAACCTAAGCAAGATGATCGTGAAGATATGTTCAATAGGTAGGACGGGACATACCGATTCCACATGTTATCGACCATGTGGTCTTCTGTCTCCCAGACCCTATCGTAAACCAAAACATCGGGTGCAGATGCAATCTCGAACGAGGTTTTGTATTCCCGGTCAGGGAAATGACGAATGGACTCCAGTTGCACCGAGTCATTGGTGGAAATCGGGAAGAACTGCTGCTGAGCCAGATGAAAGTAACAAATGTCGTGATAAGCTTGCAGCGAAATTGAAGCCAGTATATACGAGTCCTCAGGTACTTGAGAAAAGGAGACGTCAGATGGTCGGATTCCGGATTCAACAGGTACAAGCTCCAGGTAATCATGTGCAGGGGCCATGAGCTCAATGCAGAGCTGTGTGGCTGAAGGTCGTATCCACACCATGTACTCGGCCCATTGCTAAAGCCAGGATTAGGATACAGTAAGTGTGTGAGGCAATCAATTTACCAGCTGTCTCCTGGAAATAGAGGATATATATTGGTTGACGTCCTGCGAAAGAGTGAGCAGGCTCGGTGGAAAAGCCGTGAATCATATTACATAGAATTGTGTCTCCTGTGAAAAAGTCATCTTCACAAAAGATATAAAATGGTGACACATACGATACACGCCCAAAAGAACACCGTTGAGAAATGAGCGCCGCGGTACTTTTCCAGTATTTCTCCATGGGGAATTAGATCTAACGCGGGACATCTTTTGTTAGGAAAGGCGCTGAGGTCGAGGAAAGCGGCAAACCGTCGTGGAAAACCGCGGCATGTAGACCCCTCGCGCTGGCTATAACATAGAGTTGAAAAAGGTAAGGATGTCTGCGAAATGCTCTGTTAGTCTTGACCGCCAAAGTGCGACAAGTATTCTCACCGAATATCTGAATATTGCGATATCTCCGCTCGCCATTGCTATGGAGAGGAGTCCAGTGGATGATTCAACCCAGACAAGAGAGATGTACCTCTTCAGCAACGTCTCCCTGAAACACTGCTACCGTCATAGCCGACTGAAGCCCAGGGATCCAAGCGGTGTACATCTTCTTCGTGGATGCTCGTCCTTTCCGGCGACGCACGACGAGGGACCCACTGGCATGCTTAATTTCCTTCAGCAAATTCAAATCTCCCATGGGGATCACTCGGAAATCTATTCATTTAAGGTCAGATCCCTGGGAGATTAACGTTGTTGCAGGTTACCAGAAGGCGTACTGGGAGTGACTTGATTAATATTGGTGAAGGTCCCGCCCGTAACAACGAAATCTTTTGAGTTTGGAAAGAAGGCGCTGGTGTTTCTGCGATGCGTGTGAAAAGAGGTCGCCAGCGGCAAGGGTTTGAGTACGAACTGGTTGTGTGCACCACCAGGATTTGTGAAGTTCCCGCCTGAAATGCCGAAATCCTTCGACTTGGAGAAGAAGGTGCCCGTATATCTGTGATTTGAAGGATGGCATAAGATACCGCCCATAAGTGCGGATCAGGACACGAACCTATCAGGGAGCGGTTCGTGGTTATGCAACGACGGCTCAGCGGAGAATTCAGGCTCAAATTGTGGCTTGTCGTCCATGGGTGGTGGTGGGTAGAAGGAGAGGTGCACAGCGCTCCAAGAGACGCCTATCACAGCACGAGGGCTGTGTTCTAAAATTACGCGGAAAGCTGTATGATGGTCTTCGCGAAGGTCTTAAAGAACGCACAGCTCGGTAGGCTGTATTCCAAAGGAGTCAGAAATGAAGTCAGTCAGGGCTCAAGCACAGGACGGCACTCGCTGCAGCAGGATGGTGTAAGTAACAGTCCCAGACTAGCGCCAGCCAACGATCTTTTACCGACTCCGTCCGCTCCAACAAGTTTGATGAAAGTTTTCATTTTCCTCTACAAGCGCTAAACCTCCACTTTCATTCAGCAGCGAGACATAAGCTATAGGGGTGCAGCCAAAAAGGCCATGGAAGGCGGAAACAGAAGCCGACAGTCGTGATGTCATTTAACCGGCCCGGGTTCCTGACTCGGGCCTGAATCGTATGACGTGTCTGCCTCGTTTTTTCTTCTTCCTTCTCTCCTAACCGCACCGATTACTCGCCCGTCCACAAAAAGCGATTGCGCACAGCTGCAAGCCCATGAATCGCACACAAAGCGGATTGTGCTCCTGTGCGCGCGGCCACCACGGAATCTCTAAACCCCACCGCCTTAGTGGCCGCGCCCCGCCGCCAGCGCCCGTCTCTGCGCACAGCACCACCGACATACAGTTGGGCCGAGCCAACCCACTCTGTAGGAGAGCGAGGTGCGCACCCCCTTTTCAAAGCCGTCAAGGCGAGCCCCATGAAATGTGCACGTCCAGTGCAATTGCCCACTCGGCGCATGCCGGTCGAGTCTGAGGTGGAACAGGCTCGACGACTTCGTATCGCGCGCATGGCTCCATCGCTGCTCCGGGGGGGTGCAGCTCGACGCGCCGCCTAGATTTGTGCTGCCCTACCCTGGATCGCGCAGCGCAGATTACACAGGCTGCGCAGAATTAACATGCACGTTTCGCGGCGCACAGGCGGTGGTCCAAATCCGTCCACTCGCACAGGGCATGGACGCCAAGATCATAGGCGCCGATTGTACGCACACCGTGTGGCGCATACACGGAAGTCGAGCCACCCGCTGAGCTCTGCGCGTGTCGGGCAAATGCGCACGTTTGCTGCACTTTACTTGCTCGCTCACTCTGCGCTTGCGCCATGTCGCCTCGCGCGCGCGCCCGTCGAATCTGCGGTGGAGCGCTCAACAGCTCCCGTATATCTTGTGCGCGGTTTCTTTGACATGCCTCGTCCAGTCCGTCGTGCGCGCGCGCGTGCCGGTTGAGTCTCCGGCAGAACGAGTCCGAGTCCGCCTCCTTCGTTGCTCCCCCATGGTGCACCTCAAAGCGCCGCCTGTGCTCGTGTCTCCCTGGAACTGGGTCGCCTGTCGCAGGTGGGGCATGCAGGCTCCGCACCGCGACGACGGGGCGAGTGGACATGCGACGTCCCGCGGCGCGCAGGCGGCGGTACAACACGGCCGCTCGCGCAGGGTACCGACGCTAGGGAGGGAAGCGACGGCCCGCCCGCACATGCAGCGCGTACACGCCGGGGTGACGAGGAAAGGGTGCGCAGGAGCAGGGTATCCCTCCGGGGAATAGGTTCGATATGATATAACCTTCAACTATGTAGGTCATAGTCCTGGGAGATTTAAGGAAGCGAAGTGTTGGATTTAAGCGCTTCCCAATGAGGAAGGTGCGGCGCCGAACCGTTTAAATCTCACGGTTGAAGGTGAACTGTTGTCATTCTACGTTCTGAGAACTGCACCATATGTACCGTCGCTTAATTGCCTCTATTCATTACCAAATCCCCTCTCATTGGCCCAGCACGTCTCTCACTGTGGTTTGCATATGCCACCACTTCGTTGTAGCGCTCGAAAGAAGCCATCTTCCTCTCCCAGGACGGCTTCTTCTCCTTCTTTACCTCAATCTCGGGCACAAAAAAAGAAAGCTGGCACCAAGGCAGCTCTCGGAAAGGCAGCTAAAGCGGCGCCGACGGCAGCAACATCTGCGTTTCCTTCTGCTTTGTCTTTGCTGCAAAACAGTCAACAGACGACCGACGAATGGTACAAGTCCTCACGCACCAAAAAGGGATACGCCAACTACGTTAAAAGCGGCAAAAAGTGGCTGGTAGACTGGACGGCTGAGGGCAGACTGGATGACGAGATCTCAGCAGATGCGTTTGACAGTATTACCGACCAGACGCCGCTTGCCTTGAGGGCTCTAACTGCGTATAAATGCGAACACTTGGAACGAGGATTCGCATCCGCAGAGGGTCTTCGTTCTGCTTTTAAAGACTATTTTGAGCGGTGAGCGGTGTAGTCATGCGTATGGTCGTAAATTAACAATGCTACTTTGCAGCGTTTGTGGGTGCCAAGGAGAGTTTTGGAAGTACAATGCGCACGCAGAAGTGGGAGGGAAATCCTACTAGTCGATCGGCCTTCGAGACCTGCTGGACGATGTCGTGGACAAGTCTGGTGTCCTAAAAGGACGAAACGGTAAATTCACGACACACTGCTTTCGTCGTGGGGGTGCGCAATATCGTTTTTTTATGGGCGGATCGCAAATGGAGCCTCAAGGCCGTAAAGTGGTGGGGAGATTGGTCGTCTAACGAGAACGTGAGTGGCCTTAGAATCAGTCTGGATGTGGCGTAAAGCTGATCCATATGCAGGTCGGGACGCTCATGCGTTATCTCCTCGACGAGTTGATGGCATACGAGGAAGGTTTCTCCGATATAATGATGGACGACCGCACCATTGATCGCCACGAGACGTTTATGGGCGAAGATGAGACAGCTCCAGTCTCAAAGGCTGATCTTGTAAAGTTTGAAGACCATCTCTTGGCAAAAATCCAGACAATGATTGCTAGCGCTTCATCATCTGTGACCAGCGGTGCGTCAAAAATTCTTTCATGTTTTTCGGGCTGTAACTGATCTTTATGGCATCGCAGTAAATATGCAGGCATCGGTGACACCGTCCCACGGTAGTGTCACTACTCAATTATCGGTGAACGAGTCCACATCACCTCCGCTTACACAACCACCGCCTCCGCCACCACAGTCCCCAATAACGCCTCTCCCGTACACTCCTCGGCCATCCCGCATTCCAGACTAACACCCTGGACGACGCTTTGGGATACTGGAACAACGGCGCACCGCAAAAGGGACTCGATGTGCCTCTGAAGAATTGGACAACACTTTTCAAACCATCCGAATATTCATCGGAGGCGGTCAAACTTGGTAATATTCGCTTTGTCTGCGAAGAATTTGAGGTTCGCTGCGGTGGAGATGATGCAACCTTCGAGAAGCAATATCCGGGGTTGAGGAGTAAGTTCACTATGCTAATGAGGGCAGTCCGTGTAGAGCGCAAACGAAGGGGGGAAACAAAGTCGCGTAGGAGTCGCAAGTAGTATATGAATATTATGTTTGTTGGTACCACATTGAAGAATCTCCGACAAAGCAAAAAAATGAGGGTGAAACAATAGAACCTAATCTTTGGGAACGACGCAAACTGGATAGATGGGTCCTTTCAAGCATAAAGGAAAGGCACCTGCTGGTTGTTTGAATATATGTGCAGTTGATATGGACTGTTGCTAAAATACACATCGCAGCTGGCCCAAATCTACAGTTTGCACCAAGTGTGAAAATAGAGCACCTCATTTGGGTGCTTACAGCAGTTTGCGGTACATAAGGCGCGGGCCTGTTTTTTTTTTTTGGACAGTTTTGACTAGAACAGTCACCACAACTTCAATTTTGATCGGATTACCTCGGGAGTAGGTGCGTTGAAGTCGTGCTGAAAATCCGCAGGGGATGGAGTACCGGCTTTTTTGATGTAATTACATAATGGAATTTTTTCAAAAAAATTATGGTTTTCACTAGAACAGCTGTAGCACACTGAATACTGGGCCGAATAACCTAATTCTTGGATATGTTGTGTATGGCAACTACCGCCAAGGGATGGTCTATTCCTCCGGGCGATATTACCACTTATACTCATTTAACACACACTTAATCGAGGATAATATTTGTGTACCATCATAGTTAGAGCTCACTATGCGGATTTGGTCCAACACCTGTCTGTGAGTCATGCAGTCCCCTAGCAATAGCCTGGATGCACAACATATCCAAGAATTAAGCTATTCGGCCCACTATTCAGTGTGCTACAGCTGTTCTAGTGAAAACCATAAATTTTTTGAAAAAATTCCATTATGTAATTACATCAAAAAAGCCGGTACTCCATCCCCTGCGGATTCTCAGCGCGACTCCAACACGCCTACTCCCGAGGTAATCCGATCAAAATTGAAGTTTTGGCAACTGTTCTAGTCAAAACTGTGCAAAAAAAAAAAAACAGACCCGCGCTTTATGTACCGCAAACTGCTGTAAACCCCGTATAAAAGATTCTGAGGATACCATCCTCTGTGTATTCAAAATGCGCAGCGTATGAGCCTATGGACAGGTCAAACGGACTAAAATTGAGGCCGCCGCAACCGTCCTAGTTGTGGACTGTTGCCTGCTCATCAAAAATGGTGATGTATCATCAATATTGTGCACTCAGACATCCCCCTGCAGGCCCACATTAAAAATCTCAGGAGACCATCCCCTGTGTATTTCAAGCGCGGAGAGAATGAGCCTATAATCAGGCAAAAAGGTGAGGATTCGAGCTCAGAACAAGTGTCCCATTAAAAAAGCAGCAGAGAAAACATGAAATTCTCGCTAGGACACTTCTATAATGATGTTAAACCTCGCATAAAAGATTCTGAGCACGCCATCCTCTGCGTATTTGAAATGCGCAGCGGATGAGCCTATGGAGAAGGAAAACGGGCGAGAATTGAGGCCGCCGCGACTGTCCTAGTCGCGGGGATCAAAAAAAGCCCAAAATGGAAAGAAAATCGGTCCGCGCCTTATGTACCGCAAAGTGCTGTAAATCTGGCCAAACTATGTGGTGACTCCGAGATGACTATGCACAGATTTAGCGGAGATTTAGCGTGAATTTAAGACTGCAAAAATATTCGCCTCCGGCTCTCGTGTCATGCAAACCGCACTATAAATTTCCTAAATACAGATTGTGCTATTCTCCGCAAATATGTAGAGCCCCGTATCGTTGTAGAGTGCAGGAATAATTTTTTACAGCTTGTGTTGTCCCGATCCGTAAAGAGGATGACTACGAAAAGCCTGTTGGTTTAAAGCACTCACAGATGGTGTTAATTACTACACCCTGGCAGCCGTATAATTCATGCAGTCAGGTATACACAGTCCAGGTGTCTCCTTTGTACACTTGGAGTAGCGTGGATGGAAGACAGTTAGCTCCTACTGCACTACCTTCACAGTATACCTTCAGATTCAAGGCGTTGATCTTGAACACCCGATGTACTGTTCTTATAACACACTCCAGCTGAGGTGTCTTGAAAATACAGTCCAGCAGAGAACCCAGGCCGTTTATTTTGAACACCTGAGCTGTACTATGTTATTGATGTGCTGTCCCAACTGTTATTTTACATCAGTTGGATAGTATCCCCAAACCCCGACAAGGTGGATCACAGGCAAAATTTTGGCTCTATAGAATGTGTTGACTTTGAAATAGAAATTTGCTCCTCACCTTGAATAGACCACACCTTACATCCTTGAGCCTCCATAATTCAATGGTGTCAACTTTACGAGTGGCTGTGTGATCGTAAAGTTGACACCGTTGCTAATCGGTGGCTGTGCTCAGCTCCTATCGCAACTCTCGCAGTACTTCAGAAGAACAGGCCATCCTAGAACATTCTCAGATGCTCTATTAGCATAAGAAAGGTGTAAATTAACGATACACAACGATTCCCTGCACGACATGTGTCAAAACAGGAGATCAGACATGTTTTACCTTGCAAAGGTTATGAGACCGCAATTGAAAAGCACAACCCATCTTCAAAAATTGCACTAAGCTTTATTAGCATGAGAAGGCTGTAAATAAATTCCAGACAAGGATTCCGGGAACCGGATGTGAAAAAACGAACACATCAAATCAAGCTATCACACTGGCAAACAAAGCCTCGAAAAAGTTATGAGACCACAATTCAAAGAACAACCTATCCTCAAACCTTGTCAGAGGTTCTATTGGCATAGAAACAACATAAGTTAATCCTGTGCAAGGAGTCCTCGCACCGGAAGTCGCAAAATTCACGTGCATCAGATGGGCAAACAACTGCAACAAGTCTCACCAAGCAAGGCCCCCTACCTAGCACCATCGCTCGGACCCCTCTGCAATTCAGCTACTGGCTTCAATCAATGTTATAGATTCGTCTGTAATTGATTTTTTACCCACCAATAATTTATCCACCGGTAATTTCCTTTGGACACCTCTAGGGCTCTGTGAGTGATTTTGTGACAGTCAGCCCATTTCACAACCGTTTTCTGTCTACAGTGCAGCCAGACTGTCCACTCAAAACACCAGTGCAAGTGTTAAAAATGAGCACCATATGGGCAAAGTCTGAAATGTGATTCCGGGACGGTTGGTTCAGGGTGTGTTAGTTGAACACTTATCTCAGCTGTTTCTGCATCACACTTGGCCTTCATGTTCATATTGGACGGTTCACACACTCTGCTCAGAATGAGCAGCTTGGACTCTGTTCAGAATAAACAGCTTGTTACTGAATACACAACACACTTCAGTCTGACTAGTGAGAATAAACAGTCTGATATGCGGGTGCATAACGTACTTTGCAGGAGGATGCAAGCAAAAATTATTCCAAGTACAAAATCATTCCACTTTCCGCAATAAAATTTCTGAAGCATATATACTGGAGTCTAGAAATTACACCCCACTATTTCTTTTTTCCCTTTCCCTTTCCCTTCCCCTTTCCCTTGCTGTTTGCATTCGCCTTTTCAACCCTTTCATTTTCGAACGCAACCATTGTCTCTGTGAGCTTTGTGGCAAGGAGGGGAAAGGAAGTGGTAAACTCAGATTCCTGCTCAGAAGCAATTGAATGCAATCGCTTCAACGCCCAGTGGACCGTATGCTCCAGACGTTCAATCTCCGGCTGAAGCAAGGTGTCGACCTCATGGCCAGAGGCGGCCTCAATCGCCCCCCTATGAGCTTGAGGAGGTCCGGGAGTGCAAGCCGGCGATTTTTAACATCATCGTCACCGCGCTGAGGAATGTTATCATTGTTACCGGTCATTTTGATCATCCACAGTTCAAGAGCAGCGCCACGAAGAGGGCATCTACAGTCCGCAAGATATGGATGATCGGCCTTGGGTGGAATCGCTCGACCCTCAAGGCCCCTCCCGCGTGGCGCAGAGCTGTCGCAGGTAATGCACTTGTACCGTCCAGCCTGTAGAAGGCCAAATCAGCAAGTATATAAAAATTCTGATTTATACAGACTCGATTTTTGAACACCGCTTTAACGGTTTCGAGACCTGCCTCAACACAACCAGGGTAGGCGACAGGGTCCAGACGAGCCTCTATGAGCATGCCAGGAGTCATTTTGATCAGTTCACCATCGTTGATGATCTCCACCGGCGCGTCATCCCTGCGAACTAAGAAGTACTTGAGATAGGTTTTGGAATAGGATACAAAAACGTACCTTTCTTGATTGCGGGGGAAGGTTTCATTTGAAGATTGCCCACCATTAAATCGCAGCTCACAAGCCATATCTGGAGCGCGACTAGATGAGACGTGTTGAGTGGGCCGTCCGCATCCAACTTCCAATTCAACTCTTCTTCGTTGAGACCGTTCTTCTCGATCACGTAGCTGATGTGGTCAATAATTTCCGATGCAGCATCATGGAGCTCCGGAAATGTGTCTGCGGTGCTCGATGGATCCGCAGATTCAACTGCAGCGCCATTTTTGAGCCAATGAATTAAAAAACTCGACATCATTCGGGCATTAATTGACTCCGTAACGCAGACCATGGGGTCGACTTCAACTGTAAATGGTTCAAAGCCAACTCCGAGCTGTAAATAATATAATGTACCAATTTTGCGGTGGATGGGCCCTTGATTGGTGCGTGGCCTTTTAGCTGAAGGGCCTTGCGAGTCCATTAGAGAAGGGTCGATTGGCGGACCTAATGAGGGGGATCAGTATTAAAATCGGGCGACACAACAGCCATTTGACGTTAAGTGCTATGAATGAACAGTCTGGCATTGCCCAGACTGTCCGAAATGTTCAGTTCAGCTGAGGTACCGAATTTGCACAGCTACCAACTGCTCGTTGCAAACTCTTGACCCCAACTGTCACCAATCAGCACTTGACTTGTGATGTTGGGACTGAACACTTGTCCAACTGCTCCAATTGAACAGCTGGGCTATCATGTTTAGATAGAGCACAGGTCCGACTGTTTCGACTGAACAGTTCGCCGCAAGACACACGAGGCACAGCCCATCGAAAGTGAAATGGGTGCATACCTTGCATCTGGGTGCTTCCTTGGTTGTCGGCGCCGCTTGCGTTACCGCGGGGTTGGTCTTGTAGTAAATCAGTCAGATGTTTTTTTGAAGATATTGCTGGTAAGGAAATACATACCGATAGTACCGGCGGGCGCGACCGGGGCATTCAAGTTGTCGTTCACTTGACCTGTGCAATCAGTTTTTAATATGAGATCTATACCGAGGATAAATTTTATTTGGATGATATACGTACCAGGAGGGGGCACCGGATCATTGGGTGATCCTGAAAGCGTGGGTTGAATCAAACCCATAGTCGCTGTATAGAAGGGTGTTGTGTCAAATGGACATGGGAAGTTAGCTAATTTAAATACATTCTTCTATGACGCGGTTGCAGGCCGTAATGCGGTCCTCCGAAGAGTCCTTGTAATGTGCGAGAAAATTAATTGGTTGTGCATATGAAGTGAAAGACTCACCAGAACCGCCTGCCTTCGATTTTTGGTTTGCATTCTTTCTCTTGTAGTCTTTGAGAAGCTTCTCGGCCTTCTCAAGCTCTTCCACGGCATTGACCGTGGTGATGGCGGAGTTTTCCATGACTGACTGCCGAAGGTAGCGGACGGCTCAAGTCGAGGTGCTCGACGTAATGGTGGTAGGAGATCACAGTTCGGGGGAAGAGGGGCGATCACTAATTTGCCGCTGTTGGCACTCGTAGACCCTGAAAATCCCCATCGATAATGGACTGTATATTCTTCACGGCGCAGGACGGGGTGTGTATTTTTAACAGGTCGGTCGGTGCATCAGAGACACAGCCTCCGGAATCTGATCCCCGGATCGTCGCGAGCTGATCTGCACCTGATGCCCACTAACTTTATGCCCACTAACTTTAGGTAGTGGGTCCTGTACCGCCCTATCAAAAACTTTTTGGTGTAATGATTCAAAACCTTTTAATGGGGATACTATAGCTCCATATATTCGTTCTCGTTATGCCAAGTTTGATATCAGTGATGAGCGCGCACAACTTTAAGGTGATGATTGATCATGCATCGAAAACCCAAACCAGGGCCTTGGGTACTCGGAAACTGCTATGGTAACTAACAGCGCCCAAAGCAGCGCCCGTGATCCAGATATAAAAGGTTTTGCTCTCGCCTCATTGTCTTTCCGCATCTCGTCTTCCTCTCCCTCTGCCTTCTGGTCCTCGCTACCCTTCCTATGCTTCATACCGGGACCTGGCCCTCAACGAGGTGTTCGACCCTTCAATCAGATATCATTGCGTCTCCCTCAATATGTATCAAGCTCCGCTTCCTCTGCCTTGTGCCCCTGGTTTTCGCCAAGACTCTTGTCTGTTTCCTCAAGAACCACGAAAGCCGGAAGCACATACTCTGTCTATGCCCTGCTTCTCCCTGCTATCTCGCTGCTGCTGCCGGCCTTGTGCGCTTCTTTCCGTACCGGTTTCGATGGCTGTGGGGAGTTGTTTGGATTTGGTGCAACCAAATATAAATGTGGTAAGTAACTGTTTGAATGGTTAGCAGCTGATTGTTCTATTCAGTAGATATATCCCATGGCTGGACAATTCCAACCGCATCGATTCCCTCATTTTTGGCGGGCGGTAAACCTACTGCGTGGCGCTCGCGTATGCGCGCTCGCGTATGCGTATGCGCGCTCGCTTTGACAGCATGGTTGACCAGGGCCAGCAACACTGCAAGCGCGACCGCGCGATTCTTGTGAGTTTCTTCCTCTACCCCATGTTTCAGCTCTCGTTCCCTGTGGCTCTTGAAGCCGCGGTGGGGGCCGCATACTGCGCTTGCTTTATTTCTTGCATGTTCGTGTATATCCGCTGTTTTTCATAGATCAATATAATATTTTTATGATTTATATGTCATTTTATGCTGCTTCTATCGTTAGTTATTGCTACAGAAGAACTACAGTGGGTTATAAGGTGCTACGGACCGCCTATGCTATGGCTATGGAGGGCTGTCGGACTCTGGCATGTAGCTACAGAGGGCTATATAAATCTACTGTACTACCACAGGTATGTACTGTGCGCCAAGTAACCATGGCAGTTTTTCCTAATGTCCCGGGATAGCCAAAACTCGGACGGCAGATGCATAGCAAAGGTGGTACAGTACATTCCGCCGCATGCACGGCAGATTCGCTAAAACCCGGCACATCATCCAGTTCTACCCCGGAAATGGGGCCAGGACAAGGCTTTCCTACTTAATTCTCACTCCAAATAGACACACTTTTTGCCTCTTTAAACTAGGAGCAGTATTCTGACTGCTTACCAAAATAATATTTGACCTATTTTCGTTGTGAATTTCACTGGGGAGTGGCCAATGACCCGGAGCTCCAGTGTATTAGTCTCGATTAGAGTCTGGTGAGTGTTCTACCTGAAAACACAATCCAAATGGGAAGAAGTGGAAGCCCCCATGTTTTGCAAATTAATTCACGACATTGTCAGTCTGCTCGGGCGGCAGTGCTGGGTGATTTTTGAGAGTTTGGGACCTTCCCAATAGCTCTACAAAATATTTACTGTAATCCTAGATTATATAGCAGTACTTTTACCTACCTATATTCTCCTTGTCATCCCCTCCAGCTGCAAAAACAGTTAACCTTTTGTGTTTGTGTCAGAGGCATGGGGGGAGGGCTGGAACATGTGTACAAATCCTCTTCAAAATGCAACAGGCCGCATTGCGGGCCAGTTGATGCTTCTTCGCCACTTCTATCATGTGCATGTGCTGGGGGTAGATAGATAATGGTAAGTGTGAATGTATGTATGTATGAAGGTAGTAGTACTGTACTACAGACAATCAAAAGAAAACTCACTTCTCGCAGGATCATGTTACTAGTTGGGGGGAAAGTTCGTTACTTCCTATGATTTTTGGTGTAAGCTCGTCATTCTAACTCAGCATGTTCAAAAACCCGGGACATCGGCCATAATTGTTCCTTCAGCACAAGGGCGGACAGGTGCTGTGTCACAGATCCGAGTTTCTAGCCAGAGTTTGAAGACTGGATGACATTCATTTTCACTTGGAATACAAAAAATGTGAGCGTTGAAACAAGGCTGGCAGTTGATCAGTTGATGGTGGTGACCAAATAACCCTTTTTACATAGATGGGAAAAGGGGGGGAAAAAAAAAAAAAAGGGAGAGGAAAAGGCTGTTGTGAACAACACTAATTTGGTCCAATGGAGCCCCCTGTTAGTGGGCTTTGCCGCGACAGCGCGCTACAATTCTTATTTTTGATGAGCCGTTGCCATCACAGACCTCGCGTCGAACTGTGGATTTAAGCACGTTTGCGTGCCTGCCAAATCCCTTAAATCTGCAACACTATGTAAAGCGGGCATTTGGGTCTTTCTGGTATTCGATTTCGTTCCGCTTGTGACCGCCTGGTACGAAGATATCTTCGTCGTTCTTGCCTTTGCTGAGTAGGAGGCATTAGCGATGGCCCTAATAGTATGGTTGTGTATTAACTTACGTGGTAGTGAAACTGGTACTGTTTACATAAAGACTTTAGCTCCTACCCGAGGGGCCAAAGAACATGCGACGGCACTCACGCAGCTCCGACGTCGACCATCGCGACGGCCAGACCCGCCTTTACGAGTAGCTTGGCATAGGTCGCGCCAATCGGTCCGCTGCCAATTATGCATACCTACATAGCGAGCAAATGTAAACAAAAGCAACGGAAAGTGAAATGATGACAGACATCGAATGTAGGTTCCTCTGCGGAAAAGGTGATCTGTGACTTGGGAATGGTCGTATTAGCTGACATTGTGGTGAAAGGGAACCGCGATCGTAAGTGAGAGCGATTGGAGAACGGAAGTGTGTCAATGGTGCTCGCTTTCGCTGCCGGCCATTGTATTTAAGTACTCGCCTGAGACTGCGAATTCTGGGCGTTAAGATAAGGACGTGTGTTCACAGGCATTGCGAGCGCTGACACAAGAGTCTCTATAGAGTCTGGCGCATGATCTTGTCATCCGGAGCCAGCAGAGTGCACGCACTGACGGGCTGCACGAACTATTCTATAGAGTGTGGAGCATGAACTTGTCATCTATTCCATCCGGAGTTAGCAGAGTGCACGCACTGACGGGGTGCACGACATAAGGCTGACTTCCTCACGACAGAGGTTTCCTGCATCAGGAAAATCCAAAATGGCCCCATAGCCAGAGGGTGTTTATGGGAAGCTACGAGGTGCTATAAGACTTTTCGCACACTATGGCAAGCTATGGGGAGCTATGGAGAGCTATGGAGAGCTATGAAAGTTGCTGCTACAGCTATCACATTCTATGGTTGTCTATCAAATAGTCCAGTGAGCACTACATAGCACTTTATAGTAACTGGCTGGAACTATATAGTGCTATGTAGCAGGTCCCAGAAAATATAGGTAGCACCGAGCATTTCACACAATGCTAGGTGTTAATATGAATCCTATTTCACCTTTCTGACAGTACTTGTGCACATCTGGGTCGAGTTCAAAGCTTTGAGTTTCTGAAATCCGCCGCGTCTGAAAAAGTATTTCGCATTTTACAGGCTAACAAAGGCTTTTGAGGCAAAATGACCTTAGAGATGTCCTGTAGCTCTGATTGAGCTCTACAACTTTCGTTTTGGGTCTATTTTTAGATGAGTGACCCATACATCCCATTTTTGGCCGTGTTAACCAAATTAACACTTTAATTATCTGTCGATATCATTACTATTGCTAGGGAACCTAATGTATACTGTCAGCAAGGTTATGAGGGGAGTGAGGTTGAACTGTGGTTAAAAGGTAGAAGAAGCATAGGGTAGCCTCATAGATCATCAAATATCTAGTTCCTCAGTGGTCATTTAGTCTAGTATGAAAGTGTGCTGTCTTATATTTTATTTGTACAAGCGGTTGACGACCCGCGGAGCGGGTCGTCACCCCCTTTTGAAACATAACCAAGTCAGATCAGTGGAGATTAATATTAGTACATTCCCATTAACAATTACAGTAGAAGTTCCTCCCAGACAATGTTAGTCATACACTGTGAAAAATCACCTTCAGACTCAAAATCAAGACACTGCCTGCATCCGGTACTCGCGTCATCACCGAGTATAATTGGCCATGTGAGAAGACAGGTCTGCGTAAATCCAGACCAAGCTTCTGTACAATTAGGTCCTGACACCATTGAAGGTTGTGGCATAGCAGAGAGCGAGGGGAATTTGCTTTCGATGGACTAAAAAAATGAATCATTGAGGTTGAAAGTTAAATCTGATTCTTGGGATATGGAGGCGTATCTGCCAAACACGAAAAACTCGTTAACAAATTTACATCCCATCGATTGGTTACATACTGGGTCCACCATTTCCCCTGTTACAATGGACTATATGGTTTCAACTTCAACGGCGTACCGAAAAAGATTGTGGACGATGACTCGGGTGTTCTTTGTGAGGCCACGTGAAGTATCAAAATTGCGATTAAGTCTGTGTATGGCTCCGATCTTGAGTACTAATTCATTTTGAGGCAGTTAGGAGCTCAAACCAAGGTAACATATGGAAGGAGAAGTAGGTAATGAAGTGGTTCAATGAAAGGAGAAACAGATCGAAAAAAAACTGGAGCATCTGCTCATTTCCGCTGGATCACCAGCTTCCGTCGAGTGGGAAGAGCAACAGGAGCTAGAGATATAATTGCTGCTATGTCAGAGCTTGGTCCGGCGTCAGAATATTGGAGATGTAAGGCAATGTCATCATTATCATCATAGACATTTATGTTCTCAAGTTGCAAGATGAAAGGATTACCCCGCTCAAGTCCGGCAAGGGCACTATTCATCCAGTATGTCAAGATCGGCCCCGGTCGAATTTCCGCGAGAGAGGAGCAGCTTTGGGGCTGTGAATGAAATAATCCCATTCAGCGGGGGAGGGAGTGGTGGTTGATAATGGCTACCCTTTGGACCACAGACAAAACATTTGTCATGAAATCTTTCTCCCTAGAACGATGATCGGTTATATTATCTGTGACTGGGTACTCGGCCACCTTAGCATGTTTGGCCACGAGCTCACCCATGGAGGCAGGTAGATACGGTTTTGTGGGCTCTTGACCATGGTTATGCATCCCACGAGTGACTCCACATATTTTTCACGAATTTACATGGCGATTTCATAGCACACCAAATTTTCTTTTCGGTGGTATCCCAAAGGAGCAATAAACCGGCTAGTCGGCCACCTGACTATTTCGCTCGTTTACACTAGTTTTCTTCACCCCAGTGCAGTCCAAATACTTCAAAGGATATTATTACACGATTCTATACCCCCAAGCAGTACATTTGAGGTATATGAGGATCATAACAATTTTCCTTTCAAGCTGAGCAGAATGGGTGAAATGGTGGTGCGGAGCAAATGGCGTGCTCCGCAAAGCAGAGAGCATTTCTAGGGCCCAAAGGAAGGTACAAAATACTCAATAGGATATATTGGGACACAACCATTACCACAAGACGCCTCCCGCATTCCCATAAACCGTCCAAAAAATCCATCTTTACATGCCAGTGAAATTTGGTGGTTTGAGGTAGTGGCCGATTGTGAAGGAAGGTCGGACAGTTGAAAGCCAAATGAATGTAGAAGGATGCTGGGTTAGATCCTTCAAGTGCACATATCAATTTCCAAGTTCGTCGCAAAGATGGGTGGATTGACAGAGAGATGGCTGAATTGAGCGACATAAGAACAGTTTGAGATGTTCTTGACGGGTCCACAAGTAGAGGGGGAGTTATTTTCGCATATTGAATCAAGCAAGAGAGTTCCCCAACATCAAGGGAAAATTTTGAGTCTTAAACCTCGTGAATTGGTGAAGATTTGGTGAAGAAAAGACCAAAAGACGAGCGCGAGGGCCGTTCGGAGATAAGAAATGATGTTCACACACCGGCATCTTAATAAAAAAGCTCCCACAATTTTTGATCGCCGTATGACTTCGCCTCAAATTTTGACATACAGGGTCCTTGAAGGTCGGGTTCCATCCCACAGGGGTCAAATCCCAGGTTTCAGCATCGAAACACCGTCTATTATGCAAGTGGCCGACTACCTAGTGCGGCCGAGAAGGCAGTCGCCGATAATACAGGTAAGAAAATAAAAATTGACACACCTTGATACCACAGGGCTTGCATTTTCCATTCCAGTTAAATCAGAATTAGTGGCCGTGGGAGTAGAGTTAAGTCGGTTAACCAATTCCCACCGCTTCTCACTGCGAGAAGCGCGATTTGCGACCTTCCGATTAACTTCATGAGCGGTGGTGTTGATAGCACGGATTTCTCGCTCTATCTTCATCGGTTAGCAAGCTTCGAGCGATTCGCCGCGAGGTTTTTAATATCATTGTTTTCTCGGCTCAAATCGCGTTCACTATCGTCCTGAGTAACCCGTCGAGTGCGCTGTGCCTCCCGCCGAAGGCGTCAATGGTATTCAGCTTTCATATTGTCGAGCATTTCTTTGTAGATGCTTCAGATTCCCAATGACAAAGACTTGTTCCATGGGCAGGGCTGTTGAATAGTAGCTGTCGTAGAGAAGGAATGGTAGCATTGATCTCATCTTTCTTCGTAGGTTATAGAGCGTCAGAATGGAAGCGGATTCAGGGGATGAGTTTATTGGAGAGATTGGCGCGCGATCTGGGCGTGTGGCATTCTAGAAGCTGAGTTGACAAAAATCAAAACGGCACAAATGCAGTGTCTTGTGGGAAGTGGCGCTTGGAGCCGACTGTCCCGAGCTAGCGCTGGATGAGCGCTTCAGATTTTCAACTGGTGGTGGCAGGTTGAAAGAGTGTGTGATCAGGGATCATTGAAAGGCAACAATCAAAAGATTGTGGTGAGCAGAATGGGCGCTGGATGGGCGGTTCGAGCCGGAAAGGCGCCTCGAGCCGGACGGGCGCTTCCGGGCTGTAATTGTCCGGTTGAGCATAGCTTAAATTAGAGCGCCTAATTGGCCGTCGGTGTGGATCTGTTATCAGATGACAGATGCTTCCGAAATTTCGGGTCTGCAAGCCCATAAGCGGAGTTTTAAAAGCTTCGGACGGACACCCTTAATTTTATAAAGAGAGAGAAGCATGAGGTCGTGTGTTCGATTCGTCAAAGGTGCATTCCTTTAATTAGTTAATTACGCGCTCAGTCCTGTAGCAAGTTAGTCCAGTCAGTTAGTTACTTGAAATTATGCTAAAGGTAATGGAAACAAAGTGAATTGGTTCGAGGAAACAGGTCATGTTTTTTTTTTTTTTTGAAGGGACTCTACTTGGGCTACTATACAGTACTATGAGCACTCTGAGCACTATGACTATATGCACTATGTGCACTATTATAGCTTCCACCCATGCTATGAGGTGCTATGGGGTGCTATAGATTTGACCCCCCCCCCCCCCCCCCCCCCCCACCTTTCTATGGGGTTGGCCATCTGCTATGACAGCTATGGCTTCTATGGGGAGCTATCAGGGGCTATGGGGCAGCTTTGTGTTTTCCTGATGTGGGTGAAGTCCACTGGTGCTACATTTTGGATTGGATGGCGAGGCTGAAGGCTCGCCGTAGCCATATACATACATAGGGTGACTTGGGACGACAGTCAGAAAATGAAGGCAGACGTACATCAGTAGGTCCTTCAGGTTGGACGTGGCTGCGGAAAGTCATTGCTGTTTCCGAAGAAAGCTTTTGACGAAAGGTCGAAGGCGGACCTACGACATGTACCAGTACAGGGCGTGCTATTCCCAATGAGAAACGGGAGACATGCGGCGTCGCCGGCAGGCCGTCGGACACCAAGCCGGATAAATCGGAATCTGACACAGCTGGAACATCGGGTGTTGATCTGGGGCGGTGATGCCATGCCAAACATGTCGAACCCCGTTCGCGCGATAGAGTCTGCGTCAACCCTGGCATCTAAAACTAAACCGCAGACGCGCCTAGTTTTGACGCCGAGGAATTTACCGAGCGTAGGGCTCCACACTGTGACGGGGACTATGCGGCCGACATTTTCCAGGCGCATAGTCGCCGTCATGGTGTGGAGCCCTACGCTCGGTAAATTCCTCGGCGTCAAACTAGGCGCCACAATTCTTGACATGTGGTCGCGCCAATTCTAAAGTAAGCTTCCCTGGGGCCAACTTTCGGCAGGCGCACAGTTCCCTGTTCAATAAACTCGCTTCTATGCCGCTTCTGTCCAGTGTAGAGCTGGATGATATGCGGCGTTTAATATGCGCCTGAGCACCGTGCTTGAGCCGGGGATTGTGTTTAGTAGTCCTTCTTCCTTCTCCAATGTCACAATGTCAGGCGGTCTGGCTACAATTTGGCCTGTAGCGCGAAAATGTGGATGTTTTGGAGGAGTGTCTAGCACGATCAGGAGGAGATATGAGAATGAGATTTCTCAGCAGGGGGCAAGTAAGCTTCAAGTCAGCGGATGGAGTCCACTATGCTTCAGGTCGTGAATGATCATCTATATAAGAAAAGACGTGGTTTGGCCAGGACAAAAGTGGCACCTGTGGGAATAAGACGCTAGGGCTCCATAGTTGACTGTCGAGATGTTGCACAGACGTTGATGGAAGCGATATCAGGTTCGTGCCACTCCACAACGTTGTCAACATGGCTGTTTCTAACTGAGGCAAAGGTCCCAGCAACTCAAACCACCAAAAGCCGGACAGCAGTTCGCCCCTTGCCTATACAAGAACAGACGTGGGTTGACGGTCGGCTCCAGACGAAACTGGTGCCTGTGGGAGGCTCAGCGGAGATCTCAGATGTTCGCTGTCTGCCGCTCCACAATTGTTGTTGCAATGTTGAGTTGTTGGGTATGGCTCCACTCAAATGTCCAGATACTGCTGTTTGAGACGAAGAGGGTTATTACATACATGACGATAGGTGGAAACGCCCGAACTTCTTCGCCGAAAGCCGAATGTGGTTGATTTGCACAGGTAATATCGGCGGAAGAGTACATTTGCGATATTGGGTGAATAGTTTGAAGACTAAGTAAAATTAAATTACTTGAAAACTACATCTAAGGGTGGAAGATTATGATTAAATATGCCCTCAAGCCATAATGTACTGTAATCATAAGGTTTTGGCCTATATTTAATCGTAAGGATATCGTAATGTATTGTAATCCTAATTTAATTGTATTTAATCATATTTAATCGAATTTTGCCCCCACCAGATCTCATTCTTTCCTCCCCCGTGCAGAAATGGTCGTCTTGAGTTGTGGCCTCACTATTTGTGTTCGCTTTCGAGCTTGGTTCACAGCAATATGGCATTTCACTGCTCTCTCAGGTCTATCGTATTAATGCCAGCCCTAGAGAGATAAATAACTAAGGTTTCCATTGATGTAATGTTTTTTGTGTAGGCCTAGGAGGATAGAACACTGTCAAATCAATATTCCAGTTGAATTCAGCATAACTTCCGGTTTGGTATTTGATGTCACGTGCACAATTCACGTCCAGAGCATAGCATAAACATGGCCAAACTTTACTCCAAGTGAGTGTCCATATCAGTTTTCTGAGGCGGTTAAAATATATTGTAGGATTCCCTGAGATCATATGCATCTACTGTGAATCCCCCAGCCCAAAATATTGCCCAAAATTCCTCAAGTAGAGGCTTAAGATTATGATTAAATATGGCCCCCATATTGTAATATAATCATAATCTATCATAATCTAATGGCCCATAATTCTAGGGCTTAAAATTATGCCCACGCCATATTTAATCATAATTTCAAGATTATAATTGATTATATTCTAATATACTCATATCTTTAGCCAGCCTTAACTACATCATGTGGTGCTGTGAAGGTTCGGTTCAGGCAAGTGCCGAAACCCGAGCCTGAACCTGCGTTCACGTTCAGTTTCGCGCTCGAATGGGTCCGAACCTGGCTAAATTCGGCCTTCTCGGTGATGCGAAAACTCGTCTGAAATGACCAGGGATACTATTTTTCTTCAAATTAAATAGACTCACACACCGTAGCACGGAGTAATGTCCTTCACGAGTGAAGATCAAGCACAATATGCTTACCAAGTTTCTTTGACAGGTGGACACGGACAGGGATCACTTCCAGGACCTCAAGATTTGTTCTAAATTCTCTCAATCGGCCCTTAGATACGATTGTGAAGGCAGGTGGATCTGGGCCAAATCTCGATCAGAAATCACTGAAAATCGTCGAGAAATCAGTCGGTTATTTAAGTTTTAAGTTCGACGTTCGAACACGACTCTGATCGCCCGAGCGCCGAACCTGAACGCCACGTTCGGTTCAAGGAGACATTGAACTTTGAACCTGAACGCTGCGTTCAGTTCGGTCCGGTTCAGGTTCGAACTGATTCCTGAACCGGACCCTCCCAGCACTAACTACATGCAATCATCATTGGTACGGCTGCTACCTCACACCACCGACCAGTAGATTCAACTTAGGTTCGAAATACCAGTCACTTGGCACCCCACTTCTGACCCGCCTGAGATCCTCGAGGGATAGTCCATCGAAGTGCATCACTTACTAATATGCATACTATGATGGTCCAGCGCTGAAAAAAAAGTCCATTGATGGGAACATATCGAAATTTAACCCCCAGTGAATGAACAGACTGAGAGCCAAAATAGTAATCACATGCAGACCATAAAAAACAATGTGTCGGGTCAACACGGTTCAGAAAGATAGGGTGGAGCGGAGCATTCATGAATAATTATGATGCTGTTTATTCCGTGGCGAAGCACGGGTAACTGCTAGTCTTCTCGAAACATCCTGCCAGTTTGCTGCTCCAATGAGAGGGTCAAAACGATGGCTATGTCGAACACAGCCACCGTGGCTATGTCGCCGTTTTGACCCTCTAAACGGAGCGGCGCGGCAGAGAGTGAGGACGTGTCGTTGGCGTGCCTGGCCGAGAATTGGCGCCGGTTTGCTGGACATACTCGCGAAGCAGACGAATGTTGACCCATTCATAATGGAGTAACTTCGTAGCGTTGTTGGTGATGTAAACAGTAAGTGGGATTAGAGATCTGGGTTGCCTCGCGTTAGAATAGATGCGTGGAAGCCGTGGAGACCGCATACATGATACCGGAATTACATCACTGTGAGAGGCTATGAGCTGCCGATGTATTCTCGTTCCGCGGGCGTGTAGTTTGATGCGGCGCCGACATCAGTGGCCATTTCGACGCAGACGCGTCGGGGAGGGTGGGGTGAGTAGTGGTCGTAAGAGGAGGGATGAAAAAAATCGGAATGGACATGTCGACCTTACGAAAGGACACTCTACCGAGCTGTACAGACACAATGCACATTCAAAAATAGCAAGTACCACGGTTATCATCAAAGGGGGCATATCGGAGGAAATCTGCCGCGCTTGGCAGTGTTCTTGAATATATCTGCAGTTGGAGTTTTGTATATCCTCCCCGAAATTCTAGATGTTGCCAGGTGCCGTGCTAACATGTTGATTTTCGACCCCTGATCATCGTTCAAGAAGGGGGGAAAAACCCGACTGTCGACACTGATATTCGTCACAAAGCCCACGACATCGTTGACGTTTATAATTGAATTGCCATCAAACAGGTACGTACATGTTGGCCTCCATCTTTTCCCATGCGTCCAACGCGGTCGAAGCCGAACATGCAAGTGGGACAAGGGAGTGTGCCACCAGCCAGTATGGTGGTAGATGGAGGAAGAGTGAATTGATCTGTCTCCTCCTAACTCCGTGGAGACAGGAAGTCAGATTCAATGCATACAACCTTCCAGCGACGATGACGGACTATTACCGGCCCTTAAGAACCCCCGGTTACCCTCCCCAGGAGTTCTATCCGGGAATTTCCTTTTCATTCCAGATACACATATGATATGAATACTGGTAGCCTCTGTAGCGCGCCGTTATGGGGATATAATTCGCAGACAAAGCACCTGCCGTAGTCTCGCTAGGCCGAAGCAAGGCCGAGGGTGAGCAAATGGGGATCTAGTGAGCTGGCGATGTCAGCCGGGCGAACAACTTAATAGAACCTGCGGCCCGTTCTTTGGTTAGGGACTAACGGGACCACGGACGTCTTTCCTTGCCGGCTCGCTACTGTTAAAAATCCGAGGCATATGCTACGAGGTCCCGTTGCAGTTCATTGGTTAGTAGTTCATTCAATTTCTCTGTACAATGGCGGCGTTATTATTGCAACTACGGTTACAAACCGCGAGTGTTGGAGCGTAGAATACTTGCTCAAGGCTGAGCTGGCGTGGTGCGGCAAGGGTTCACCCACTTCTCATCGCATGGTTATCCGCTTTGACATTCGGCGCTTCGGCGATATTCATTTTACTTATGTGTTTTTGCATGTGGCTAACGCAGTCGCAGCTGTCAAGCTCTGAGATTTCAAGGTATGGTACCCTCGACCTTCTTTCTCAATCTCGCACAAACCTATGGGCGATCACCGTGATAGATATGGTCATCATGACATCGACGCTATGCTGACCCGACTGGTGGTACACTCGCAGCCACGGCGAATTGATTGCTTCGATTCTACCGTCTCCCATTTATGTTGGGGTTGTCTGATGAGCTCCTCTATTCCACATCCTACTGAAAACATACATTGTATTTTATTCCAGCAGTTGTATGCACTGTGCGACGACTCTTTTCCCAGTGAATAGCAACCTACAGCCGCAGCTTTCCTCGCGCGGTATTTGGCATGTGAATTAGCGCGTTTTTCTTCATGATAGTAAGCTATTATGTGTCCTGAATAAATAAATGTGTGCTCGACGGGCTTGATATCGATTATCGCCTCTGTCCACCGTAAATGACGAGAAAAGCATAGATTTTCTACCTATGCCCCCAGAATGCCGGAGCGAAGCGCAGGCACGTCTTGTCAGAATTAAGGAAATCACATGATTGACATTCGAGCCGCTGATCCGCACGCCACAACAGACGACCACAACGTTCAAATTTGCCAAAACATGGTGTGCACCATTATCTGAGGTCCCTCCTCACCCTCAAATAACTAGAGCAGACTTTGGGTCGCATTCACATCTCCTACAGGGCAAGTGGCCAGGTTCCTAGTCCGGCCAGGTTAGTAGTCACAGATAGTACTACTTTCAACAGGGCCTTGAGAACGACGACAACTAGGATGAAACTTTTTTTCGAGGCCAAACGACCCCCCCCCTCCCCCGCCCTCGATATATGGAAATTCCTTAGGTTTGGACTCAAAATTGGCCAAAATTTGTCCGAACCGGGATCTGGCCTCCAAAGGTATAAACCGGGGTCCTGATAGGATGTCTATCCTTTTGAGCGGCCGTTGAGCGGTTGATCGGCCATGTTGAAAATAGCGTGATTTGCGAGCGTCAAGTGGGCGCTTGAGGCTTATCCTGCGACAGCCTGTGGGAAGGTCAGCTGGTGAACCGAACGAACGGTATGGAAACTATCAGACAAAATCAGGAGCTGTCCGAAGTCTTCAAACTCCGCTTTTGGTTATTAGACCCTGGCTCTTTGGAAGCACCGATCACACTGGCGCTAACTTTGACAGATCGCTCCCACTGCACCTGATACAAAGGTAGCCGTGGCGAACATGTTCCTCCGATTGGCTTAAAGCATCTAAAGTTTCGACTTATTGAACAGAATACCCCATAAAGCTGGTAAGGCCGACAAGCGGCACGGCCCGCTACCAAAATTTCAAATCAAGACACAGTCTAAACAGGATTAAAATTTGCAGTAAACTACATGATTTTGGCGAGCAAGATCTAAGGAGTGGAATACGAACATACTAACTAACTAGCTGAACAGAAGTGAAGAACTTTTCCGCGACCGGTTTGATCAGACTATTGTGCTGCAGTGTTGCGCTTTGGTCTTTTGGTCGGGCTTGGTGATGATTTGGATCCAAAATTATTAAACGCGGTGTCAGCAGCGTCGTCCCTCCCCCTCCTCTGAGGAGAGTTCATCGGGGAATAGAATTGGTGTTCCGGAATTTTAGGAATTACCGGATCCCATGCTTCACCATCCCCACGGTCGAGGATTCGGAGTCAGTCAACGAGCACATGATATATCTGAGATACCTTAGTCAGATAAATACATAATCATCGGGCCACAGCGCACCTTCTTGTCAGGAATTGGGTTACCTCTTTCTGTCTTCAGGTCCTTAATGACATAGGTCGCGAGCGACACCATGACGATAACGAGGGTCCCTTCAACGAGCTTGTGATAAAGCTCGGACGGCGCGATCGGTTTCCCGTCGGTGTCCCTGTAGTCCCGTTGCACCAGTTGGGCCCGGTCGTGTGCAAAGTAGGGCCCCCGATATTCCGGAAGTACACTAGGAGGGTACTTGTCGCCAACATTCCGTTCTGAACAATGGTTAGCGATCTAAAATTAAAACAGCCTCCTTGGGCCTTACCCGGGACCACCATGTCAGCACTCGTCATCTCGGCGGCAGGCGGGTTCGATTTAGCCGTTGGGTCGACCTTACTGATCGTCTTGCGAGGAGTGCGAGGTGCAAGGGACGAATCCTTCCTATTGTCAGCGGGGGGGAGCTAGAACCTCGTCAGCACAACTTTTGATCAGACAGGTTCAAATTCAACCTCATAAGTCGGGTGAAGTCGCACGAGCAAAACGATGTCCTCTTCCGCAGTGCCCTCCCCACAGACTATCCATTCTGTAACCTCAAAATGCTGAGTTGAAGCATGAGAAAACAGTATCAGAACGTTACGGCTCCATACCTGGCTGTTCTCCATTTCATGCTTCTCGTCGTCCGCACGAACACATCTATACGAATGAATTTAGGTCAAAGATGAAATTTAATAGCTCACCGGGTTTTCGCAGGAGGTTTCGTGCTGCACTGGATCTGTTCAAAGTGAATGCTCTTGTAGTTCATTTGTGACTCGAGCTCCTGGAACCGGCCATGGACGACTGGTAGTGGATATGGCAGGAGATGATGGGAGAACGAAGGAAAGAAGCGGAGCGCCTCTTGTGTGGTCTTTGAGCGGTGGAGCATCCGAGCATGTGGTTTGGTTACATGTAATAACACAAGGGGATGGGAGGCCGCGAAGAACACAAGGGGCTGGTCGGCCGCTTCGCGGCCTCCCATCCCCTTTGCAAAATTATTACTTGGTTTCTTTGCAATGTGGGTGGAATTGAATTGATCTTCAACTGTCTTGACTGTGCCCTTGGTTGAGCTGAGCAAGTTAAGTTTATGGGTAACTGTAGCTAGCTATTCACCGGGAAATCTACGCCATTTGGGCCGAAGCGATCGGTTTTAAAACGAAATGGTGCTTAAATTGGCGCCTCGGAAACTTTAACGGTGAGCAAACAACAGAGTTTGGCATTGTGGACACTTTTATAGGCGCGCACACCCGAGAAAGGGCCGTTTATTGAGCGCTTCCAAAGGTCTGGACCCAGCGCTTCCAAAGCCTCGGGCTTGATCTGCCAAAAGCGGAGTTTAAAGGCTTCAGACGGACATCGGTAATTTTATAAAGAGAGAGAAGAGAAGACCAGCATAGAAAAGGTAAGGTTGTAGTTAATTTGTGATGTCGAAAATAAACGTGAGAGAAAAACCTTGAGGCAACCGAGACAACGGATATCAAAGCAGTTGGACAGGCAGGAAACGACAAAATTGGGAGGATGCAAGAGGTGCAATCTGATTCGTAAGATACGAGTAAAGTACCTATGACGTGTCGCCTTGGACGGACGTCGCCGCATCAATGACCCGGGAGTGGGAGCGAAAGAGGATCAAACAGCCTGCCTGTTCCTGTTGTGCGGGACTTGAGCGCGATAGTCTCGGCGGTAGAAGTAATGGCCGGACTTTCTAGACGCCTGAGATTGATCGGCGGGGTCGTTGGAGAGAAGAAAAGCCCAAATCAAGCATGGTTGGGAAAGGCGATGTGACGTGATGGTAAACACGAGGATGACGAGATGATGCATGGTCCAGGTCGGAATAAAGTGAGATCGAACGGGCCTGCGTTTGAGTGATTTCTTGAGTACTTCTGAAAGGCACGGTCAAGGGGCAGTATCTGAGAAGTCGATGGGATACTCTGGTGGGAGTGGAGATGATGAGCGTAGCGAATGAAGATAACGGGAGAGCGCCTGTCTTATGAGAGGGTCTTGAGTGGCCGATCGGCCGCCCGGCGATGTTGAAAATAGATTGTGCCCCAGTTCTCGAAGCGCTAATCTGTCATAGACTGGGATCAGCCGGAGAACTCGAAAATAAAAGGAAACGGGAAGCCAAAAGAGCAGTGGATGAGAAAAGCGTTGCGAAGATAGAAGGATACAAACACATCTCTTTAATATACGAAGTATCAGGATGCGTGAATAACGGAAATTCCTTTGACTTTGTCGCAGCGGCGCACGATGGGACGGTATGGATGCCGAAATGCGGAAGCCGTACAACCGGAGAACTCGTGCGTGGTGGATTATGCGGAGCGTAAGAGAAGCGTCGTTCTTGCTTACATAAGAGACTTCCCACGCATCCCACCTTCTCCGGCAGGCCATCAATAATGCTTCCATTTTCATTGCCAAAATACAAAGTTCGACCTTCGCTGTTGTTCTCGGGGACAATGCCGGACACAAAGATAGGGCCGTTGCCTGATTGCCTCACATTCACCTTAATACTGCTCCCTTCACGTCTCTTAACTTCCTCTCTCACGTTCGTTTCTCCGCTTTCTCATGTTCTCATCGCTTTTTGTCGCCCTTTTCGTCTTATGTGCACCAGTTGGTGCGTTGCTTGACTTTCCATGTACCCTGAAGGCAAACCCCCGCACAGCAGCCTCTAATTCGACCATCGTATGCGTTGCCGGCCAATGTATGCAAGGCTCATCGAACACAACCCGTGCATTTTCAAAGATTCAGCTTCTGAACCCTTACTGACAACGGTGTGGTTAGTCGGGATATCACTTTCTGCGTCAGATGTGGCGAGCAGTGTCCTCCTACTTCCTGGGCAATACACAGCGGCCACCAATCCGGAACTCGTCCACGATCTCTTAACGTCCTCTCATGCAACCCTTAGTCCCCACCCCGGCTTTGGCAATTCTTCCGCTCTTGCCCTACCTCTCAATGTCGCAGTCGCCCCCGGCCTCGCGATATACGCCCAAACACTCTATTCGGGCCAGGCAGCCTTCAGTGCTCTCCCTTCCGCTCCCGTCGTCAATGGCTCGACTCCCTTAACGGCCGAGTCGATGGCCATCTCTTCCAGTGTATGGGTGGCGCTATCATTCGGAACCAATGGACGTGTTGTACTATGGGACTCTGTTCCCGATACCGCGCAGCTTCCTTTATCAAGCAAAGGCCCAATGTCGCTCCTCGACATGCAATCCTCCACTTGTTTCCCGCCTTGCGCGAGCTCCGGAACTTGTTCAGCATCTGGCACCTGCGCATGCGCACCGGGGTTTTACGGTACATCTTGTGAAACTTGCGCTGCTGAATTTTTCGGGCCAACTTGTCAAGCTTGTCCCGCCGGCTGCGCGTCGTGCGATGAGGGCATTTCTGGTACCGGCCGGTGCCTGACTCCTCCTATTGCAAACCCTTTGACAGCTTGCAATTGCCTCAACGGCGAGTGTGCCCCCGACGGTTCCTGCGTGTGCAATCCAGGATGGACCACGGCCGCCAATGGAACGGCGTGTGCCAAATGCGCGAGCGGATTCTTCGCGACCTCCACGGGAGACTGCAAAGGTACGTGCCGATCTATACTTCTCCAAACGCGACTTCCGACCTTGATTACTAGTTTGTGAACTTGGATGCACAAGCTGTGCCGATGGGACTGGAAATTGCCTCACTTGCGGCACCCATTTCACACAGGACCAAAACGATGCAACCAAATGTATCACCGTGCCTACCACTGCTGCGTGTCCCGACGGCAGCTTCAGTAGTGACGGTACCAATTGCGTCGCATGCTCGGCCTCTTGCAGTACGTGTTTCGGCCCGACGTCCAACGACTGCGCTCTTTGCCCTAACTTGCATTATCTGACAAATAACGGCAGCTGCGTGATTGCGAGCAGCACCGGTGTCTGTGACGGGTCTAATTTAATTGCGGATAACAATAAGGGCAGATGCGACGGTGAGTATTTTTCTTTTTCGCTCAAACGCCGTCTCATAATATCTTTTCTAGCGTGTGGTGCTAAATGCACATCCTGCGAGATCGCAAGCTTCAATGTGGCGTCAACGGTTAACCAACTGAAATGTACTGGTTGCTTGAAGGGCACTGTCCTCTCGAATGGTCAATGTATCGACACCTGTCCCACCGGCACTTTCCTTTCGCCCAAGGACAATGTTACATGTACTGGTATGCTCTTCATTTCTTTTGCTGTCCGTCTTCATCTCAATTTTTTTCCTCCAGCCTGTGATTCAAGCTGCAGCACATGCTCGGGCTCCGCGACGTCCTGCCTCACATGCCCCACCGGCCAACTCGCTTTGAATGGGAAGTGCGTCAACACCTGCCCATCCAACACGTTCTCCGCGTCGGGCGCATGTCTTGCATGCCATACAGACTGCGCGACATGCAGCGGACCATCGTTCACGCAATGTGCGAGCTGCCCCTCCAACCGCCCGGTGCTGAGCAGCGGCCGGTGTCTCCCGACGTGCAGCAAGGCACAATTCTTCGATATCGCCTCCGGTACTTGCCAGCCTTGCAACGGAAGCTGCTCCAGCTGCTCTGGATCCGGGCCCACCAATTGCCTCGCGTGCTCCAGCGCGAGTCAGGTCTTGCGGGCCGGCGCGTGCACCGCTGCAACCTGCAACGACTCGACGAGCGTCGTCTCTGGACTTGGCGTATGCCTCTCCGATCTGGTTATCGTCAAACCCATACCTAGTTCGCCTTCAGTCCCGGCGGCCGTTACTGCCAGTGGCAGCCACCAAAAAACACAGACGCGTGCGAAAGTAATTGGTTGTTCTGTCAGTGGCATCTCCCTGCTCGGGCTTATGTCCTGGTACTGGCGCCGGTACTTGCGCCGCTGTCTATGCAACCGCCGCGCGAAGCAGACCGCGGCGTTAGCTGCCTCGAAGCGCCTTGACCCGAAGAAGAGTTGGCGCTGGCGACTGCTGCGCTTCGGCGAGAGGTTCTTCGGGCACAAAGCGAGCCGCCGTGCTTCGCCGCCGCCGCCGATCACGACGGAGGACGTGGAGAGCGAGGTGATCAAGCTGAGGAAAATGCGGAGCGCGGAGGAGGCGCTGCATCATCTTGAGATGGAGAAGCTGCAGCTCTTTGGCGCTTACGAGTACTCGCACGCAGGCTCGGTGCGATCGAGTTCCGCCCCGTCGTCGTGTTCTAGCCACAGCCACGCCCCTTCGACGCTCCCCTGGCTCGACGGCCGCCGCGAGAGCGACCATCACACCTCCATTGCAGAGCAAGTGTCACGCGCATCGATATACTCCCAGGTAACGGGCGAGCCTCGCACCGCGCCGGAGCCGCGCCAGCCGGTGAATAAGAACCTGCTTACAGCGCTGGCGCGCTACCCGAGCTCTGTCTCGAGCGCGGGCAGATCGGTGTCACGCGCGTCGATATACTCCCAGGTAACGGGCGAGCTTCACACCGCGCCGGAGCCGAGCCAGCCAGTGAACAAGAACCTGCTTACAGCGCCGCTTTTCTCCGAGAATTCATATTTAACCTGCAATCGACTAGCAGAGAGTGTATTGGCCACGACGAAAAGGGCGAAGAAAGTCAAATCTTCAAGCAGCACTGTGCAGCAAGGTACTAGTAGATGCGAAACTTAGATCATGAAGACAATCTCACAGCCTTTATTTACGAACAGAGGATCAGTCCGATGACGAAGAGCTGCCCCCGGCGCCCCGAGCTCGAACGACACGCGGTGAGTACACAAGCTGTCACTAATGACCGTCGTGACACTCTGTCTTCAGCGCACCCTCCTGCGCCTATAAATGACTCCGAGGATGAAGGGAAGCAGCCAGCATCAGGTGAATGCGTTGTCTCATTTGTTAATGTGTTCCGCGAAACCAAAAACCCGCCAGCCAAACGCACCGTAACAGGAAAAACAAAGCCAGCCGCTATAGCACCAAAGGTTAAGGCTCGTTTGATTGCTGACAGTGCATCCGAGGCTTCCTCCGTGTCTCAGGACTCCAATTCATCCGGAAACGATTCGGACTCGGACGATAATCTGTCGGATGGGCCAATGGAAATAACTGTAGAGGTACGCCCTCTTCTTTGTCTGTCGATCAGATGAGCATCTAATTATCCACAGGAAGTGAGGATTGTGGATCCGGTGCCTAAACGAGTAAGTGTAGTACCTTTTTTCTCTCGCGTACTCTTGTTTAAGTTTCAGGGTTCTGGGACATCGCAAAATTCCGCAGAGGACGAGTCACCTAATGTGCAGTGTTCAGGTGGTGTGAATCTCTTTAGGCCAGATATCGCAGTTGAAGTATGTATCTAAAAGTTTTATATCAATTTCATGCTCAATCCTTCAACAGATCCATCGGTCTGGCCCTCGTCATCATCGGGCACCCTCTACATCCAGCATGCACTCCTTTTCATCTGTGCCTGGAACCTCAGTCCCCGACACATACGACGATCTCATCCATACCGACCGCAATTCTGGCGGCGAGGATGACCCTAATTCTGACGGCGAGGACGCGTTCGAAGATGAAGCACCGCCTCAGCGCATACCTGGAAAGGTGCGCGTTGCTTGATGCTTTTAATTTGACCTGTCTGATTTTTGCAGTCGTCGGTTATCACTTCGAGTGAAGACGAATCGGAAGAAGCTCTGAATATCAAACCAAAAAAGCAGAATGTCAATTCAAGACGCCACCTCCTAGCGAACGATGTTGACTCTGTCTATAGATTGATAAAGATGTTCGCAAAGCAAAGGTAGGCATTCTCTGACTGTTCTCGAATTTTCGGCTCAAATTTGCATTGTACAGATGAAGGATCCAGTAAAATCGGCCCGCCAGAAGAAAGCTGAGGGAGAGGTATCATTTGCATCGCGTTGTAATTTTATGATTCTATGTTAACCCGCTGTTTTCAGCAACCCGGTGTGCGCCCAGCCTTGCTAAAGAATAAGGCAACGACCAGGGATCTCGACCCTGCATCAGTGCAGGCGGCACTTCCGGAATCTAGCTACCATCACTCAGCACGGGTGGCGTTCCCACCTCCGGGTAAAGAAATTAGGCTGACGGACCAGCCGGCGGAGTTGCGCAGTGTCCTCAACGCATCTATCAGTACTGTCAGAAAGCGCGCACTTCTACAGGACGCCTTCCCAGCCAATGTGGCACGAGCCGCGGTTGCCAAGAGCATAATGCTCAAGGCCGCGGGTCGCCGCCCTGAGGCGTCGTACATCACAGCGCGTCTCAAGGATGATCCACGTATGTCCGGTTGGCTTGCACCTATTGTATGTCGGCCCCTTGTAACTCCGTTATCATGGACTGATGTATAGCAGGTCATGGATCGCTTGACGACACTTCGTTCCGAGGGAAAGAAGTACGCATCCAATATATGCCCTGGCATGTACTGCTTTGCGACTCTCGACGCTGCTGTCACCAAGGCCCTCCTTGATGACCTCGTCACCGATTTCAATTACATTTATCATGTCAACAAAGATGTGCGCCTATTTCGTTCTTCCCTGAAGTTAACTTGAACATCTGCAGAATGTCCGTGATGAAGCACAGCCATTCCGTCATGGCGCAATTATCAAGCTCATCAAACACGAATGGTTGAGGACTGCATTCATTCCCGAGAACCACAAGGCCTTCCGCGGTCGTCGTAAAAACCACCCTGATCAGCTGGAGGTTCCAGACACTATTCTCGCACTTGCAGCCACATTGGTATGTGGCAAGTTCATGGTTGTTTTGCTTCAAATTTAATGTCCGAAATGCAAATAGATCTTTGCCGCTCTCGTGGAGTATCAAATGACAGGTACTAGACAGAGAATCAAGTTTACTGAGACCACGTACGAGGATGTCTATCGTCGTCATCTCCGGACACTGGCCGACAATCGTAAGGATGCACCAAATGCTACATCGCGCCTTCTTCACCAGATCTATCAAGATATTACGTGTGTTTGAGTCTAAAAGTCTTCACATGTGCTGATGGCTTTGTTCGGCACCACAGGAACGACACTGGCGGCCCCAACAAGTTCGAAAGTTATCAAACTCGTCGAGGTGCCTGATTCTGACTAACACATTTGCCCATCATGTCACACATTGCATGTACTGTCATTAGACTCTAACTAATACTGGCGTCATTCTTTATTTGATTGTGAATGCGTCAACGTGGAAAGTATTGGAAATCTGTTGAAGAGTACAGGAAAGGGTCTAGTTATCTAGTCCTGGAATGTGGCACCACATTCTCGGATTAGATAGCCCGCCGTGCCCGAGGGGTGTGACGCGTGACCCTTTCAACCCATTCAACAAATCGACAGCACCGAAAATTTCGACTTTCGCGACGCAAAATTTCAAAAATTTGGCCTTTTTTGCATATCTGGGGCGATTTTGGGACCTTGGTCACGCTCGGGACATTGACAAACACCTGCGTGACACGTGACCCCGACCAAAATTCGACATCGACAGGGGGGTGCGTGACGTGTGACTGTCGATTTCAACGAAATGGTACGGTACACCATCGGCGCACTTGTCCAGGCGAACTATGGGCGCATGCGTGACCTGCGTGCATCGGCAGTGCGCTGATCGGGGGTCTGCTCGAAGACTTCGCGCTGAAGGCTGTCGAGCGACGCGGCCCTTGCAGCGCATATTGAGGCGATGAAGCAGGTCGAGGCGAAAAAGACAAGAAGGACGGGAGCATTATCATCATGCTCGCGACAGATGCGCCGCTGCACCCGCTCCAGCTCCAGCGCCTTGCCAAGCGCGTTACGATGGGCCTAGCACGCGTGGGCGGGAATGCGCACAATCCGTCGGGAGATATTTTCCTTGCATTTAGCACAGCGAACCCGGTGCAGACGGTGACCGCGAGCGGCCGGAGCGTGGATCCGTGGACACCAAAACCTCTGAGTGCGCAGGTACGCTTTCTTGTAATTTGCCTTTGAGCAGAATTATCCTCATCTGCGACGTATCTAGGTAATGGACGACCAGACGATAAACGGGCTTTTCAAGGCAACGGCGGATGAGATGGGAGAGGTGATTTTGAACGCATTATGCATGGCAGAGTCGATGGAAGGCGTGGGCGGGATCAAACTCGACGCGTTACCCCTGGAAACAGTGAAGGAGCTGATGAAGGAATATCTGTATGTGGATCATCCGGTATGGATCCCCGGGGGGAAAACAGCAGACTTATCCGATTGGCTTGGCTAAATGGCTTGCGCCGCTTAGCGGAGTTTGAAATTGGCTTGGCAGGCGTGGCATGGGTGTGGGTGTGGGCGTGGGCGTGGGCGTGGCTTGTACTCGCTTAACACCGAACCCTTCCACTGTAATTAATTCGGACCTAACTTATCTCCTCCCAGAGTCTTCGTCGACATTTCCCATCACCTCCAGCATTCCCCCATCATCCTTCGTTCTCTGCCCGTCAACTTCGCCGAATAAGAAGAGACTTTCATCGGGGCACGCAATACCATACCAACCTGCCTTGTGCCTCTCGGATACTGTTGCCGGGGTTGGTTTCAGAACTGAACCCAATCCATCCTTGATCTCGATGATAAGCAGGATATTGAACCACCACTGAAATCATTTGTTTTTGCGATTTCCTTATGTTTAATATTCTGTATATCATGTATCTGTTGTATCAAATGTATCAACTCTTCCCATAAAAGAGGCCAATATCATCTGAGTAACGGGACGACACTCCTGAGGAATCAGGAGTATCTCTGGCATGTGCTCGCTCCGAAACCGGTAGGAGAAGATGTACGAGTAGCACAACTCAACCTACCAGTCGTATCACCAGTTTCTTCCGTTTCTTACAACGGTTTGAGTGGTTTCTGACGTTTCGGAAGTATCAGAGCGTGGATCAGTGGGGAAATCATGTCGAACATAGTTGCATGTGACAACGGGATCGTCGTTCCGCTTGTTCCAGGTACGCGGCTATGCCGGGCATGGTTTCAAGGAGATAATATCAGCCGGGTCTTGTGATCGTCGATCTCAGAACCATAGCAAACACCAATGGGGATAGTGAACTCTAATCCTCATCGGTCTCATTCAATGGTCTCAAGGAAGTGGGGTATCGTTTGGAAGCTATAGAACAGGGTTACAAGGTCCGACTATACCGATCCAAGGGATACTTCTGGAACGGGAGTTCCACAACTCAAGAAACACTTGGCAATTAGGGTTTCAAGTACCCATCACGTCACCATGTGCAAGGATATTACCAAGGATGGTCGGAATATACCCGGAATGACGAATCCGACCTCACCAACCAATGGGGCGCTTTGAGGTCTTATAAATACTCCGGAAACACGGGAAATAGGGCGGATAAACAGACTCTTTTACATATTTTCTTTAGAGTGTGTACGGCAACGGTTTCTCGAAAGAATCCGGTGCTTTGATGGGCAACGATTTCCTTTTAGAGTAGTCACGTGCTGGCTTCCGTAATACGAGCGTGACAGACGCGTCTTTCTCCAAATGCCTCCATCGCGCGCAATCCAGGACGCGACCCGTCGGCGCAAACTGCTGATGGCTGCGGCAGGCTTCATGCATATGGTCTATTTGGCGGTCCTTCTCTATGCCTCACCCCTTTACTGGAAACAGCCCTACCACACCTCTGCTTTGACCGGTGAAGCTTGGGTCAAAGAACTTATCCTTGGCCACCCAGACCGTATTAAATCTGAGCTTGGAATGTCTCTCCATGTATTCCTTGCATTCATTACCAAGCTCCGAGTCATTGGCGGCCTTTCGGACTCCCGATATGTCACCCTTCGAGAACAGGCGGCAATTTTCTTGTACACATGTGTAACAGGTTTATCCCTACGACATGTCGGCGAGCGCTTCCAAAGGTCGACAGACACCATCTCAAAGTATTATTACAACTGTTCGATCTTATGATTCACTGAAATTTAAATAGATACTTTCGGCGCATCCTGATGACAGTTTCCTCACCCCCTTTTTATACAACCTACGTCCGCCTTCCTTCCATCAGCGATCCAGTCCCACCTTCAATCAAAAATAATCCCAAGTGGTTCCCATTCTTTGAGGACGCCATAGGGTCCATGGATGGGACCCATATCAATTCGTGTCCCAGCGCCGCTGACAGAGCAGCCTCGCGCAACCGAAAAGGAGGTGTCACAATGAATTGTTTGGCCTGTTGCTCACAGGAGATGATTTTTCTGTATATCCTGAGTGGTTGGGAAGGATCTGCAGCCGACGCGGCAGTCTACTTTGATGCACGTCTTCACGATCTCAATATTCCACCGGGTAAATATTATTTAGCGGACGCTGGGTTTGGGAGTTGTGATGCCTGTCTGGTACCATATCGGGGTCATCGCTATCACTTGGCAGAATGGGGGAGGGCTGCAGTCCGGTATTTTTTCTTGCACATCTGCTTAACCATTTCTGATTAATCTCAGCCCGATGAATAAGGAAGAACTATACAATTTACGCCATGCCTCTGCCCGAAACGTTATTGAACGTATTTTCGGAGTGATCAAAAAGCGCTGGGCCATTCTCACACACCCGCCACAGTTTGACATCGACTTCCAGGCCCGGGTTTTGCCTGCTCTTGCTGCTATCCATAATTTCATCATGAAGTATGACCCAACTGACCTCGAGGACTATGAAGGAGCTCAGGATCTGCAACGTGGTTATGCTGCGAACACTGAAGATTTTGGATCCCTTGCGCAAGGGCCTGTATCCCCAGCGGAGAAATTACGAGCAGACAAACGGCGGGACAACATTGCTCAAAAGATGTGGGACAGTTATCAGGCAATTTTACGGGAGCATGGGGATGAATTGGCGGATGAGTAGCTACTACAAACTATTCGTCGTCTTTGAATTCAATAATGTCCTTCACCCACATAATTCGCAATTCCTGGTCATCCTTGTCTTCATCATCAAATGTGTCGTATACGTCAACGGCACTCTTGCTGCCCTGCAACACTTTCAGG
Source organism: Mycena capillaripes (assembly GCA_029204075.1). Taxonomy (NCBI): domain Eukaryota; kingdom Fungi; phylum Basidiomycota; class Agaricomycetes; order Agaricales; family Mycenaceae; genus Mycena; species Mycena capillaripes. The sequence goes on along the minus strand of JARHKZ010000035.1, from coordinate 926,244 downwards.
AACTGGATCATGTGCTTCTTCTCCGGCATCCAGGTCTCCAGAGCCTTTGCACGTGCGATAGCGGTCTTCAGACGAACCGGAGTTGGGGGCACTTGAGTACCGCCCGGAGGAGCAAATGCATTGCGGAAGAGGTCGTTAAATTCATCCGCTGTCTCGGCAAGGCTTTGAAGGGCAGCGCCGCTACGACCACCAGAAAGGCGAGGTTTCTTGGCCGTGCCAGTGGCTGACTCTGCCGCAACGCGTTTACGAGGTGCAGGTGTTTTGGCAGCAGACGGCGCCTGATTTATGCAATCAGAAACAGTGTGTCGAAGATAAAATTAACAACACACCTCAGGCTCGTTCTCCTTCTCGCTTTCATCACTGGAATCATCTTTGTCCTGCTGCACCGGGGGTTCGTTGTCGGAAGGAGGCCAATCGCCATATGGCTGCGAGTCCTCGTCAAGGACTATGTGGGATGACGGCTCCGCAACAGCGGTATTCGCACGGAAGACATGTGTACCACGGGCGATCGCATCGGGCAGCAGGGTGCGGAAAGACTCCAGGTGAACCCACCCCGCATTGCGGAAGGGAGCACCCAGGGGATTTACCTTGACCCATTCATCCCAGGTCCCTGCTTCCTTCTCACCAATGCAAGCACCCAGTTTATCGTCCCACGTCCATCCAGAGTTGGCGATGATGGCGCGAACGACAAGGTACAGCTTCTTGAGCTGCCAGAGTATATTACATACACTGACAGAACGTGAGGATCTCGATTACGCACCTTCTGGTATTTATTCTTGCAGCTGTCAGCTGTTTTCGGGGCGCCTTTCGTCGTTTGTTTATTGACGGCATCGGCCACGGCTTTCCAGGTGACCTTTGTGAAGTTGGCGCCGTCACCAGCCTCCGCCATCCTCACCAGAAGGCAAGCCATCATGACCTCCTCATTCAATACTGTCCATTTTGCGTGGCCGGACTTGGTTTTTGCTCCGGCCTGAACTGCCGCAGCGGCTGCGAGGGCGGCCTCGGTTTCTGCCACGATGTAGGGATCAAGGGGGATGTCTGCCGTGAGCAACGGCATAGCGAGGGAACACGGACGCGAAAAAAGGACGCGACGCGACAGACAGTCACAAATGGTCACGAAGTTACGCAACTGCACATGACTACTCTAAAAGGAAATCGTTGCCCATCAAAGCACCGGATTCTTTTGAGAAACCGTTGCCGTACACACTCTTATTGTCATAGTCATATCATCTTTTGTATAAGTAGCCAGAGTAGAGGAGAGGTAGGCAGCGAAGTTTCTCCCGAGAAACCCTCACGTTATTCGAGTTTTGCAAGTCTTAGATACTTGTGAAGGGCGAGTCTCGTACAAGTGGGAAGGAATAGAAGTTTGGAAGTTTGTGATTGAATTGAATCTGGTTTTTGAATTCGGAAACATTGTGTGATTGGATTGGGAGGATACTGGGACTGGGATTTGGATTTGGATTGACTGTGAACTGGATATTGGGACTGGGATACTGGATTTGGATTGACTGGAAAGGTTCTGGGACTCGAGATTTGACTGGGACTGGTTGGGAAACCGACAAAACGCACGCTACACACTTCTGGCAACAACTTTATCAACACGGATCTTCGGGATACGCAAGAAACTACAGAAACCTCACCTTTTCCTACGTTTCTTAAATTTGGTTATCATATATCGCATCAAGGAAGTCCGAAACAGTTGTATCCTTTGGATCTTTGGTTTCGTACGTATCATAACACAACCTTTCGTCGGACTTTTACTTTGAACAATCAACTTTCCCTTTCAACCTTTTAAAGGCTCTGAAACTAGGGACTGACACTCGTCGGCTACCTTGGAAGTGATTGAAGCAGCTATCATAGACCATTTCTAGTGTTGGTTTGGGATAAGCTCAGTCTATCTTGCCCAATATTGGTTTTGTTGTTTTGGTTTTGGTTGTTTCTTGTGTTTCCACACTAGGTTCCGAGCTCGCAAATCATCGACCACCATCATCTAATTCTGAAAACTCTGATACAGTTGATCTCCTCACCCCAGACACATATCCAAGTGTCCGTGAAGGTGTAGGATTGAAACTAGTACTGTTGTGCTCCAATTAATGACACTGGTGTGAAAAATAAAATTTGTCACCATACATGACAATTGTATCGACTGCCTGCAGTCAATAAAAACCTCGTAACTCGTGGGAAATTCTATCGCGGATTCTGTCCTCGTAGTTGTCCGGCCCAGTAGCTATCCGGCCCAGAGACCGAAGTTCTCGGGCAGCAAAACTTAGACGACCGCCCCCTCTGTCGATTTTTCCATTTATCCCAGGGGGGTACTGATCTGTGAAAAGCGGAACCGGACCCGATTTTTGAAAATAAGACCTTCGAGCTGAACCAACCAACCACGTGATGTCCGAATAGGGCAATTTTCCACGTGATGTCCACATATTTTCGGTCAAAACAAGCTTTAGGACCCCGCCGGAGGTACCGAGCGAGCGCACTTGTTGGGGCCCCCAAACCCCCACGGGGGATTCCGAAAGGCGCCGCACTGCCGCTTGTTAACGCTAACGGCGCGCGGCGCCACCCATGGGAATCAACTCGTGACTTATCACATGATTTATGTCTTTTCATGTATAGGATGAGGGTTCCTGGGTTAAGAGCAAGCTGAACATTGTGAGGGCACATTCTAGGGACTCAGAAGCATGTCTGGTTACCATGCAAGACTGCAAGACTCCAAGATATTTTCCTACACTGATCAAACACTGATGCTAGAAATGAAGCAAAATCTTCCCCAACTTGGCCTGAACCGTTGAAACCGGAGGAGGCGGCTTGAACGTGGTGATGAATGAGATTCTAGGCTCTCAAATGAAGTTCTCTGCATTCTAGAAGTACATCTGACCCATTTTGAACCTCCTGGAGCCTTCAAATCAATAGGGGTGCTCAATTATTATCCCATCACGCCCATCCGATTTTTGCCCATCAGTGAAAATAAAAATGTCAATCAACGCATCAACGGCCATCATATGATGTTTCCTCTGCGTACATCCACATCTACGCTCTGATGCTTTGTCGTTGGGGATCTTGTATGCACAAATACAGGTATGTTGGTGACTCGACCATGTCTCTACGTCCATCGGGGCAGTGAGAAGCGAGGCGTCAGAGGCGGATGGCTCCTGCGGGGCGGTGCCCGAGAGGGCGCTGATGCGGTGGAGGATGGCCTTGAGGGTGCGGTCATGGGAGTTGAGGGTCGCCTGGAAGCCGGTGACGGACACAGAGGTGCTCTCGAGGCGGCGAGTACGCGTGATGATGTTGTTGAGGGCGCCGTTCATGGCTACGGCGTTCTCGGCATGCTTATTGCTCGCCGTGATGAGGGAGCCCATGTTCTGGGCTTGGAGGGAGGACGACGCGGAGTGTGGAGCTTCGGCATGGTCTGCAGTGAGTCCGACAAGCTGGGCATTGAATCCTGTGGTTTGTGTGAGCGATGGATGTAAGTAGATGTCTGAGTGCTCACCTTCGACCGCGTCGGACAAGTCTTTGTTAACGGCATGGATCTCGTCTGAGAGCATCACTGCACCAGCCGCGAAGGTGTCCACCGCGCGGCGAGTGGCCTTGTGGTCGTCATTGGTGAAACGGCCACTTTGGACCTTATCTGCAATGACGTAGCTGATTCGGTTGAGGAAGGAGTGGGTCGTGGACGAAGGGCCAGTGATAGCGGGAGAGCTGGGAGCCATTTTGGTAGGAGACTACTTGGCGGGAGGGGGGGAGGGGATGCGAGGGACTTTGGCCTTGCCCTTCCTTTTGGGGGTGGGGACAGCGAATATCTCAAAGTTCACGTTGATAAGCCTCGCATTTGAAAACCCGTGAAAATTTCAATTTTACAAACATTTGCAATACATTAGCTATAGGTTAGCTGTGTACTTGGCGTCACTCAAAAGGAGCTATTGCGAGGCCTGAGCAGTTAGCTATGGACTTAATGTGTGTGTGAAGGATTCACGAGTCTGATTACACAAGAGGCTGTCTAGGCTTTGCGTTCTTCTGGATTAGAGGACCTATAACTAAAGGCGTTGCTCAACCATCTCTTAGCAAGATTGGGGCTTCTGCTGCACAGTCTTATCAAGGGTATAACTACTATCCATCTGGCAGGTGGTTAAATTGATCAAAGAGGATCGTGGGGGTGAATACATACCAAGGGGAGCTCAGTCTGACCGTACCGAGTTCGAATCCCGAACAAAGCCGAGTAAACCCGGCACGGGAAATACCGAGGCAATCACGGAATGAGGATCGGTTTCGGGTTAAGCCGAGATGTCCAATTTAGGCGATACAAGTCGCTTGGACCGGGGCTTGATTAATAACTAAAGCATTTTACCTGGCTGACTGAGGCAGCCATGCGGTCGTGAGTCAGGAGGACACGACTGGGCAGGGGGTTTTCTAATTTTACTCTTATCGAGGGTTTCGTCTCCATCAACAGAGGCAAATTTCTTGATTTCTTCACAAAATATACCCTGTACCCTTTCCTTATCGTCTCCTTTGTCTCCATTTGTAAGAATCATGTCGGGGCTTATTAACCGCCGACTTCCCAGGCCATAGCGGGGTTTTGGTATATCATTTGACTCTCGGGAGAGATGGGTGGTGTTATACCCAGGACTCTCGTCGAGAGACAAAATGTGATATATCACTCGAGAGGCGCTTACCTTTTGGGTAATCACATGCACGCGCCTGCACGCTCGCTACTCCCCGCTACTGGCGCGTGGCTGTGCAGGCACCGTAAAAGGGCTGCCTGCTGCCGCCCAATATTACCTGTGGGATACCTTCTAATGTAATATGCGATACTTACCGGCATTTTTTTGGACCCCGAAACGGCCTACATGCGATACCAATGTACTTGCAAAATGGCGGATTTGGCAGGGCGCACGCTTGTTTGCATCTGTTATTTTCCCATCCTCTTCCCTCCACTCCTTTGCTCCAGCCCCGTTCACGCCCTTCGGCTGTCCTGCTGGCCATTCCGGCTAGCAGGGCTGTTCTATGTGAGCCTCAGTCCCTGATGGTTCGCTCTATGGCCTTTCAAATGCACACTTTCCCAAATCCAAGTCTCTCTCTACTTCCCTGCCTTCTCGCCATCCTACAGCGCCCTTAGCAGGCGATCACCGCCTGGGGGCATCTCAACTATGCCCTTGGCCGTTGCCGCTTTTGCTTCTTGGGACCAGAAACCCGCCCTACTCTCCGCCGCACCGCACCGTTCCCGCCGCATCCGGCCCCAGCTTTCCACCGCTGCCCAGCGCCCGCTGCGCCATATCGCAGCCCAGCAGACCCTCCAATAGGACAACGCTTATCGGCCTTCGCCTTTTTTTGCAGCGGCAGCACACCCTGCACGCCGCTACACTGCGCCGCTCCCGCCGCCTCTTGCCCCTACTTCCCACCGCTGTCCAGCGCCCGCGCCCTATCGCAGCCCAGCAGAACCTTCAATAGGTCAATTCCATCGGCCCCCGCCTTTTGCAGGACTGGCAGCCCACCCTGTGCGCCGCTTTCGCTCGCGGATCCCGCCACTTCCCACCTCATTCCACTCTCTTCTGCAGTCCGTCGCGCCGTCACCTCCTTGTCTGCTTGGCGCCACTACGTGCGGTTCTTGCCTGCCATTCCCATTGCTGATACGCCACTTCCCGTTGCCTTCTGCAGTCCCGTAGACGCTGTGTATGACCTTCGTGACGGACGCGTCGTGCGAGACGCTGGGAAATGTCTCCCACTGATGGCGGCGTTCCATGCCATTCCCTCCTAGCGCGCGCGTCCCCGCTTCCCGCCACCCTCCAGAACTCCGTGTACTCGACTCCGTAGCTCGAATGCTGAATAATGCTGACGTTGGCTCCTACCAATGTACCACTCTACTTGCTAAGCCCCCCCGCTTTCCCACCCCGCGATCCCGCCCCTTCCCCGCCCCATGATCCCGCCGCTTCCCACCATGCTCGGCGCACGCTACGGCGATCGATGGCTCAGTCGAGCAATGCACTCCCGGCTTCCGAATTTCGGTTCTTGCCATCCCACCCTATTATTTCTCCCCACGTGCATCGATACCGTAGTTATTCCATTTCCTGATGTAGTTGTCTCCACTTGTATCTTCGTTGTACCACCAATACCTACCAATACATTGAATCTAAAACATCAGAATGCTGTTTTCTGATGTACTCAGTGAACCCCAAACCGTGCTGAAAATGTTCAATGTCCAATTTAAAGTTTTTTCTCTGGAATCTGAACGACATCTAGTCAAATTCTTGCTTCACATTGATGTTTCATTGACTTTGTACTCACATTTCGTCTTGGGTGTTTGGGGATTTCAAGTTTCACATGAGACTTGGTCATTTTCCAAAGTGAAGACTCCCAAATCGAGCACGGTTGATCGGTACTGATTTGACTCAACATTTTATCCTCTTCCCAAAACTGATTCGTTTACGCCAAATTTTCGATATGTTGTACATTGGGAGTACACCTATCCATGCCCTTTTTACTGGATTTCTTCAGGCATCTCCCGTCTTTATATGGAGCATATTGTGCCGTTTGCGTTATTTCACCCACAATCGTGCATACGTGTGCAATCCTCAAATATGAGTATTAAATATCAATTGGTTTGTTTCTCCCTGCCAGAAAACAGCCGGAATTCGGAGAACTGACCAGAAAATCTCTCGGAATATGACATTCTGCACAATGCTCATTATTTTTCCAAGATTTCAATCTTACGTAGGAAGATGCGGCTTGCAATTCTGATCGACTTCGCTGATTCCCAACGTTGAACGGATAAGGTGGAGGACGGAGGCAAAGTGGAAGGTGTGGTTCTCATCGTCCGCCAATCAGCATCGCGATCGAAGCTCCCACTGTACCAAACAAGTACCAAATACGCCACGTTAATCGCGGCTTCCTTCCACAACCACCACCAAGTCTTTTCATCGCGCGGCAGGCCCGCCGTCGACCAGTCAGTGGTCCCACATGCATGCCGCAATGCCCTCACCACCATCTCGCCGTCCTAAATCTGCCTCGGTTTTGCTCTACAACCGACCAACGCAATGCGTATACAGTACCACCTACAGTATACCTGCACCTTTCATGGCACCAAGGCCTGCGATGTCCGACCAGCCGTCACCTCGAAAGCCTCCCCCCTTTACCTCCCATTGACCCCCTCAGTGCTTTCAACATTCCTCTGCAACACGGGAGATACTCGCGCAACGGGGTCCCATAGATGATGGTGGAAACGGAGGAATACAGTAAGTAAGTCTCAGATTCTTTTCTTTTCTTTTTTGTTGTTGCTTTCTCCCTCCTCATACTCAACTCATACTGCACTCCACTCCGTTCTCGACCCCAACGCGATGCGCTGGGTCTCATTACAATCCCTACGGAGGCACTGAATACAGAGGGGTTTTTTTTTTGGCGCAGATTTTTCATTCCTGCCCACTGTTTTATGTGCGGTTATCTCTAATCTGGACTCCGCTAATGTGCCGCCTTCGCTGCTGATATGTTTCTCCATGCTCACGCGCAAACGGCGCGGGATCTGGCAGTGCATGTGCATCCACTGCACCCGGTCCTGCACCGCGGAATGGAGCTGGGAGCGATTTGTTGCATGCGCGGGACCGGCGCATGCTGTGATCAGAGCACAGTGTCCGCTATGTAGCGGCGCTGTGGTTCGCTAATCAAGTGTGCGAGGCAGCGCTTATGACGTGGCGTCGAGGCGGTGAGGATCCATGCAGTGGCTTTGCTGAACGCCCGCGAAGCGGACGGTCGGACAACAGTTAGACGCGGAAGGGTGCTACCCACTGTGCACGGCGGTGCACCGGCGATGGGCGGTCGAATCCGCGAGCGGGAGCGGCGGGGTGGGCCCGGGTGGCAATGAGCACGTAACTAGAATGCAGAATGCATATTTAAACCTGTTGCCTGCTCTATATTCTCTCACCTGTGAAAATGTTCATCAGGAAAAAGTCCTGTGGCCGTAGTCGCCCGGTTAATTACGTAGGTATACGTAGCTGTGATAGGTGGTATAGCTTGGCAGGGTGTTATGTAGCGGCTATAGTCAATGTAGTTCTCTGCAAGAAATATGTAGGATAACATAGTTTGAAGGGACAACTATGTTGTGCTACATAGCGTATGGCTGCTATGCCACTACACTCACACAATCCTGTAGTTCCCAAGACGCGATGAGATCGGCCAGATAATTGTCAGACTTGATCACCTTGGGCACTAAAGAGGAAACATGTTTACACTGGATGATTTGGAACGTAGACAGTCACCTGCAAGGATTTGGCGTGAGGAGGGATTGGAAGAGAAGTCGAATGTTTTTTTAAGTCCGTTGCCGAGAGTTGCTGTAAACATCGGCGTTTTAAGTTACCGATCATCACGTGGTGGTGGTTGGTGTCTGTATTCGGAAGACCAGACAACACATGTCAACAACTCTCCTTCCTTTCCCCCAATGTCGTCCTCGCGTTGCCCCTCACATTTCTCTCTTGTGCAGCCGATTTGTAGCTTTCAGCGCCAGCCATGCTCTCCACATGCCCACGGTAGGTTGCCCGCAAGCTTTGCAGCCTTCTGCGAATGATTCACAGACCTTCTGTTTGGGGCAGCTGGCCTTGAATATCGACAGCGATGATCAGCACGGTATGTGATCTTCTTCGAATATGTAGCCTACGCTAACCATTTTCAAGTCTTGATATGATATGAGAGCTGTTGATTCTATCGTCTCCTGAGACAGCCACGCATGCGCACAATTTTGATGGACTGTGAGGAGCGGGACTGAAGCGTGCCAGGGACAGTGCGTACGAGGAGTTTGGTGAACGGTTGCCGTTGAGGTCGATGATTGCTAAGCTGGTGCGTACTTTCAGTTCTTTCTTGCCGGCCGCTGTTGACCATAGCTACATCACTAATCTAGGTCCTCACTTGCGTGGCGAACCCAAGACCAAGTTCAAGCCCCTTGCGGCGGTACTTCACTAATCGCCGTGACGAGGGAATCACTCACTCGGAATTCTTCAATCTGTTTCTGCTCGGGGCCCGGCTGGATTCCTAGTTGTGGTACGCCCTTCGTTTACATTCACTGCACTCAACTGATACAATGCCAGGGCGACAACACCATGGATTAATATGCCACGGGGATCCGGACCGATGTCCCCTTCACCGCCAACGAGTACCGGATGCACAATGTTGGCCGGTACGCAGTCGGTCCATTAACACAGCGCTATGTTTCTGACCCATCCCGGCAGCCATCATTCCGGGGCGCAGCCTCTCTGGCCCACCAAAGTAGCCTTCGATGCTGCCCTCAAAGAGTGTGAGGAAGATTCTGAAACTGAGCAACGGGAGTCTGATAAGGAATAGTTTGTAGTAGCCATCCAATAATATTCGTTTTTTCTATGTATTTTTTTTCCACCATTTGGACCCAACAATCAATTGGACCGATTTCCCTGTAGTACTACATTGCACTATGTAGCCCTATAACTCTACAGTGATCTGAAACTATGTAGATCGCGCTTGTAACTACAGCGCACTACATAGTGATACAGATCTGATGCGGCGTGCTACAGCGCGCTACAGATCTGATGCGGTGTGCTACAGTGCGCTATATAATGGGGGGTTGTCGACAGCACTACACAAACTATCCCTGCTACATAGGACTACATATGCAGCGGGATTTTTCCTGATGTTGTAAATATATCCAATGTCCATTGCTACCCAAATTTGTGGCGGGATTTGTGTAAAAATGCGCCCGACGTCGCCCGGCAGATTCGGGGCCGCCAGGTACAGAATTGCCAAATTGGTATGTTATGTCAGCCCGCTCTGAGGACTATGGCAAACAATGCCATCCACGCTCGACACCGTCGTCAACGACGAGCTTGCTTCTGATGGCGGTACCGGAAATAAGTGGACCTGTCTACCGAAAGCGGATGGGTCTCTCAAGTGATATATCACATTTTTCTCTCGGCGAGAGTCCTGGGTATATCACGACACATCTCTCGGGAGAGTTGGTGATATATCACTCCCCCAGGTACTTTTGGACTTCCGTTTATCCGTTTGACTAACAGTATATTTATGTTCATATTTCCTTATTAGGGTTCTTGAAAATGTATATAAGGATGTAAGTTTCGTGTGGTACTCCAGAGCGGACCCCCTACCCTTTCTCTACTAGACCTAGGCTATCGCTTGGTGTTGCCTTAGAAAGACTGGAATCCATAGGAGCACTTCTAGAAGCTATTAGTTTCTTTTGTTGTTCCAGTTACAATACAAAGAGTTTGGTTGGCTAAAATTTGGAATCTCGACGCGTGAATTATAAGGAATCATATACGGAACACGTGGATATACGGATTTTGGGCACGGCCATTCGGGGACATTGTTTTGACCACAAGTCATACTATTAGCTAAAACGTGTTGTGACTGGAAAAGCAAAATAGAACTTGGTAGTATCTTGCATCAGCGACCTAGGAGTATCCGAAAACAATACAACATCGTGTTAAAACACTTTCCGAACCTCTCAGAACGCGTAAAGCGGCTAAGACAGTTCAGACAACTTTCAAGCTATCTTTAGCTATAAAGTCCGCTTCAAAGAACAAGTTAAATTGCAGCAGCCATATACTGTGGTTGGAACCCCGAACCTCACACGTAGATTGTAGTGTTGTTAGTGTGTTTTGGTGTGGTTTTGGTGTTTGCACTAGAGCTATATTCATTTCGCATTTCACGAGCAGCCACATAGTCAGCGTTTCAACGTCCTCGTCATCCTCGTCCTCGAGGAACGAGTCGGAAGGAAGCACCGTGCGGGTGACATCAGCTTCCTCGCTGATCGCCGATGTAGAAGCATTGTCAAGAGCTGTCGTGCCCAATTTGGCAGTTGTCGCCTCGCGATGGACGATCAGAGCCAGGTCCGAATCAGCCGAATCAGCCAGGAAGGCGAGGGAGGAGACGATTTTGAGGGTTGGCTCAGTGGCCAGGGGGACAGGATTAGTGGAGGAGGGAGACATTGGCGGGTGAGAATGAGTGGGAGGGAGATTTAAATTTTTGAGAGGGGAGATTTTTTGAGACGTAAGAGGCAGGAGCTTCCCACCCAGAAGAAATTAGCTTTTATAAGGTAGCGGTCATACAAATACGGTTACCCCACGTGACTGCCCATTTAGGGCAAAAACGGGCAAGTCTAAGTTTTCGAAGTGAGAACAAAAAATCCAGCTCAATAGACCTGTGTGAAAGTGTCATGAGATCTCTCCCAAATATTTTCAGTAGTTTTAGTTAAGACAAGCGCTCGGGGGACCGCTCTGTGGTCCCCCTCCCTCTTGGTTGATCGCAGGATTTAAGTTCAAGGGCATATTTTTCACATATGCTGCTTTATTATCTCTGCCTCATTCTTTTAGCTTGTATTTTCTCCCTGTTAAGAGCACAGGGAGCAGCTGTATTCAGTAGCTCTGAATGTGTACTAAAGAAGACAATATGTGGATCTTCTGCTCTTTCATAATTTTCCCCCAAAGCATACATCCTCCAAACTGAGGGCAGAATTTATGAATGAAAATGTAAATAAATTCATAAGTGTTGGGATTGATGATTGAAAGCAGGGTAATTTTATAAAGGGAGGGAAATGCACTCAGGTATAGCATGAACAGCATCTCACTCGGAGGAACACGATTTTTATTCTGTGGGAACTATGGGGGAGTTAGAGCTTCGACTTCACATCACCTTTGACTTGGCAACAGCAAAATCAAAGACACGGCCCGACGCGATGGTCACATGGCCGTTCGGACCAAAGCGGGGCTTTATTGGGCGCCAGGCGAATCCTCGGAAAGTGGAACCCACGGGCCGAGTTTATTCGAAGGAGAAGTCGTTGGGAGAAGTCTCTGTGCGAGAGCGGCGAGTTCCGCTGAATGAGAGCCGATGTTGAGGTCCATTTAAGCTGAAAGTCCATCATTGTCGTATTTGTCGGAATTCTATGAAGAGGACAAAAACCCTGAAAGAGAGTGATATCGGGAATTAAACTTGATGGTGGCACACTTGCTCAATGCTGAGATTCAGCATCATCCAAATAAATAAGCCGACTTCAGGACAGGTTTCGGCAAGTTAATCCGTGCCAAATCTAAGTGCCGAGTTGGCGGAGTTCTAAGAGACAATTATTTAGCGCCTGTCGTGTTAGTGGGGTTGAAGGCAGCAAGAGAACATTGGCGCTTACCGTGAGAGCATCCAGAGTTTTGGTACCGTGCAGTTCCGGTGGCATGCAATTGTTTACTAGCAGTATGCCTGTGCTATGCTACGGGGGTTTATTGTATTTTTAAGTGACTAATTTCAAGTTCATTCTGATTCCGGAAGACACCGCTCGTCGCCAACCTTCGATTGGCTCCTCGCCGCCTCATAGGCAGTTCCAATATTCTTTTCTTTTCTTGGATCTCACCAGAATTGAACCACTCATGGGCCATAGTCTCCGCTGAATTTAGATCAGAGACGGTTCATTGTCTCCATCTTTAATACCTAAGACATCTTGAGGAGCTTGACGGAGGCTTTCTTTGTGACTGACATTTATAGAGCCCGGGTATCAATTAATATCCTGGATGAATGAGAAAGAAAAAGCATTTCCTTGCTGGTCGAGAGGCAATTAGAATGCTCATCCTGTACCTGAAGTTTATTCTGTCTCAACTCTTGTATCAGCTCCGACTATGTGCTCATTTAAACTGGGACATTTTGCACACTATTGATGAATATCATCTGGTCATCGAATCAATTGTCTCTCTCTTTATAAAATAACGGGTGTCCGTCCGAAGCCTTTTACACTCCTTTTATAGGCCTTTCAGCCCGAGCCTGTGGGTCCTCGCACGCCACCGGAACTGCACGGCACCGAAGCTCTGGATGATCTCACGGTAAGCGCTAATGCTCTCTTGCCGCCTTCGGCCTCACACGACGGGTGCTAATCTCTGACCGCATTTCGTCCATTATGCGGCCATCTTTCAGATAAAATTGAGCCCCCAGATCCACTCCCCCGTACTCTGACGACAGGCGCTAATTTTTCACCCCGCAAGCACCGATTATTGTTTGATGTCCTTGAGACTTAGTTGATGGGTTTTCGCCATGACGACCATGCTGCTTGCTTGATCCATTGAAGCGGATCCAGATGCCGAGCCCAGCGCTAATCCTCGCTGCGTTCGGCATTACATTGCCTCCTCGATCGCGAAACTTGGAAACATTTCCCACTGTACAGTAAGGTCAGCATTCTTAGTGCCAACCCTACACCAGTCCTTGCCGCATTCCACATTGCTGTCAGGGGAATCCCCGTCCCGACCCCCATCCAGAGCCCTTCCGGCCCCTCCGGTCCTTCCGGTCGCTCTCCCGGTCACCGGTCTACCGGAACCGGTACCGGAAGCCGGCACGTGACCCGCCAGGGGGACCCCCGATGGCACCTCGCATGTGACCGAGCCCGAGACATCTGCCGATCACTCCGGTCACATGGTCTTAGCTAGTAGCTTACTTATACCCATGGCTGACGTGGGAATCCTCAGAGTTTCTTCTCTTTGCTACTGTCAATTAACCTTTGGACCCCCCACGTCAGTCCCTGAGTACCTCGGGCCTTCGTGGTTGCCCTTACAGCAGAAGAAACTCTCTAAGGGATTAACCGGTCAAGATTGCAGGCTTCGGTGTGAACGGCTCGGACTCCTCTGATAGCGTCCCAGCCTCCCCTACCCTGAATCTTGCCCCCTCCTCCTTGCCTGTAGAGCCCTCCATGGACGCTGCGAGTACCGCTGCCGCCGCTGCGCAAGCAGCCGTCGAGGCCGTCTCCGCCCGCATGGACAGGCTCGAAGGTATTCTCGAGAGCCTTGCACAAGAAATCGACCCCTCCCGCGCCGCTTCACCTGCCCCGTCCCCTGCCGGTCCGGCTCCGGACCCGGGTACAGGATTATTCCCCCCAGCCGTTCCCGGCTCAAAATCGGCCCTCCGGCCGAGCCCCCGTTCGTCTTCGACGGCGACCGGAAACAAGGCCGGGCGTTCCTCCACGCCGTCCGGTCGTACATCCGGTTGCTGCTGGAAGCGTTCCTCGAGGACAAAGCCCCCTCCGAGGAGAAAGCGGTCCGGTTCGCCATGTCCTTCATGGCCAAGGACTCTGCGTCGAAATGGGCCGAGCGGTACGCAGCCAAAACCCCGTTCCCCTTCTTGACCTGGGACGCGTTCGTCACGGAGTTCCAGCTCCGGTTCGTCGAGGAGAACGAACAGGACCATGCGCTCCGCAGCCTTGAGTCCCGGTCGTATCACATGGGCGCGTGGGACGTCTTCCGGTACACCGACGACTTGACCTGGTCGACCTCGCCGGCTTCGAAGACCCGATTATCAAGGCCACAAAGTACCGGACCGGTCTTAACCCAGCAATTAATCTCGCTATCACCGGGTCGAGTGACCCTCCGGAACTGCGAGACTACCCCGCCTGGCGCCTCCGTGCCTACCAGCAGTACGAGTCGCTGCTCCGCGCACGCGAAGCCTCCTGCGAGACGACCGGTTCCGGTCGCCACCAACCGGCCGTACGCTCGGGAACCCTTCCGGTCGCGGTCGCTTCCGTTCCGGCGCGTCTTACCGCGCCGCAACACAGAGCGGCCGCTACCCCCGCACTTCCGCCCGTGGTCCCGATGGACGTCGACCGGACGCGCGCCCGTAGCACCCCGTGCCGCGGTTGCTTCCGCTGCGGGGACCCGAACCACTTCGCCCGGGACTTTACCGCGCCGGTCGATGTCCGGTCAATCGACGTCTTGGACGAGGTGATCCGGCAACTCGGGAACGACTTGCTCGACGAGCTTGTCGCGTGTCTGGCATCGACAGAAGCCACTGCGGAACATGCCACCGCCGCCGAGCCGGAGGATTTTCTCCCCCGCGCAGAGTGAGCGGTGCGCCCTCTGTCGCGTCCCCTAATCGTTTCGCTGTCCTATGTAACGCGTGTGACAATATATCTCTTGCATCCACCGAACCGATAGATGCACCCCCTAGACCGATCGAGACTCCCGTCGTTCCGGTCGTTCCGGTCCCTCCGGTCGAGCCGGAACCCCAGCCATCTCTCCCGCGGACGCCGCGCCCCCAAAAGAAAACTGCCTGGGAGCGCCGCCTCCCAAAACACTTTACCCTTGCCGCCACCTCGGAGAGCAGTAACTCCCTCCGGCTTCCTCTCGAGATCGAATCCACCACCGACGCTGTGAAGCTTTCGCTCAGTGGCTTGGTGGACTGCGGGGCTACTTCCGAGTTTATCGACACGGAGTACGCTGCCGAGCACAAGATTCCGGTCCACCGGCTCTCACAGCCCATCCTGGTCTACAATGTGGACGGCTCTCCCAACGAGGCCGGCTTCATTCGGGATGTCGCGGATGTGGTCCTTCGCTACAAGGGCCATAGTGAGCGTGCTCAGTTCGCTGTCACCCGCCTCGGGAAGGAGAAGCTCATCCTAGGCTACTCCTGGCTTCGGAAGCACAACCCGGAAATCGATTGGGCCCAACGCGAGGTTAAAATGAGCCGCTGCCCTACTGGGTGCTGTGCTACCTGTGTCGCCGAGGCAGGCGCCGACCGGAAGCTTGCCAAGGTCTCCGCTCGGATCCTCCGGCAGCTCCGGTCCGGCCCGGTTCCCCGGATATGTGTCGTCGACACGGACGAACGCTCCAGCGAGGACGATGACAAAGAGTTCGACGAGGACCTACCGGAACTCGGACCGGACGACGGGGAAGATTCGGACGACGAGGATGACTCCGTTGAGGAAGGTGATCGGGTTTCCTACACCCGGTTCTCCCCTCCGGAGGACATCCGAGCGACCAGTACCGTCTCGCAGCGGCTGGCCGAAGCGCATGCTAAGAACTCCGCGCCCGGTACAGAAGAAATTCCCGAGTGGGCCCGAGAATTCGAAGATGTCTTCAACCGGGAGTCGTTCGACTCGCTTCCGGAGCGCCGGTCGTGGGACCACGCCATCGAGCTCGTTCCGGATTCGAAACCGGCCAACTGCAAGGTCTACCCCATCTCCCCCCTCGAGCAACGCGAGCTCGACGTGTTTATCGAGGAGGGGTTGACGACCGGCCGGATTCGGCCTTCGAAATCCCCGATGGCATCCCCGGTCTTCTTCGTCAAGAAGAAGGACGGAATGCTCCGGTTCATACAGGACTACCGGGTGCTTAACGCGATGACCGTGAAGAACCGGTACCCCTCCCTCTCATCAACGACCTTATTAATCGTTTGAAGGGAGCCCGGTACTTCACGAAACTCGACGTTCGGTGGGGCCTCAACAACGTCCGCATCCGGGAAGGCGACGAGTGGAAGGCCGCGTTCCGGACGAACCGGGGACTCTTCGAGCCGCTGGTGATGTACTTCGGCCTGACCAACTCCCCCGCGACCTTCCAGACAATGATGAACGACATCTTCCAAGATCTCATCTTGTCCGGCGACATCATGGTATACCTCGACGATATTCTCATCGCACACTCGGACCTCGCCTGGCACCGAGAAATCGTCCGGGAGGTTCTCCGGCGGCTCCGGGAGCATAAGCTCTACTTGCGACCGGAGAAGTGCGAGTTCGAGAAATCGTCGATTGAGTACCTTGGGGTGATCATCTCACATGACCACGTCGAGATGGATCCGGTCAAGGTCGCCGGCGTCGCCGCTTGGCCGGTGCCGGAGACCAAGAAGGACGTGCAGCAGTTCCCGGCTTCACGAACTTCTACCGCCGGTTCATCCGGGGGTTCTCCGACGTCGCCCAGCCGCTCTCGACCTCACGAAGAAGGGCTTGGTGTGGCTCTGGACCGAGAAGGAGGCCGCCGTGTTCCGGAACCTCAAGGATGCGGTGACCACCGACCCGGTCCTGATCCTTCCGGACGAGTGGCAACCTTACCGGGTGGAAGCAGACAGCTCGGACTTCGCATCCGGTGCCGTTCTCTCTCAGCCGGGCGCAGACCGGAAGTGGCATCCGGTTGCCTTCTTCTCCAAGAGCTTGAGTTCGGTCCAGCGCAATTACGAGATCCACGACAAGGAGATGCTTGCAATCGTCCGAGCCCTCGAGGAGTGGCGACACTTCCTCGAAGGGTCGCAGCACCCGGTTGAGATCTGGACCGATCACAAGAACGTGGAGTACTTCTGGAAGTCGCAGAACTTGAACCGGTGGCAGGCACGGTGGTCCCTGTACCTGTCCCGGTTCGACTTCACCCTGCATCACAAGCCCGGCCGCACGATGGGTCGACCGGACGCGCTTTCCCGGCGACCGGACCAGGGTTCCGGTCGGGATAACGAGGATGTCACGCTCCTACGCCCCGACCTGTTCCACGTCCACGCCTTGGAAGGCGTCGTCGTCGCCGGTCCGGAAATCCCGATCCTCCAGGACATCCGCGACGCGCTCTCGCACGAACCAGACCTCGAGGATCCCGTCGCCCTGGCGGCTCGCGAGCTCCTCAAGGTTCCGGGCCGCCGGTCCCGGTCTACCCGGTCGGACGAGTGGCACGTCGACACCGGCCTGCTCTACTTCCGCGGCAAGATTGTTGTCCCCCGGGACAAGAACCTTCGCCGCCGGATCTTGGAGCAGCACCATGACACCCGGGTCGCTGGTCACGCCGGCCGCTTCAAGACATTGGAGCTTGTCTCCCGGAACTACTGGTGGCCCCAGCTGTCCCGTCACGTCGGCCGGTACGTCGCCACCTGCGATCTGTGCTGCCGGACCAAGGCACTCCGGAAGCTTCCGGTCGGGGAGCTGCACCCGACCGAGGTCCCCGAAGATCGCTGGAGCACGGTCTCGGTCGACTTCGTCGTCGAGCTCCCGGAGGCCCACGGGTACGACGCAATCATGGTCGTGGTCGATGTCCTTGGTAAGCGCGCCCACTTCATGGAGTGTCACACCCAGATCGATGCGATCGGCGCCGCCCGGTTGTACTACCGGAACGTCTGGAAGCTCCATGCTGCGCCGGAAAAGTACATCTCTGACTGGGGTCCGCAATTTATTGCGGAGTTCACCACCGAGCTCTGGCGCCTTATCGACGTCAAGCCCGCGACCTCCACGGCATACCACCCGCAGACTGACGGCCAGACCGAGCGCGTCAATCAAGAGATGGAACAGTTTATCCGCATCTTCACCAACTACATGCAGGATGACTGGGACGACCTCTTGCCGGCCGCCGAATTCGCCTACAACAACCACATCCACTCTTCCACGCAGCAAGTCCCGTTCATGACCGACACCAGCCGGCTCCCCCGGATGGGGTTCGAGCCGAACGGGCTGCGTTCGAAACTTGAGTCGGTAAACGAATTCCGCGACCGGATCGCCTCCGGCGTTTCCGAAGCCCGATCCGCGCTGGTCAAGGCCAAGGAGGAGTACAAGCGGTACTACGACCGCCGGCGCACCCCTGCGCCGGAGATGCACGTGACCCGCCAGGGGGACCCCCGATGGCACCTCGCGTGTGACCGAGCCCGGGACATCTGCCGATCACTCCGGTCACATGGTCTTAGCTAGTAGCTTACTTATACCCACGGCTGACGTGGGAATCCTCAGAGTTTCTTCTCTTTGGACCCCCCACGTCAGGTATGCTTCTCTGTATATTTAGCTACTGTCAATTAACCTTTGGACCCCCCACGTCAGTCCCTGAGTACCTCGGGCCTTCGTGGTTGCCCTTACAATTGCGCTGGTTTATTAAATCTCCACCCATCCGGCCTCCTGGCTTAATCTCATCGAGAATGGGGCAGTCTTTGCCATAAACCCATCCCCGTATCTGCTTCAAATGAGAAAAAAAAATGAGCGGAGGGGTCCGAGGTTGGGCAGGAGTCAAATGCAGTAGTCAGGTAGGATTTCTGTTCTCCTTGCAGACTGAGCATGTCGTCCAATTCCACCCATTTATGTAACCTTGGACTATGCATTTGCACAATGAAACATGTGTTTTTATTTAACGAGAAAGATCGAATGCTAATGAAATGGACATTGACTGACGTGCTTGATGTCAGGCTCAACGAGAGCGATGTGCCATTCAAGACAGCAATGAACATGACCAGATGACACCGATGCCCATTGTAGGAAAGCAAAAGTTTCTCTTTTAATCATTTACAA
The DNA here is from genome assembly GCA_029204075.1 of Mycena capillaripes. NCBI lineage: Eukaryota > Fungi > Basidiomycota > Agaricomycetes > Agaricales > Mycenaceae > Mycena > Mycena capillaripes. The sequence goes on along the minus strand of JARHKZ010000035.1, from coordinate 907,244 downwards.
TAGTTGTCAGAGCCTACCTGTCCAGAAGCTTCGTCTGGATCTACGTGACCTGTCTTCTCACATGGCCGACTTAGACTCTGCAATGACCCGAATACCAGATGCAGACAATATCTTGATTTTGAGATATGAATGTGATTCTTCACACAATACTGATATTGTCTGGGAGGGGCTTCTATTGTAATCACAATGTGCTCTTATCAGTCTCGATTATCTTACTTCACCACGTTGAAAAGAGGGGATGACGACCCGCTCCGCAGGTCGTCAGCCGCTTGTATTTCTTAGGTTCACCTCTATTATATAATGTAAGCTCACCCAAGCCATATCATGAGCCGATATTTCTCGGACCGCAGATTGTACTTTAGCCTGTATTTGTGCCTACTCAGCCTGTATGCTGTGACCCAAAGTATGATGCAGGTAACATATGGTCGCACGCGGCCCTCGGTAGGGCTAAATGCTGGCCAGCACCACTGAGGATTGACAGTGGGTTGCTAACACCGGGGGCAAACAACGACGCATGCGAAAGCCACATGCGTTAAACGCATGTGGGCCGCATGCGTTAATGGTGATTACAATGGGTCTTTGGTACAAAGGATTTCTTTCCAGATTTCTTTGAATTTCTTTGTGCCAAAGACCCATTGTAAGGGCCATCAGTACATGTGGGCCACATGCGTTTAACGCACTCGTGTTCCGCATGTGTCGGTATTTGTCCCCGGTGTGACCGTGATGTTCTATCTGTGTGACACATCTGGGCTCTATCTTCTTCTTCTTTTTCACTAAATCCCGCTCAAATCCTTGCTGAAAATATTCTTCTTATCCAGAACTTAAGATTACAAAGGTTACAATTAATCAGGTCTGACACATAGAATGACGTTATTCACACAGTCGTATCCAGCAATGTGTATGCCACTGACAAAAGACCAATTGGGCTATGAACTGAGCAGCATCAGATAATGCCGACCAATGCCGAGTCAGGCTGAGAAATCGGCTTGCCCACGGCTGCTGTTTGCCGACTTTTCGCATCAATGGGATCTGTGGCGAATTTCCTGCCATTTTGCCTGATTTTCTGTTCATCCTACGGGTTAGTATCTGGTCGAATTGGTGGATGTTACCGTGTACCATACGGCAAAACCTGTCCCATCAGATTTTTTGTTTGGCATGGGGGGCGAGGACGGTGCTGGTAAGTTCCTCGGACATATTTGGGACTTGATGTCGATCCAGCTCACCATCATGACATTATAAATAGCACTTCAACATTTTGGTGGATAATTGAACATCGCGGTGGAGCGGTGGAGTGTGTGACCTCACTGGAGCCTTTTGAGCCAATCAGAGTGTGTGGTCATACATAAACCACTCTTAATTCTTATATAGATAAGAGACTAAATGTATGGAATAATTTATTTGTAATGAATGGCAGCGCGGTCTTCAAGTGTTGGGAATATGCTGTGAATACGCGAAGGAATTCGGGCGAGGCGGGGATTTCAGTGGATACAAGATGCTTGGGTGTGCGGATGGAGTTTCCGGGTCGCCAAGACGTCGACGCACTAGCAAGCGGGTGGGCAGCAAGACCGAAAGTCAGGGAAGATTGATGCGCAAAGAGACAACTCCAGTACGCAGTGGATGTTCGGATCGTAAAGGGGAATTGACCAAAACAGCCAAGCGTGAACAATATGGACGTGTGGGCAGGACACGAAAATCTTGGTTATTCAGGTAGAGAGGAGCGAGGTAGGAGCAAGGAAGCAAAGACGCGGCAAGCGCATCGAACAAGAGATCAATAATCATGTGTATAAATAATGTAACATCTATGAGCACTAATGTGGGCGCTTCGTATCTAGCTTTCCGTACCTTCCACTCGGTCTGGGTCGTGCCTCGCCCATCTTGAGCTCACAACATGTCGAAAGAAAACTTTCAAGGCTTAACCTTGAATTGAAAAGCCGTTCAAATATATATCCCACTATTCTATAACCCAACATCTACTAAACCTACATACGTACCACAACACAATATAATCAAATCCGGGTCTCCGACAGTTCGTTCCATTGCCAAATCCTACACCTTCAACAGAAAAGTTGGCGGAAGGGCGGCCCGAGCAAATGGTGAGCGGCGGCCCCAAAAAGTGGATAGAGATATGTTAGCATCGATCTGCATGCGCAAATGCTGAACACGTACCAGGAACGCATCTTTGATTTGGCGGCCGGCTCGCAAAGCGCAGTGAAATAGTACGAATGACCCACCCGATGTATTGCGGACGCGTCCGAGGTGACAGAGGGAGCTGAATCGTCAAGGTTCGTGAGGTTGGTCAGCGGCGGTGAGATAGACCGATAAACACCTACCGCGATACAGAGTGTCGTTCGTGAGACACCGCAAATCCCATCTGGAAAATACGAGTCAGGAGTAGTAGAGCTTTACGTCGAAGGTGCGGCAACGTAAAAGGTCGCCTTGCCAAACTGTGAACGTTCAATGGGAAAACTAGAAACATGCTAGCTATCTGTTGCGGATTTCTTAGTACATGCATTCCATTCCTAGAGTCGGCGGCTTACTTACATCGTACATCGAGGCTGAATGGAGGCCCGATGGTAAGACGGCCGCCTGGGGAAGTGCAACAGAGTGTACAGGACCTCAGCCATCGAGAGGTGACTATATCACTGGGTTGTTGGAGGTTGCGCCGTGAGCATTGGTTTGAGACTGCAAATAGATAACACAACCTCTAGAACGTACCCGAACTGTGTCATCAGCGCCGATGAAAAGGCGGTATAACGAATGACTGAGTGGTGCCAGGAATTAATCAGCTGTTCAATGAAAAAGCGTGGCTGAATACATACTGTTCGTGTTCCGCGTCGACCTGTTTCCAAAGTTGTTAGCGAATTGAAGGGATGTTCTGAATGCAGAACGTGCAATACCAGTGCCTCAATGAAGGAATGAAAAGACTTGAGCGTGACAGGTGATGAACGGGAAAAAAGAGGAGAAGGGGGTAGTTCTCAGTAACGGACAATTCAAAACAATGCCCCAGGGGACCTTGAGAGGCTGGAGCTTGAGAAATCTTTCAGCTCGATTCAGAGGGCCCCTTCGGTCCGAAACTTCAGACGTCTTGAGCCTCCCGGTCTTGACCGATGACTTGATCGTCTTGTGGAGCCAATTTGAGTGTAATCCCCAGAACATCCTGAGGTGTTGCGATGCGAAGAAGGGTCCTTGTGCGCAAGTCTGTAGCCTGTCAGGTTTTGATGCCAGCCTTCATCGTGATTTAAGCCTCTACAAGCGCCCCGCCCCCCACACGCCAAGAAGTCGTAGATTTCGCAGTGATTGACACCGCAAAACTCGCATTCCGAGGGCAAAATCCAAGCACCCATGAGTTTGAAGTGAAGGTGGATCAGCGCCTCTGTCCGAAGCGCGTAAGTGACCGAATGGAAGGTGTGGGCAGAATTTGGCGGCCGCAGGGACTGTCCAATATGCCCACCACTCCTGTACCTGGCCCCGGCATTGTCTCAGCCACTGGCGTTGGCGTTTAAGCGGATGCTTCGACCACTCGATCTTCGCGTGGTGTGCAATAGTGCGGCGCGCCCGACGATTGGGTTGAAGGGTTGGGATGTCGAAGGCATACAACACGCCCGGTTTGTTGGATGGCAAGGGCGGGGCCAAGATCGCGGCCTCGAGCGCGGGGGGGAGTGGTTGCCAAAGTTGGGCGGCAAAGCGATTCGGGAAGCGGCTCCTAGAAAGGGTGAGGGTCGGACGAGGAGTCAGGACAGAGTCCTACGTAGACCCCGAGTTAGAGTCGTTGAACGGCTTGCTCAGATTCTACGACTAAAAACACCACGCTATGGAAGGCTTCGCGATAAGGTAGTTGGGCCAGATATGAGCTACAAAGTAGACTCAGATCCTAAGACACAACCACTAAAGCACTATCACCAACAATAACCGGTATTCTGAACGATTTTATAGTCACAGATGATCTGACGAGTTCTGAACTCGGATCAGAGTATAGTGTGAGTATATATGTCGAGGGATGAGACCAGACAAAGCCAAGTTGCAATTCAGAAGGTTTTCCCGATAGGAAATCCTAATGAGTCTGTGTTGTTGGAAGATGTACAATTTCGACGAAGTTGAAATGGGAGTCTTCACAAAATATGGGACAATCAAACACACAATTTACAAGTCAATAAGCACGTCGCATCCTGTTCCAAATGCGTCCCTGATATCACAATAAACATGTCGTATCCCGTTGATCTTATCATGTCCCCAAAGTATAGTTGTATTGAGTCCTCGATTTGAGGGTGTGCGCTCGTAAACGGTGAAGCCTTTGGGCCTAGAGAAGCAATTGGAACCCGCGCCAGGCTATTGACACTTGGGGAAGATCAGAGGATTGCTGCGCCAGTTGCGGGCGCCAAGGGTCAGCGCACAGTGCGCAACAATCTTGCTGAGAAGCGCGGTGGGGAGCGACACTCTCCATGCTGCACACTGTCTCCACCGTCGAGTGGCTGACCTTGGCGAGCTACAAGATCAACGAGTGATCTACATTCGTTGACCTTGCTCGTCGTGGTGGGTCAGGACAAGGCTGTTGTCACACTGTGTCACAAACCTGTGACCTCGAAATTTCTCAAACAACAAAACCCCTCACAAATTCTTCCAGTATTAATGTGCACACAATACTACGGCAGATAAAAAATATTCATGGATTCCTAACGGTAAAAGTCTAAACTAAAAACATGCAGCCCTTGATTGTACACACAACTCAAATTCTCGACCGCATCACTCAATTAATCCTGGCGAAGTCAGCAGTGCATCAGAAGGAAATAGGTACATACCCGTCTTAGATCTAAGACAACTGCGCGACCACCCGAAAAGTTGAAGCACGCGTAGTGACCAAGAACCTTGCTTGGGGGCATGTCGGCCAAGGTCTCCGCCATTTTCGACAAGTAGGTACGAGCAGGGAAGTGCGGAAACTCTTGGAAGGGATCGTTCTTGCCAGGGGGAAGAGGTTCTTGGTGTCGGATGGCGAAGGATACTGAACCTTGGGGTGTAACCTTGATTTTCTCAATGCTTCTGAACCAAGTTTTTCCCTCATGCAGATACGAGACGAGACTGTTTCCCATATGCGTCTCAGCTTTGGAAAAGTGCATTTCTGCGAAATCGTAGTATGGGGGTGTCGTTATCTTCGTCTTTGTCAACCGAGTCACCATCTTCGCTGTGGGTCTCCGACTCCTCACGAAGTGGACTGACTAGAAGACGGTGAATGGCAGATATGTCCTGCTCTGCAGCGTCATTCTTAGGCCTACACCATGCGGGAATTGTTGGGGATTCAGGGTCAAAGGAGGTGAATTCATAGTTGAAGGCTGCGACAAAACCCCCCAGCTTCTTGGCATCCGCCAGATTGATCGTGAGGACTTCCCAACTGTAATATTTGCCTAAACCCTCGAATACATTGTGCATCGCCTCGGTAGGCAGCATTTTCAGGGGGTCCCAGTTGCTAAGCGGGTTCCTGCTCGTTTGTAAATAGCGTTGCGTTTGGAAAGAGTTGGGGCATCCCACCAAGCTTCTGCATCTGCACGCATCTGAGCCTTATCTCTCATTGTCCAATCCTCAAAATCCGTGCGATACAGGTTGGACGCCCATGCAGGTGACAGACGGTACAGAAGATGTGACCTCCGTGTCCCATGGTGCCAGACACCTTCCGAGCGGCAGGAAGATTATTGACTGACAGAGGAAATGCTAACTCTATAATTCGACCTTCCGCATACAGTGCCGTTCTAGACAAACAGATACCGCGCTCCCAACCAATCACACCAACGTCGACTGTGGGACGGAGATATGGATTTATGTGTTCGAGTTTCGGCTCTACTTTCCCTGTGATAATGCTGACATGCATGTTCTCGGGCATGTAGCGAGCAGGGAGTGGGAAGTTGAGGCAGTAAATGGCTAGCAAGCCAATAGAATTTGAACTCGATCGCTTCCTGCTGCCGTGAGGAGGAAAAAGTCGAGGCTGAACCCAAAGACGAGCTTCAGGCGCTTGTCCGGGCCTGGATCGATGAACAACTTGTTGTTACGACCTTTGAAGGTTTGTAAAAAACATCCCTTGAATATGTTGCGCACAAAGTTGTAGATAGGGCCTCCCGTGAAAATGTCCGGGGCAAGAGGCAGATGATGCCGTGGGTTCACACGCATCAACCAGAAGTTTCTCGATCTCAGGGTCTGACATAAGGCGGTGAACAGTGTGCTTGGGATCTATGGCTAAAACACTCAAAAACACGAAAGCAGCTTGGTGCAACATGCTTTCGTGATAAGGTCAGGGATCCACTGGATGCGGATCTCTAACATTAATCACCAACCACTAAACTATGCTTTTAAGCATCCAACATAGACAATCCGACGAGTTGCGTTCCTCGACTTTCAATTGATATCAACTGGTGGCTGATATCTCATTCTTGGGTCAGGAGTGGATGCAATCTCAGAAGCTGAAGTGTGAGCTACACTTGAGCTAGTGCAATGCTCTGGGTCTGTGTTATCGAGAATGTGGCAAAACTAGGCTTTCAACCGAAGGTTGAACATCCTTCATTGCAACAAGGTTGGATTTAGAGTCTCCAAGACTATCAAGCACTTATCACGAAAATGAACCTGAGCCCAAATGCAAGTACACGTCGTATCCCGTTCCAATGCGTCCCCTGATATCACAATAATCGCGTCGTACCCTTTGTTCTCCCTTGATAGCCGGCCAAAATGTAGTTGATTGTGGTATTTAAGGATACTTGGGGTCAAAGACCCAAGCACAACAGTAAACACCTTGATCGACACCCCCAGCGCAGAGGACACAAGGCCATGCTAGTTGGGGTGCTGCATCAGTACTTACTGTCGTACAGAAGCCCTCCTTATATACAGTACAAAACTGGCTTACTCTACTATTATTATGCTACTCCAAAGATGGTTTTTAAGTGTCCAAGCCTTTCACATGATTAGTATGTATTGAGTCGAGTCAGAGTGAGTCACAACGAGTCAGTGCGATGTCATGGACGACACCTGTCGAGATGGTTGCCTTCAGATATTTAATTGGAGCCCCTAGTTGTCACCAAAGTCTCCTAACCAAATATCCAGTGCAGACCACACATCTCTCCCTTGAGAACAATGTCCAGAACCATGTTCTAGCATTCTGTAGCTTTCCAATGATACCAAGAAGTTCAGGAGACACCAAGTGATTCCCACAATAAATGAGTTTCCATTTGGTTTCCATGTGATCACTCCTAAATGAGTGATCACAGTCCGTCTCTTCAACTGTGCAGGCCTCTCCCTCGAACAGAGTATCCAGAATCGAGTTCTAGGACTCAATAGCTTTCGATTGATACCCATAAGTCCCTGGTAGGACCAGTGCCTGGTTCAGAAACCTCATGCTGAACTTCGATCTTCCTAATTCAGAAGCTCATGATGATATCGGTGATATCCGATGAAAACATGATCGCCATGTCGGCCAGCCGGACTTGGTCATATTTCACAGCATGGGTCATGTTTTGTGATAAGATAGAGTCCAGACTATCCACTCTAGATGTTTTGTGATAGTGTCTGTCCTCCCTTTTGCCAGATAGTCCAGGTATGGACTGTTCCCAAAAGCCACCACTCAAGAGTCATAGACTACATGTTTCGTCTATGCCCTTAGTGTCTGATGCTACATGTCGGATTTACTGATAGAGACATACACATTCCATGTATAGCCTCCTAATAGTGCTCCTTTTGTCTATTTTCATGCATGCTTCAAAACATGGCTTATCAGCGGGCCAGATAGTCGATGATGCATGGGGAGAGGAAAGGTTTGATTGGTCGTGCGCCCTTCTTACGGCTGTTCAATAGTCTGGTGCCACAAACCGAGCGACCTTGTTTCCTGAGATCATATCTTCGCACGTTGCAGGCCAGGTGGGCTCCTTGGAGACTGCTGTACAGCGGAGACGCCGCCGCCCACTGGAGGGAAGGCATCCTCTGTCTTGATGACCCTGCCGCTGGCCCACAGTGTTCCGTCTCACAGACCAAACCAAGGCGTGCGTTTTTGAGATACCTCGGGAGCGGAAATACAATATGCGCCCACGGCACATCAGCTTTGCCGAGAACGGTTTGGCCATCGTCTCTGGCAGCGATCACGGGGTGGTCTATGTCTTTGAAACACGTACGGGCGACGTACTCCAGAAGCTAGAGCTCGGCGTCTCGCAGCACCTCAGGCTACCCCTCCCAGACCCCCTATGGGCCTAATTTTTAGTAGAGAATAACCGTCCTAAGGGGGGGTCAGTTTGAGTGGTGGTCCCATTTCCCATGGGACTTCCCACCTTTGAAGGGACTTTTCACCAAACTGCTGGGGGATGTCCCATCTGGTTTTTTTGAGGGATATCCCACCCGCCGCAGGCGGGCCCGAAAAATAACTGTGGGATGTCCCATCTTCCCATTTTGCTGCACCAAAAAAGCACGATTTTGGGGCCATTTCTAGACAGTTTTCCATGATGCTTGGTGGTACATATGGCTTGAAGGTAGACCAATGCTGCTACATATATGCTGCACCCTGCACAGCATATTTTCCTAGACAAAAATACAGGATTTTGCACCAGAAAAGGCTGGTTTTGCAGCTGTTCCTGCAGGAATTTGGATTGTACATGGTCATTCATGCAGTCTCAAGGTAAGGCAAGGTCCATAGCTTTATGCCGTGCCCCACAAGCAGCAGATTTATGGGTGGAAACACAGGATTTCGGAACAGAAAAGCTGGTTGTTGCAGCCATTCCTCCACAGAATTGGATGATACTTAATGACTCATGCAGTTTCATCATAGGCCATCACCCCTATCCATATGCCATGCCATATCATGTGCGCCAGATTTCTGTGGGTGAAACCACAGCATTTCACTACAGAAAAGATGTGTTTTTGCAGCTATTGATCTATTGACTTGGATCATTGGCAGTAATTCAGGTAGCCCTTGGGATGGCTCTAATTATGTCTTTGCTTACTGACAATCTCAAACTAATGTGCACAATGTGGGGTATCCTGCTATCATTCCGATCATTATGTGATGTCATGTTGTCTTAATCCTGACCAGTGGGATATCCCACCAGTCAACATAGAATATCCAGCTCAGAGTGGGATGTCCCGTCATTATCTTATACAACGTGAGATGTAACACTGAGACTGGTTTTGAAGGTGGGAAGTCCCACTCAGAGCCAAGGGACATCCCACTGTTATCTGATCTGAGGTGGGATGCCCCACTCATACTCTTCTCCATGGGGGACATCCCATTTACAGGCAAGGGACATCCCACTGTTATCTGATCTGAGGTGGGATGTCCCACTCATATTCTTCTCCATGGGGGACATCCCACTTACAGGCAAGGGACATCCCACTATTATTCTGTCAGACGTGGGATGTCCCACTTGTAATTTTCCCAATGGTGGGAAGTCCCACTTTAATTTGTGTAGTGAGGGACATCCCACCTTTACTTGTATCAACAATCCCTTTTAGAGTCCAAGCCACAGCTGATGCTACAATGCTGAATACATTGTTTCCCAATTTACTTTGATCAATTATATACTGTGGCACCCTTGGCTCTTATTGATAGATGCACAGCCACTGATGGAATCAACTATATTCACCTCCATGTTCCAAAAAAGGCAATTATAGTTGTGTTTCAATGGTGGATGGTGAAAATCACCCAGGTTCATTTAGATGCCTAGCTTTGGTGATACATATGCACTAGCATCATGTTATTTGATCAGTGATATAGTTTGGCACTCCTTGGCCTATATTAATCGACACACAGCCACTGATGGGATCAACTATATTCACCTCCATGTTCCATAAAAGGCAATTATGCATGTATCTCAATGGTGGATGGCAAAAATCAGCTAGATCTTCTTAGATGCATAGGTTCATTGTTTTTATCCTTAACACTGAAGGTTATTATCCTTAATGAATGAGTAACACCCCTGTTTGTGTGAAGCTCTGGTGAACATGTGTGAATTAACCTTGGCTGGTCAATGGGGCTACCAAGAGCATAATGCTAAAGATGACTGTTGTAGCCCTTGATGAGCTCTACAGTTTTGGTAGAGCCATCAGAGGTTTGGCCGATGACTTTCCCTTTTGGGACACTAACGCTTTTGTCCCAAAAAGGAAATTTTCGACATCAGCCCTTCCCTGGCTCATAATTCAACCATTTTGGATGGTCTAACCTTATAAGCATGTTGTTCTATGTTCTTTCAAGCCACCTGGGATACATTAGAGCCCAGTACAGTACAGTAATAGGGTGAAAAAAAGCGAATATTGATAAATTGTGTCCTGGCCATAATATCTTGGGGATATACCAATAGAAATAGCTCCTGGATAGATTAACTTGTCCCCTTAAGCTACAGAGATACCCTCCAGGTGATGTAGTATATTCTGGTAGTGAAAGGCATCCCAGTTTGGCCTTACAAGGAAATTGCATTTGGGCCATATTATGGGTTCCTCTATGATGTGAGATATCTCAAAACACATCTGTTGGAATTGGTTCATCCATAGGTATTAGAAAATGAGACAATTAACACCCTGAGCACCCCATACCCCATGATTTAAGGTGATCTTATTGTATATTCTTGTTCATCATATTCAGCATGCCACAGGGTCATAGCTAATGTTCTGAAGGCTTATCCTAGTATTCCTAAGCTATATGACCAATTTTGAGTCAAAAAGCAGGCCAATATATGGTGATAAACCTCAGGATTTTCAAATGTCATGTTTTGCTTGTTTCATAAATAGGGCCTCAAGGAGACCAATTAGTGCGAAATAAACATCAGGAATGAAGACAGACTGTGTAACTGACCCAGACTATGCTTTATTTCAAGTGTTTTGGTCAAGTGTCCCAAAAGGGAAAGTCATCGGCCAAACCTCTGATGGCTCTACCAAAACTGTAGAGCTCATCAAGGGCTACAACAGTCATCTTTAGCATTATGCTCTTGGTAGCCCCATTGACCAGCCAAGGTTAATTCACACATGTTCACCAGAGCTTCACACAAACAGGGGTGTTACTCATTCATTAAGGATAATAACCTTCAGTGTTAAGGATAAAAACAATGAACCTATGCATCTAAGAAGATCTAGCTGATTTTTGCCATCCACCATTGAGATACATGCATAATTGCCTTTTATGGAACATGGAGGTGAATATAGTTGATCCCATCAGTGGCTGTGTGTCGATTAATATAGGCCAAGGAGTGCCAAACTATATCACTGATCAAATAACATGATGCTAGTGCATATGTATCACCAAAGCTAGGCATCTAAATGAACCTGGGTGATTTTCACCATCCACCATTGAAACACAACTATAATTGCCTTTTTTGGAACATGGAGGTGAATATAGTTGATTCCATCAGTGGCTGTGCATCTATCAATAAGAGCCAAGGGTGCCACAGTATATAATTGATCAAAGTAAATTGGGAAACAATGTATTCAGCATTGTAGCATCAGCTGTGGCTTGGACTCTAAAAGGGATTGTTGATACAAGTAAAGGTGGGATGTCCCTCACTACACAAATTAAAGTGGGACTTCCCACCATTGGGAAAATTACAAGTGGGACATCCCACGTCTGACAGAATAATAGTGGGATGTCCCTTGCCTGTAAGTGGGATGTCCCCCATGGAGAAGAATATGAGTGGGACATCCCACCTCAGATCAGATAACAGTGGGATGTCCCTTGCCTGTAAATGGGATGTCCCCCATGGAGAAGAGTATGAGTGGGGCATCCCACCTCAGATCAGATAACAGTGGGATGTCCCTTGGCTCTGAGTGGGACTTCCCACCTTCAAAACCAGTCTCAGTGTTACATCTCACGTTGTATAAGATAATGACGGGACATCCCACTCTGAGCTGGATATTCTATGTTGACTGGTGGGATATCCCACTGGTCAGGATTAAGACAACATGACATCACATAATGATCGGAATGATAGCAGGATACCCCACATTGTGCACATTAGTTTGAGATTGTCAGTAAGCAAAGACATAATTAGAGCCATCCCAAGGGCTACCTGAATTACTGCCAATGATCCAAGTCAATAGATCAATAGCTGCAAAAACACATCTTTTCTGTAGTGAAATGCTGTGGTTTCACCCACAGAAATCTGGCGCACATGATATGGCATGGCATATGGATAGGGGTGATGGCCTATGATGAAACTGCATGAGTCATTAAGTATCATCCAATTCTGTGGAGGAATGGCTGCAACAACCAGCTTTTCTGTTCCGAAATCCTGTGTTTCCACCCATAAATCTGCTGCTTGTGGGGCACGGCATAAAGCTATGGACCTTGCCTTACCTTGAGACTGCATGAATGACCATGTACAATCCAAATTCCTGCAGGAACAGCTGCAAAACCAGCCTTTTCTGGTGCAAAATCCTGTATTTTTGTCTAGGAAAATATGCTGTGCAGGGTGCAGCATATATGTAGCAGCATTGGTCTACCTTCAAGCCATATGTACCACCAAGCATCATGGAAAACTGTCTAGAAATGGCCCCAAAATCGTGCTTTTTTGGTGCAGCAAAATGGGAAGATGGGACATCCCACAGTTATTTTTCGGGCCCGCCTGCGGCGGGTGGGATATCCCTCAAAAAAACCAGATGGGACATCCCCCAGCAGTTTGGTGAAAAGTCCCTTCAAAGGTGGGAAGTCCCATGGGAAATGGGACCACCACTCAAACTGACCCCCCTTAGGACGGTTATTCTCTACTAAAAATTAGGCCCATAGGGGGTCTGGGAGGGGTAGCCTGAGGTGCTCGCAGTGGGTCCAAGCCATCGCGGTAGTGAGATGGCAATTGGATCGGAATCAGGCTAACAAGCTCGTTTAAACAGCCGAGATAGATGGAGTACCCGTCATATTTGCAGCTTTGACGCGTGCAGACGATGGCTGGGAGGAGATCTTCGTGTGGAAGCGGTGATAAGCTGGATATTGGACCACCACTGAAATCGCCTGTTTTTGCGGTTTTCTTATGTGCAATATCCTGTATATCATGTATCAGAAGTATCAACTGGCTTCCCATAAGAGGCCATTATCATCTGAGTAATGAGATGGTGCTCCTGAGGAATCAGAAGCATCTCTGGCAGGTGCTCGCTCCGAAACATGTAGGAGAAGGTGTAGCCCAACTCAACCTATCAATTGTATCGCCAGTTTCTTCCGTTTCTTACAACAGTTTGAGTGGTTTCTGACGTATCGGGTGTATCAGAGCGTGGATCAGTGGGAAATCATGTCAAGCATAATTGCATGTGACAGCGGATTACCGTTCCGCTTGTTTCCGAGACGCGGCTATGTCGGACATGGGTTCAAGGAGATAATAGCAACCGGGTCTTGTGATCGACGATCTCAGAACCATAGCAGATACCGATGGGGATAGTCAACTCTAATCCTCGTCGGTCTCATTTTATGGTCTCAACAAAGTGGGGTATCGTTTGGAAGCTATAAACCAGGGCTACACAGTCCGGTCATACCGATCCAAGGGATACCTCTGGAACGAGAGTTCCCAAACTCAAGAAAAACTCAGGGGTTGCTGATTAAAGCGCCCATCACGTCTCCATATGCACAACATTGCCAAGAACCGGTCGGAATATACCCGGAATGACGAATCCGACCTCTGCAACCAATGGGACGCCTTATATTTTGTACTTTTACTCGGATACACGGGAAACGGGACGGATAAACGGACTCTTTTACACATTTCTTTATTGTCATAGTCATATCATCGTTTGTATAAGTAGCCAGAGTAGTTTGAGAGAGAGGAGCGAAGTTACCCCAGGGAAGCACCTCACGTTATTCGAGTTTTGCAAGTCTTAGATACTTGTGAAGGGCGAATATCGTATCACTAGGAGGGAATAGAAGTTTTGGAAGTTTGTGATTGAATTGAATCTGGTTTTGGACTCGGAAACATTGTGTGATAAGGATTGGGAAAGGGACTGGGATTAGGATTGGATTGGATATCGGATATTGGGACTGGGATACAGGATTTGGATTGATACTGGAAGGATTGGGACTTGAGACTTGACTTGGACTGGTTGGGAAACCGACGAAACACACGCTACGCACCTTTTGCAACAACTCTATCGACGCGGATCTTCGGGATACGCAGTGAAACCGTAGAAACATCATTGTTTCTTTCGTTTCACGAACTTGGTTATCATAAAACACATTGAGGTTGTTCGAAGCAGTTGTATCCTCTGGATCTTCGGTTTCGTTCGTATCATAAACACAGTACTTCGTACAACATATACTCTTGAACAGTTAACTTTCTCTTTCAACCTTTCAAAGGCTCTGAAACTAGGGACTGACACTCGTCGGCTACCTTGGAAGTGATCAAAGCACCCATCATACATCGTTTCTGGTGTTGGTTGTGGATTATCTATCTCGTCCAATATTAGTTTTGTTGTTTTGGTTTTGGTAGTTTTGTGTGTTTCCATACTAGGTTCCGAGCTCACAAATCAGCGGGCTCACGATAATAGCATCGGGTGGAACAACGTTGGGATGTTTGCGAAGGTGTTGGTTGTCCTGGGATGCTTGGCATTCATCTACCAGAACCTGGGGAGTTATGTCGAGGCACGGATTTCACCTCGCGTCGTTAATGCTAACCCAGATATTGGGAAAGTTAGCCAGGAGGCGGCCAGGGTGACCCGCATTGTCGGCAAGGATGTCATTAGAGTTGGTCTATAAGAACTGTACAATCGAATTTTTGTTTTATTTCATGAATCCGATGTGTCTCCAGCATTCTATCCCGGTAGGAGACGACAAAATATCCGCCAGCGCTATAAAGAGGCGCAGAAACAGCTGCCAGCAAATACGTCAAGATTTTCAGCGACAAGCTGGGCCATTTTTTGAGTGACTTGCACTCAAGAAATAGCCGCCAGCGAATACGGTCAAGATTTCGGCGACAAGAGAGGCCATTTGTTGAGTGACTTGCACTCAAGAAACAGCCGCAGAGTACAGGCGCAGAAGGCGTTTGTTGGGTGACAAGCACCCAAGAAATGCATTGCCTGTCGGGGCAGATGCAGATTAAGCAAGTGGTGACCTGCTCTGTGACCCGCTCTGTGACTCCGATCACCTCCATCACTTCTTGCCTCCTACTACTACCAAGGTCAACGGTTCCCGAGTGTCAATCCCTCGGAAATCGTATACCTTCAGTTCTCGAGGGTATATCCCTCGGCAACTTTCTTTACCTTTGCCGCAATCCAGCCTCGCACGGTCGCAAAGTCCTTGATTCCTGTGGGTCAATCCCTTGGCAATCTCGTACATTGCACTAGTTAAACGTGTCCGGCAACCCCTTCTGCTCTCTCGTGCCTCCATCTAGAGATGAGTTCTGTCCTGGTATGCATCTGTGTTCATGTTTAGATGCAAATTGATACTTACCTTACCCTTTTCTAGCCTCCCGGGCCTCTTCATGGCCATTACGTCCTCAAAAACCAGCTGCACACCACGCATAGCGGCTCTTCAGACGTCATACTCAACACTCCTACCCCTCTGGAAACCCCGGTCATTGATTCAACCGTTATGATTCCCCACTTCCATCAACCAAAATATCTCTCCCCCAACTTTCCATATCTGCTTTTCATTCCAAAGCATTATCCCTGGCGTAATCCGTTGTTCCAAGCTTTTGACCGTCTTTGTCGAAATCTACCCATTGTCAAATACGACAGCAGTTTTGGCCTTGATCAGAATGTTGCTGACAATTGGTCGGACTTGGAGCATTGTCTCCGTGTTCTGGGGATGGAGATGTTTCGGTTGGCGCCTAATCAGCGCTTGTTACAGCGTATCAAACCTTGGTTTCTCCCCGCCCGCTTCAAGTTCCTGTCAAGGACCGTATATCCACGGGGCCGAATCGGGACCAATAATCCAGTTGCCGGTAGATCTAGAGTGGACTTGGCTTCAGCTCGTGCGCTGCGCCCTTCTCTACGCCCAGAGTCCAATTTCAATAGTACGGCCGACCGATTGGGAGCGAGGTCGGTGGGACCGATCGGGAGTGCGAAAATAGTAGGGAGCGAGTCTTAGTCGATACTCAAACTGAACTATACTAAAGATACAAGCACGCTATTTATACTAAGGTAGTAGTCTCATCGGCGAAACCGGAGGACCGATTTCGCGACGAGAGCACATGGGTATCTAAGTCAACGTATAGCATAGCATAGCATATAAGAGTCATCTGGACTCGGATGACCGGGTATGACCGATATGACCGGTCGTATAGCATCGCAATGCGGTGTGATAAATAGACGAGTTGTTAGTGAACATCGGCGCATATCGGCGCCGATCGGATCCGAAGTCACGGTACGTGACAGTTCCTATACAAGTACCGAACCAAGCAAGCAGCGCGCTTTGCTGCATGGCGGTCAATGGAAAGCTTCTTACCTCTGCTTGGCTACGTGACGATGGGGCTTTGGTGCATGCACTCTTGGGAGGCAGATGCGATGGCGCGTGGTGAAGAGCCCCCGGATTGGCAGGGCCAGATTGCGAACAACACCAACCTTCATCCATTGTTTGTGGACTTGGTGGAGAAGTCTGTAAATTGGGATGACGAACACGTCGGAGCTTTTATCGTATTGAAGATCCTGCACAGTGGGTTCCTGAAGAGCAGGAGCGGTGTGCCCAAATGGAGTGGATATTGACCTCAATTCTCCATTCCACATGCCCAATCCCGATATATCTATGTTGGGGTAGCTTACCGACAGAAATTAACATGCTCAATGTCTCTGAGCCATTTCAGGAGTTCGCCCCCGATGTTAAGGAGCTGGAATTTCTTACCTTGCCGAAGGGACACATGAGATTCAGCCGATGGGGTATTGACGACAATACATTGTTATGGTATCGAGCCCCCTTCACCCCTGCATCGGAGCCTGTTGCGGCTGCTCCCCTTCCTCCCAGCGATGAGTCCTCCGCAACAAATTTCACGACAGCACCCTTCCCTCAAACAGCCAGCAGAAGAACAACAAGACAATCCATGCCTTCTTCATCTGACGAAGAGAGTTGAACCAGAAGAAGATGGGGAACGAGAGCCCCACTGACCGACAACGACGCATGCAGCGTGCAGAACACGCGAAACGTGGGGTGTCCCGTCAAAAGCCTCCGTTTTCCTCTGGGAACAAGACCCCAAGTATCATTAAATACCACAATCAACTACATTTTGGCGGGCTATCAAGGGAGAACAAAGGGTACGACGCGATTATTGTGATATCAGGGGACGCATTGGAACGGGATACGACGTGTACTTGCATTTGGGCTCAGGTTCATTTTCGTGATAAGTGCTTGATAGTCTTGGAGACTCTAAATCCAACCTTGTTGCAATGAAGGATGTTCAACCTTCGGTTGAAAGCCTAGTTTTGCCACATTCTCGATAACACAGACCCAGAGCATTGCACTAGCTCAAGTGTAGCTCACACTTCAGCTTCTGAGATTGCATCCACTCCTGACCCAAGAATGAGATATCAGCCACCAGTTGATATCAATTGAAAGTCGAGGAACGCAACTCGTCGGATTGTCTATGTTGGATGCTTAAAAGCATAGTTTAGTGGTTGGTGATTAATGTTAGAGATCCGCATCCAGTGGATCCCTGACCTTATCACGAAAGCATGTTGCACCAAGCTGCTTTCGTGTTTTTGAGTGTTTTAGCCATAGATCCCAAGCACACTGTTCACCGCCTTATGTCAGACCCTGAGATCGAGAAACTTCTGGTTGATGCGTGTGAACCCACGGCATCATCTGCCTCTTGCCCCGGACATTTTCACGGGAGGCCCTATCTACAACTTTGTGCGCAACATATTCAAGGGATGTTTTTTACAAACCTTCAAAGGTCGTAACAACAAGTTGTTCATCGATCCAGGCCCGGACAAGCGCCTGAAGCTCGTCTTTGGGTTCAGCCTCGACTTTTTCCTCCTCACGGCAGCAGGAAGCGATCGAGTTCAAATTCTATTGGCTTGCTAGCCATTTACTGCCTCAACTTCCCACTCCCTGCTCGCTACATGCCCGAGAACATGCATGTCAGCATTATCACAGGGAAAGTAGAGCCGAAACTCGAACACATAAATCCATATCTCCGTCCCACAGTCGACGTTGGTGTGATTGGTTGGGAGCGCGGTATCTGTTTGTCTAGAACGGCACTGTATGCGGAAGGTCGAATTATAGAGTTAGCATTTCCTCTGTCAGTCAATAATCTTCCTGCCGCTCGGAAGGTGTCTGGCACCATGGGACACGGAGGTCACATCTTCTGTACCGTCTGTCACCTGCATGGGCGTCCAACCTGTATCGCACGGATTTTGAGGATTGGACAATGAGAGATAAGGCTCAGATGCGTGCAGATGCAGAAGCTTGGTGGGATGCCCCAACTCTTTCCAAACGCAACGCTATTTACAAACGAGCAGGAACCCGCTTAGCAACTGGGACCCCCTGAAAATGCTGCCTACCGAGGCGATGCACAATGTATTCGAGGGTTTAGGCAAATATTACAGTTGGGAAGTCCTCACGATCAATCTGGCGGATGCCAAGAAGCTGGGGGGTTTTGTCGCAGCCTTCAACTATGAATTCACCTCCTTTGACCCTGAATCCCCAACAATTCCCGCATGGTGTAGGCCTAAGAATGACGCTGCAGAGCAGGACATATCTGCCATTCACCGTCTTCTAGTCAGTCCACTTCGTGAGGAGTCGGAGACCCACAGCGAAGATGGTGACTCGGTTGACAAAGACGAAGATAACGACACCCCCATACTACGATTTCGCAGAAATGCACTTTTCCAAAGCTGAGACGCATATGGGAAACAGTCTCGTCTCGTATCTGCATGAGGGAAAAACTTGGTTCAGAAGCATTGAGAAAATCAAGGTTACACCCCAAGGTTCAGTATCCTTCGCCATCCGACACCAAGAACCTCTTCCCCCTGGCAAGAACGATCCCTTCCAAGAGTTTCCGCACTTCCCTGCTCGTACCTACTTGTCGAAAATGGCGGAGACCTTGGCCGACATGCCCCCAAGCAAGGTTCTTGGTCACTACGCGTGCTTCAACTTTTCGGGTGGTCGCGCAGTTGTCTTAGATCTAAGACGGGTATGTACCTATTTCCTTCTGATGCACTGCTGACTTCGCCAGGATTAATTGAGTGATGCGGTCGAGAATTTGAGTTGTGTGTACAATCAAGGGCTGCATGTTTTTAGTTTAGACTTTTACCGTTAGGAATCCATGAATATTTTTTATCTGCCGTAGTATTGTGTGCACATTAATACTGGAAGAATTTGTGAGGGGTTTTGTTGTTTGAGAAATTTCGAGGTCACAGGTTTGTGACACAGTGTGACAACAGCCTTGTCCTGACCCACCACGACGAGCAAGGTCAACGAATGTAGAT
Source organism: Mycena capillaripes (assembly GCA_029204075.1). Taxonomy (NCBI): domain Eukaryota; kingdom Fungi; phylum Basidiomycota; class Agaricomycetes; order Agaricales; family Mycenaceae; genus Mycena; species Mycena capillaripes. Next base: position 887,903 of record JARHKZ010000035.1, on the reverse strand, counting down.
CACTCGTTGATCTTGTAGCTCGCCAAGGTCAGCCACTCGACGGTGGAGACAGTGTGCAGCATGGAGAGTGTCGCTCCCCACCGCGCTTCTCAGCAAGATTGTTGCGCACTGTGCGCTGACCCTTGGCGCCCGCAACTGGCGCAGCAATCCTCTGATCTTCCCCAAGTGTCAATAGCCTGGCGCGGGTTCCAATTGCTTCTCTAGGCCCAAAGGCTTCACCGTTTACGAGCGCACACCCTCAAATCGAGGACTCAATACAACTATACTTTGGGGACATGATAAGATCAACGGGATACGACATGTTTATTGTGATATCAGGGACGCATTTGGAACAGGATGCGACGTGCTTATTGACTTGTAAATTGTGTGTTTGATTGTCCCATATTTTGTGAAGACTCCCATTTCAACTTCGTCGAAATTGTACATCTTCCAACAACACAGACTCATTAGGATTTCCTATCGGGAAAACCTTCTGAATTGCAACTTGGCTTTGTCTGGTCTCATCCCTCGACATATATACTCACACTATACTCTGATCCGAGTTCAGAACTCGTCAGATCATCTGTGACTATAAAATCGTTCAGAATACCGGTTATTGTTGGTGATAGTGCTTTAGTGGTTGTGTCTTAGGATCTGAGTCTACTTTGTAGCTCATATCTGGCCCAACTACCTTATCGCGAAGCCTTCCATAGCGTGGTGTTTTTAGTCGTAGAATCTGAGCAAGCCGTTCAACGACTCTAACTCGGGGTCTACGTAGGACTCTGTCCTGACTCCTCGTCCGACCCTCACCCTTTCTAGGAGCCGCTTCCCGAATCGCTTTGCCGCCCAACTTTGGCAACCACTCCCCCCCGCGCTCGAGGCCGCGATCTTGGCCCCGCCCTTGCCATCCAACAAACCGGGCGTGTTGTATGCCTTCGACATCCCAACCCTTCAACCCAATCGTCGGGCGCGCCGCACTATTGCACACCACGCGAAGATCGAGTGGTCGAAGCATCCGCTTAAACGCCAACGCCAGTGGCTGAGACAATGCCGGGGCCAGGTACAGGAGTGGTGGGCATATTGGACAGTCCCTGCGGCCGCCAAATTCTGCCCACACCTTCCATTCGGTCACTTACGCGCTTCGGACAGAGGCGCTGATCCACCTTCACTTCAAACTCATGGGTGCTTGGATTTTGCCCTCGGAATGCGAGTTTTGCGGTGTCAATCACTGCGAAATCTACGACTTCTTGGCGTGTGGGGGGCGGGAGGGGATTGCGCATGTCGTGGAGTTCTATCATCGGCGCTTGAACTGGCCAGTATCCAAGTAGGTTTTTTTTCTTGCTTTCAAATTTGTATGTTCACTGATTCCCACCTTAGAGTCTTGGTATATAATAGATAGTGTTACATTTGCGTACTTACTCCGGCCATTCGGTGTTAAATACTTTACTTCCTGACGTGTCAATTGACACATCTGTACCTATGATATAACTCGCGTATATACCTTACTTCGTGTATTTTCTGTATTTTATTCAATGTATGTAGTGATTTCGATCCTAAGGTCACGGGGTTGTGCCATTTTGTGACTAACCGGCTTGTTCTTGACCTTCATGGTCAACGAGTGTAGATCAATCGTTGACTGTGGAGCTTGCCAATACCAGCCATTTGACGGCAGAGAAAATGTCCAACGTTGTCGCCGTCGCAGACGATTGCTTCTGAGCCACCTTGAGCTCGGACTTGGATTCTTACGTTGACCCTGCCCAACTGTTGGTCGCTCGGCGGGGATTCCAATGCCCTCTCTAGCGCGGCTGTCTGTTCCCGTTACTGTCCGAACGAATTCTGACCATCGTGCGTCCGCCGCCATCCATCAACCTTTCACAAAAACTCGCGCACCACTTATTCTCTTCGACCCGCCCTGAGTGTGGATCGCTCAGCGCAGGTCTGAATTACTTCTTGGGCACGAAAACCTAGGCCGTTACTCTACGTGTCCGTACTGAGTTGTGAACGGCTGCTCCAGGTCTGTTTTTTGGTGACCCAGTCTTGGCATTTTTTTGCTTATTAGAGAGTTTGCGGCAGCCACCGGGAGCCACCTGGTGGCTTGATCGGGCATGCGGTCATAGGTGGCTGTGGCTGATCTGGTGGCTCGTTTTTTTGCTCAATATCTGTTTCTTCACCACCAGGATTGTAACTCCTTTGTACCATGGCTGTTCTAACATGTGCTACGAAGGCAAAAGAAGCCAATGCTGCCCCTGCAGGTCTCCCTAGCACAAAACATCCCAAGAGTGAAACATCTTCTGAGTCTGAGTACATCCTGGCCTCCGTAGTGGCCTTCTCCGTGATGTATCGGGTGCAAGAAGGTACACGCAAGAATAACATTGCAGCCACCAGATCAGCCACAGCCACCTGTGACCGCATGCCCGATCAAGCCACCAGGTGGCTCCCGGTGGCAAGGAAAGGGCGGCCAGCGTGCACCTGCAGCGTGAACGCGCCAACGGATGCGGAGTGAAGAGGACAAGGTGCACAGGAGCGGGGTATCCTCCCGGGAATAGGTTTGATTTGAAATAAACTCCTACCTATGCATCTTTACGAAGCTTTTACTTGGCGGTAGAAATCAGTTCATAAAGACAACTAATCTGTAATTGCGTGAGACTTGAGCCGTTTGAAGTCCAAGAAATTTATAGCTGTTTCTCAAATTCATCATCCTTCGCTGCAGGCTGCGACGCAACGTCTTGTCGACTTTCGCACCACACCAAGCAGCAAGAATCGTCCTTGTAGTCTTGACATCCTCTGTTTACCTGTGCAAAATTCGGGTCGGTGCACCACGGGCAAGTCCGTGCACCAGGTTTCTGGGCTGGTGGATGTACGGGTATACTCTCACCAACGCGCTTGGATGCTAAGCTGGTTCTAGCGCTCGCGGATCGCTGAAGACTCCGGAATATTGCCGAGAACTGGGTACGTGCTGTGGACGTCAGCGAGTTGGACCGACTGCTGAAAAGGAAAAATTAGAGCATGGTGAGAGCTGTAGAATCTGTATCAACTTCGTATCAGATTTAGATAAGATTTCAAAGCCCCCTGCGACACTATGCGGCGCGGGGTGCCCGAGCGAGCTTAGAAGATTCGATCCGCTCGTCCAGGGATCGTGAAGAGGCGATCTAGCCTCGGTCCTGCGAGCAGCTCTGTCGAAAATTCGCCGAGCCCATGTAATTTCCAAATGCAGGTAAGAATAGTCCATCACTCAATGTTGAGAATAATACCTCGGACTTCGACTCGGCCTCTCGATGCCAAATCTCTGTGACTGCGGTGGAAATTGGCATCTGTGCAATTGTGGAAAGCTTGAGAAGTCCTCATAAGATTCGTGAACGATATTCTCCGTAACCGTATGAACGGGCAGAGCAGGTTCGCGCGTCATTCTGCCTTTGGGCAAGGTAGCACTGCTTTTGTTCCGTGGCGGGACCCAATGTAAGCCCGGGATCGAAAATCTGGCAGCGCAAGAGTGACCTGCCTTTTGTGCAAACTATATGGGACGTGATTGGAGTGCAAACATCGCCCGTTGGCACAGGGGGGGATGGATAGCCTGATTAATAATTTCCTGTAAGGTGGTGGATAGGACGCGAGATCTGGCTCGTCCGCTCAACTGTCAAATCCATATTATATTTCAGAGCTTTTGAACAACTGATCCGCACATCGCCCATGTGGTTTGAGAGGATCGGAAATTGCGGGTGATTACAATTTACGGTACATAAGTCTGTATTCTGAAAGGTAGTGATTTTTCATGGACACTGATGCTTTAATAGTGCAGGCAGAGCAACAAAAAAGTTCAAGGAAATTTCTCAGGGAATGCCAGACCCAAAAGTTGCCAAATGAAGGCTGGTTATTTTGTTGGAAACGGTGGGGCGTTTCCGCGCGTATTCACTTGCCTCCGAAGCATCAAGACTGACATGGCATGATTCACCACACTGCAAAACAAGAGGTTCAGCAGCAAGTCGGCGACTTGCGCATGCGGTAAGTTGGGTACAACCCTCCCCATCTACTGCAGTTCGAATTTACCCGGCAGAATAGTTGGTACCAGGTAATATTTCACACCCAATTCAACCATAGAGTTTTTGGGTCATTTGAAATTGCGTGTTTCCACCGGTCAGTTGCAGAGTACCAATGGATATCTGGCTCGGAACAAGAATTATTCATATTTGCATGAACCACAGTCATGAAGAAGAAATGAGAGTCCATGTGGGCGGCCTCTTGACCGTAAACAGAACATACGAGTACAGGACCAACTAAATCATTCTTTGAAGTATCAGGGAAGACACACGGTCAAATTAAGAACGTGCGCCAAGTTGCGAGAGGATCATCACAGCGTCTACTTCTGCTGCATCCAGATCCCGCAAGGGATCCCCAAGGCCAAGCTCTCCAAGCGGGGCGGTGCGCAGTAGAACGTGGTTACTGGAGCGAAGGTCGTCCAGCGTGACGCGACTGGAGGACGCACAAGCGGCGGGACTATCCCCTCTTAAATTCGGCGCTTCGTGGGGCGGAGGGCCAGGAGACAGAAAGCGAGCCCGCTGTGAAGAAATGGGGTGGCTATCTGATTGTAAAGGGGCGGGATGAGGTCGTTTCTGTCTGTTGTCCGTTAACAGGATACTCGCAAGCGGAGAATCGCAGGCAGTCGGAGTTCGACCCAAAGAAATGGTTGAGGATGGAATCACCACTGCATCTAAAGTCAGAAAGGAAATTAGGACGGAAATAACATACCATACCATATCGCTCGTCCATTTCGCGGAAGTTCGGGAGGAAATCTTCGGACTCATATGGGTTGCTCTCTGCATTGCCATTCAACGCAGTGTACTGCAAGGCATCTGGCTCTGTACCTCGGATCGTTCAAAGTTTTATGCCACAATTATCAATGCCGACGCACCTTCATCTTCAGAGTGCGAAAAATCGTTGTCTCCATCTGAGTCAGAGTAATCATCCTCTGTGTCACTCTCTTGCACTGTTAACCTGTCAGATGAATCGACGGTAATACTGATTCCCGGCTTACAATGTGCGAATAAATCATCCTGCTCGCAAGATACTTGGTAAAGTCGATACCCAAGCTCTATGGCGACTTCTTGGCTCCAAGGATCAAAGCCCTTAGCTTCGTGAAACTGGCGAAGTCCGGCATAGACGCCGTCATTCCACGACATTCCGCGGGCCCATATTCGAAATTGGATGTCCGGAAACCCGCCATTCCTCGCTTCCTCTCCGCTAAGACGTTCCACCCCCGACGGATCGTGGGACCAATACGCTGCACATGCCGGAATTCGAAAGTGTCCCGGAAGCTGGGCTTGAATCTCGTTCAAGGGGCATAGAAAGACATAACCTGGTGGTAGATTATCTAGTGGGCCCAGAAGCCGCAGCTCGTACTGGATGCCATCCACGAAGACTGCCAAATGATCAATGATGTCTCGAGTTTCTACGAAGCTGGAACTCACCATATTCGTGGAATGTGGACCTTATGCCCAGGGAGTTGAAAATGTGATTGGCTTGTGCTAGCCAAGCCAGCCGAGAGGGAATATCGGCGTATACATCACGCCAATATTCATCCACGATGTTGGCAGAATTCACGCTGTGATTGTGATCTAAATGACAAGATATGTGTTGGGTAGGAAATGCGCACCGGATCCAGCCATTCTCAAGAATCGAGGTGCCGTCTTCGTCCCCATTTAACCTAAGCAAGATGATCGTGAAGATATGTTCAATAGGTAGGACAGCACATACCGATTCCACATTCCATCGACCATGTGGTCTTCTGTCTCCCAGCCCCTATCGTAAGGCACAACATTGGGCGCAGATGCAATTTCGAACGAATTTTCGTATTCCGGGCGGGGGAAATGACGAATGGACCCCAGTTGCACCGAGTCATTGGTGAAAATCGGGAAGTACTGCCGCTGAGCCAGATGAAAATAACAAATTTCGTGATAAGCGCGCAGCGAAATTGAAGCCAATATATAAGAGTCCTCAGGTACTTGAGAAAAGGAGAAATCAGAGGGTCGGATTCCGGATTCAATAGGTGCAAGGACCAGAAAATCATGTGCAGGGGCCATAAGCTCAACGCAGAGCTGCGTGGTTGAAGGTCTTATCCACACCATGTACTCGGCCCAGTGCTAAAACCAGGATTAGGATACAGCAGATGTGTGAGGCACTCAATTTACGAGGTCTCTTCCGGAAATGGAGGATACATATTGGTTGGCGTCCTGCGAAAGAGTGAGCAGGCTCGGTGATAAAGCGATGGATTGTATTACGCAGAATTGTGCATCCTGTGGAAATAGTCATTTCAATGATAGAGACGCAACGTTGAGACGTACGATGCACGCCCAAAAGAAGACCGTTGGGAAATGGGCGCGGCGGTACTTTTCCAGTATTTCCGTGTGGGGAATTAGATCTGATCCAGTACATATTTTGTTAGGAAGGCCTTGAGTCGAGGAAAACAGTTGCAAACCGTCGTGGAAAACTGCGGCATGTAGACCCTTCGCGCTCGCTATACCATAGAGTTGAAAGAGATTTGGATGTCTGCGATATGATCTATGAAGTTTGACCGCCGCAGTTCTGTAAATATGCTCACCGAATATCCGAATATCGTGATATCTCTGCACGCCATTGCTGTGGAGGGGAATCCAATGGATGATACAACCCAGACAAGGGAGACGTACCTCTTCAGCACCTTCCCCCTGAAATACCGCTGCCGTCATAGCTGACTGAAACCCAGGGATCCGAGCAGTGTACACCTTCTTCGTAGATGCTCGTCCTTTCTGGCGACGTACGACGAGGGACCCACTGGCATGCTTGATTTCCTTCAGCAAATTCAGATCTCCGATGGGGATCACTCGAAAGTCTATTCGTTCAAGGTCAGTCCCCAGGGAGATCGATGTTGTTGCGGGTTACCAGAAGGAGTACTGGGAGCGACTTGGTTAATATTGGTGAAGGTCCCACCCGTAACAACGAAATCATTTGAGTTTGGAAAGAAGGCGTTGGTGTATCTGCGATGCATGTAAAAAGAGGTCGCCAGCGGCAAGGGTTCGAGTACGAACTGGTCGCATGCACCACCAGGAGGATCACTGGGCCCTGGATCATTGACATTCGTAAAGTTTCCGCCGGAAATGCCGAAATGCTTCGACTTGGAGAAGAAGGAGCTCGTGTATCTGTGATTTGAAGGATGGCATAAGATACCACTCGTAAGTGCAAATCAGGACACGAACCTATCAGGAAGCGGTTCGTGGTCATCCAAGGACGGCTCAGCAGGGAGTTCAGGCTCAAATTGCGGCTCGTCGTCCATGGGTGGTGGTGGGTAGAAGGAGAGATGACCAGCGCTCAAAGAGATACCTATCACAGCACGAGGCTGTATTCTAAAATTATGCGGAAAGCTGTATGATGGTCTTCGAGAAATTCTTGACAGGACGTATGGCTTGGTAGGCTGTGGTCAACGGGAGCGGGAATGAAGCCAGTCAGGGCTCGGGGGAACACAAGCACAGGACAGCACTCGTTGCAGCGGGATGGTGCAAGTAACAGTCCCAAGCGCCTGTCAAACGATCTGTTGCCGACTCCGTCCGTGACAACAAGTGTGATGAAAGTTTCCTTTTTCCTCGACTGCGCTAGCTCTCCACGTCCATTCAGTAGCGAGAGACAAGCTATAGGCTTGCAGCCAAAAAGGCCATGGAAGTCGGACACAGAAGCCACAGTCGTGATGTCATTTAACCGGCCCGAGTTCCTGATGAATCGTATGACGTATCCGCCTCGTTTTTTCTTCCTTTCTTCTTTCCTTGCCAACGCACCGATCCAATGCCCGTCGACAAAAAGCGATTGCGCACACCTGCAAGCCCATGAATCGCACACAGAGGAAATTGTGCTCCTGTGCGCGCGGCCACCACGGAATCTCTAAACCCCACCGCCTCAGTGGCCGCGCCCCACCGCCAGCGTCTGTCTCTGCGCACAGCATCACAGACATACAGTTGGGCCGAGCCAACCCACTCTGTAGGAGAGCACGGTGCGCACCCCCTGTTTCAAAGCCGTCAAGGCGAGCCCCATGAAATGTGCACGTCTAGTGCACTTCTTCGCTCAGCGCATGCCGGTTGAGTCTGCGATGAAACAGGCTCGACGACTTCCGTACGCGCGCGCGGCTCCATCGCTGCTTCTTGCGTCTGCGCCTCGAAGTGCCGCATCCATTCGTGCTGCTTTGCGCTGGATCGCGCCGCGCAGATTGTACAGGCTGCGCAGAATTACCATCCACGTTTCGCGGCGCACAGGCGGTGGTGCAAATCCCTCCATTCCCACGGGGCACGGACGCCAAGGTCACAGGCGGCGAGTGTACGCACGCCGTGTGGCGCATACACGGCCACAACCCTGTCAAGTTGGGCCGCCCGCCGGCTTCTTCGTGTGCAGATTCGGGCAAATGCGCACGTTTAGTGCACTTGACTTGCTCGCCCACTCTGCGCTTGCGCCGTGTCGCCTCGCACGCGCGCTGATCGAATGTGTGGCGGAGCGCTTGACAGCTCCCATATCTCGCGCGCGGTTTCTTTGACATGCCTTGTCCACTCCGTCGTGCGCGCGCGCTTGCCTGTTGAGTCCGGCAGAACGGGTCCGATTCCGCCTCCTTCGTTGCTCCCCCATGGTTGCACCCCAAAGCGCCGCCTGGGCTCGTGTTTCCCTTGCACTGGGTCGCCTATCGCAGGCCCTGCAGGCTCCGCACCCCGACGACGGAGCGAGTGGACATGCGACGTCGCGCGGCGCGCAGGTGGCGAACACGGCCGCTCGCGCGAGGTAACGACGCTTGGGAGGGAAGCGACGGCGCCCGCCCACATGCAGCGCGGACACTCCAGGGTGACGACGGAAGTCTGCGCAGGAGCAGTGTATCGCTCCGGCGAATATGTTTGATATGATATAGCCTTCAACTATGTATTTGTCCGAAGCTTACAACAGTCGAAATCAATTCATAAAGGCAACTATTCGCTGTTTCTCTTCAGCCGTTCGAAGTCCAAGATGATTTCGAGCCTGCTTGAGAAGCTCAATAATGCCACATCTTTGCTGGCTGTGTGCACTTCGCTATAGTGCGCCCGCTAACAGCAATTTTTGGCTCCTGCACCCCTCCCTGCACTTCAATCGCTCTGGTCTTGAATCCTAGCCTCCCCTCAGTCCTCTAATGCTCGGCTCCGCCGCCGTATTTGACCCACCGCGCCGAGAATGCGCTGCACAATGTCACGCTGCATTTGGCTTACAGCTCCCGCAGTTCTTGGAATGCGGCTCCTGGACGTCTCTCTGTATGGTGCGCTTGCGTTCTCTTCTTTTCAGACCCTGCTTACGCTGCGTTCACCGCTGCTGATCCCACTCTGGCGCTTCGAACGTGCAGGATCTGCCCTTCCACACGACTGGCACCTTACCGACGCCGTGCTACCGCCTGTACATTCTACCCCACCCTCCCTTGTCCGGCTCCCCGCCTCTGCTTGGCCCGCCGCCACCGCCGTCACCGCTCTTCTCCGAGTAGGTTTGGCACCCCCGGCGCGGCGCCCTGTTTCTGGGTCGTGCACTGCTGGTGCTGCGATCCATTTATGCTCCGTAAGTTGTTTGTTTTATGCGTGGTGAAAAGGTTTTGGGTTAGGCGCTAGCACGCCACTTATTATGGCATGTACAGCTCGAATTTCCCCCGTTCCCTCCCATATCTGCTTCCTCGGCGCCATAGCACACAGGCTTCGTCAATTATGAGCTAGTACTGTAGTTGGATATTGTATACAATTCAATCCATAAACTCAACGTCTAAATGTTTGAAGTATCGTTTGTTCTCTGGCTTAAATCGGGGGTAAAACAGGTGTGGCCCTCAAGCACTCTTAATAAGAACCAAGTATGTCTTCTTTCTACGTAATATAGTCTCATCTCAACTGAATTATATATGTTTTGTATTGCTGAAGTCAACCGAATGGAACAGATCCGAGCCCTCACATACTTGGTCACTACGTAGGATTGCGGGACTTCGTCAGATGGGGTGCAAGTTCGTCAGCTTGCGAAGCAAGCTCGTCGCATGCCAAATTTGGCATCGTGAATGCGCAAGTTCGTCACATGCACAGTTTGGCATAAGTCAACCCACCCAGTGTGTAACTGTACGTTTTCGCCCCTCAGGGGAAACACGTAGCCTAGGCAGCTGGGGCATTTCACCAAATATGGTCAAAGTGTTCAATCGTGCGGATACCCAAAGTAACTGATGGCTGGATATTTTATCGTTACCTCGCGTACGAACGAGACATTATACATGGAAGGAGTTAATTGTGCATGCGATTGCGGTGCATACCCTGATACAATTGACGAATATGTAGTCTACGAATCAACTTCCGTCTGTGCAAGGTACTCAATGTAGCGACGGTGGTCCTTCTTGTAACGCTCTGCGAATTCCTCCGGATAGCGCTTGACCCACTCGTGCCCAGTGAGCTTCTCGCCGGTGTCCGGATCCTGCATCACCCACCCAGCCAACGGATCTTCAAGCTTCTTCTGACGTTTGTTGGACGACGCAGGAGCCGCGCTGGACAAGTCGGCTCGCTTGCGTGCTGACGCGGGACGCCCGCCCGCAACGTCTGAGTCCATTGCATCGGCCACGACGGACGAGATGGTCAGCAGTGCCGCGGTAGCACCTGGTACTGGTGCTGGCCGGGAGCCACTGCACGATGAAAACCGCACTAACTCGAAATCTTACCCATAGTTATCATAAAAATCTCCTGCACCCGAACCCGTGGAAGAGGGTCGAGCCGGCGCTGGCTGAAGGCTCTAGAGGCCGCAGTTTCTTTTTTTCGCTGCACACACTGGGAATTGAAATGGAACCAAGTGTCACACCTGTAAACAAAATCATCGCAGTGTGGCTGTACTGAGGGGTCGTACATGTTCGCTCGGTTGCTGTGAAAAACTGGGCCGGCCAAGAACGGCACGCCATCCCACGAGGCAGGTGATGAGAAATCAGAATGAAAGGCGGGCTGTGACGCCCCAGGAAACAAATCTGAAAAGAGTTATCGCCGCACTAACCTTGAAGAGGTGGACATACCGGGGAATAGAAGCGGGGTCGGGTGGCCGATGTCAGCGAGGTTGATGGACGGTGTTGCCGCGATAGACAAAAAACCGGAATCGGCTTGGGATGGAGCAACGTGAGCGCACGCACGGATGAACAGCGTGGGTATGGGTAGCGTGTATGTACTGGGGAAACCGAACGATGGCAATACACCGGGCGCTGGAGCCGAACTGACGCTGAGCAGTGAGCATACCGTCGCTGAAAAATGTGTGAGCATACCGCCGCTGTGCCTCGCTGCTGCCATCCCAATAGGGCTGTGAAAATTGCCACTCATCCATCGCCGCCTATGAGCATGAAAAATACGCTGGTGGGTGTCTAGCAGCGAGATTGGCTTGGTACGCACGGGAAGGTGATCAGAACGAGAGCGGGGGCGGACAGGACGATGGAGGGAGCGGATAAGAATCGGGCGCATCACCATCATTACGGAATGGATCAGATGGCTGGCCAAATTTGGGCTTGCGACAACCTTGCACATTGTCCTCACGAACTTCCACGGTTTTTGGAGCACGTAAGCACTTCCGACGAGCTTTCCTTCGCTTATTTTTGATCTCACGAACTTGCTCCGACATCCGATCAAATTTCCTCATCAAATGACGAAGATCCTCATCCTACGTAGTGGCGAGGTACTACATGACTCGACAGATCCTCCAATTGCTCATCGGTGCATTGTTGATGTTACCAAACATTCACCTTTACAGACACTGTGGCACTCTGGAGGGCATATAAACCAGTGTGAGATGTCAAATCCACGTCGCAAGCAATACTTAACAATTCAACTTGAAATTTTTTAAAATTTGAATTTGGTAGAAGTATCAAGTCGAGGACTAGTCGCAATGCTACACCGAGTTTATGCTTTTTAAACGCCTACTTCTATGCACCTCTTCAACCACAGGACTCCGGGTCATAAACTTTTAAGGATGGGTAGCCCCCTGACTTCAAGTATGATGGGGAACTCAATATATAGCGGAGTTATGGCTCCATCGGAGCGGTTTTCCAAATCGCTGATTTTGTACCACCCCGGCTTTTTCTGTTTCTTCGGACAGAGAGTGACTTTAGGGAAATTAAATGTATTCCATCGTGTCAGAATTGCTTTAGGATGTCCGGGAACACCTGGTGGATGAGTTTTTGAATACCAATAGGGAACTTCGGTATCTCTGGTTGACCACAGACCTTCGTCCCGTGAAACTTAACATTTTCGAGAACGGTTCGACTACATTAACTTGTATGTTGTCATAGAACACGAATATTGAGGATCTGGAGATGTCATCGAAGCCATTTCTACATCGCTGATTTTCGAGTACCTTTATTTCTCTACTTTTTTTTTGAATCAGATGATTTAACATGTATACAGATAACTCCCCATCGTCTGTATTTGTCGCAAAATGTTTATGAGGCTTATATGAAGTGGAACTCGAAAGCCCTTAATGGCCAAAACATGCAGGTGTCATGTGGTAACAGCTGTGACTTTCCTGCTACAACATCACGCTCCTCGACGTAGACACCCTCCGGGCTCTTTACCTCAGAAATGATACTCAAACTTCCTCTACCATACGACCTTGGTACTGTTGCTATCCAGCTGATCTCGCGTTATGGGTGGTGCTTCTGCCGCCGCCGTTTCGCCCGTTATTCCCTCATATCTTGGCCAGAACGACCCTCCTTGCCTCGGCGCCCTCTTTGAACTCGTATCAATACTTCACTTGCCTCGATTTATCCCCTGCGCGACGGTAATCATCAAAAACTTGAGTGTTTTGCGGCTCCGCCCATAATGGGAAGGAAATTCAAGGTATCGGATCTCCCAGAGGGATAGTTTCGTACTATGGGGTACGTCTACAGTGTTCCCAACTGCCCCTAAGACTTACCTTTGGTCTCCTGCCCTACATCACGATTTTGCGCACGTTTTCCTCTGCCACCATCTCCGGCCCCTGACGCAGAGTGCATGCCCGCACACCCCACTGATTCAAGATACGCCCCCTTTCCATACCTGCCAGTGTGCATCCCTAGACAGCCCTGTCTGCCCAGGCCTGGTGTCATGGTGGTCGACCTGACGAGTTTACGGGCAGCGGCTGTGTCGGTGTCAGTATATCTGCACCCACATCCCGTGTCCACACCGCCCCGGCCCGTCCGCCGCAGATGTGTGGTGATGGCCCATAGCGCACGCGACACATCTGCCGGTGCGGTGTGCGGTGTGCGGAGGGCGCATCACACCGGATTAGGCTCATTCAGTCACCTCGCGTCCTGTTGGCTGCGATTTGTGCGAGAGATGGGTCGAAGCGCTCTGTTACGCTGCTGCTGGCTGCCTCTATCTGCGTGGCGCTCACGGTGCTGTCCATGGCAGACTCGCCGCGCCGTGCCCAGCAACATCTGCGCGTGCATGTAGAGGAGCACCCGAGGCTTCGTCGTCGTGCTCGGGTGTGCTGCACGCTCCCAGACTCCTCCATGACCCCTCTCCCATTGGTGTAGACCAATTCAAGGCTGAGCACAGTGGCATGTATTTTCTCAAAAAATATGGTTTTGCACTTGATCCCACAAGTAATTAGTTTATTTTCTGCCTCAGATGTAAAGTATTTCGATTCTGCACAATCCACATTTTTTTTCGCAAATTGCACTTTTTGTGGTTGTCGTTGTCAGCGACGCTGAGAGCATTTGATCGACATATTCTGAATGCGGTTATATGAGTGCGTCCTGGACGGCGACGACACTTGTTTGGACGCCATGGGTACACCAGAGGATTCCATACATCACAATACGTCTCTGGTCCAGAGGGGGTGATGTATCATTCCCCCACGCTCTGGGGCTAATTTGATTTCCCAATAAGGTTTCTTGCAAACTGAGCTGTTGATGGCCGGCCATGTTTTGCTGAGACTTAATTAGGTCCTTTAACCAATGTTTTGCTATGCTATATCATCTTGTTCGAGATGTATCTGACAGTCTTATAAAGGCAAAAGGCACTCAGCCGCATCTTGTTTGGTACTTGTTTGCACAGACTTGCCCAACAGAGAACTCTTTTCCTGGCACAAGGATTGCTGATCACATGGACTTTTATCATGATTCTGGGCTGTTTGGGTTTCATCTTGATCATCCCAGAGTTGGGACCAAAACACACAGCGGCAACCCTTAGTATGGGGCACATCTTGTCCGGTGCTTGTTTGCACAGCCTCACCCAAATGAAAATTTGTTTCCTGGCCTAAAAATTAGCTACCACATGGACTTATGCTGCGATTCCAGGCCGACTGGGGTTTTTCCTGACTGACCCAGAGTTTCGGCCAAAATACACAGTGAAACCCCTCATCCAGTCTGGTGCTTCTTTATGCAGACTCACCCAACACGAGTTCCAAGGGAACCTTCATCATTCCACTCATGACTGTTATTATGTTGTTAGCCGGTGGGGAGAGCAACTTTGGCTATCCCTTTTCCATTTCTAACTGTATGTGGGCAATGGCATTGGTTTCTGTTTCTTAATATTTTCTTCCCATCTCCCTTATTGCAGGAGTGAACCCGTGGCCCATCTTGCGGTCAATAATAATTTCCATGTATATTAGAACCGCAGCCGAGATGCCGAGATCTCGAGATCTCGAAGTAGGAAACACGTGATCTCGGAGCCGAGAATGATAGAGTGAGTCATTAGAAACATCTCTCTTCTTTGTACCACCATGTCGCAAATGGAACACACCCAGAGCCAATCAGCAGGCAGCCACAATTACCCCGAGGAAGATGAGGAGGGGTGTATTCTCATCCCTTACAGCCGGTTAGATGATGAGAATACAGCGGGAGCAGGCAAACAATAAACAAGATGAAGAAGAGGTGTGTGTTCAATGCTCAAAAGATGGCAGGAGAAGGGGGATGACATGGTACGTAATCACATCTTTCACAACCAGTTGGACATTTTGAAGAAAAGTACTGGCAGCGTCCACCACCAAAGAAGTGTGCCAGCAATAAAAAGCCCAACCAGCCTACTGACTTTGACAAGGAGGGTGAACAAGTAAGCTGGCTAGGTGATTTAGAGTGGTTCTGCATGCCAATGGAGATTATGAAAAGCATAGATGCCTTCATCAACAAACTGCGTGCTGCCCAGAGAGGCATGTCCAGGCAGGAGTAAGCAGCTGACCGAAAGGGAAAGGACAGAGGGTGTCCAGTTGATTGAGGCCCTCCCTGAGCCCATTGCCAACGTCACAAAGGCTATTCGGACAGGTCAAGTCACTGGGTGGCCAGCTGGCTGGGACAAGGCCGAGAATGAGACGACACAACTCGCGTACAAAGTGGCAAAATTCACCTCCATCCTTCAGAGCATCCTCAACAAAACCAAGCCATTGACTGAGGCAGACCTGCACTATGTTCATTACGCAGCTGCAGCTCCTGCTAGTGATTCCAGTGAAATTCCCATGCCTGATGTTGGTGACAGCTCAGACTCAGACGGTGCTGATGAGCTTGATGGGGACACCTATTTCCCTCCCATCACCACAGTCACCATCTTCAACAAGGAGGACATCTCGAAGCCTTAGATTGTCCTCCCACCACACATCCACCAATGCACTGCCAGGCAGGTCAAGGCTAAGCTGCTGGCTATGATCCCCTCAATTCATGAAAATGCTCCCATGCTCATTGAGTGGCCTGAAGTTCTGCAGATATATGCAGACATGGTGAAGCCTCACCGAACTTCAGGCCACTCAATGAGCATGGTAGCATTGTCATGAATTGAGGGGATCATAGCCAGCAGCTTAGCCTCGACCTGCTTGGCAGTGCATTGGTGGATGTGTGGTGGGAGGACAATCCAAGGCTTCGGGATGTCCTCCTTGTTGAAGATGGTGACTGTGGTGATGGGAGGGAAATAGGTGTCCCCATCAAGCTCGTAAGCACTGTCTGAGTCTAAGCTGTCACCAACATCAGGCATGGGAATTTCACTGGAATCATTAGCAGGAGCTTGTCACAGTCAAGACTAAATCACGTCCAATATCAAAGATAAAGGATTGGGGAGTGCGATGTGTATAGCTCGAAGAGGATGGAATAAAAGGTTAACTACTACAGACGACTAGCTACTGTATATATACTGTTTTATCGAGCCGTGTGAACGAGAATATAAATATACTACAATAGTCTGTAACCATGTGTTGTACATGCGTTGTCCATGAGATCTGTCAAGACCTATTAATTAAATGTGTGTTCCTCATGTGAACCGCCGCTCTGCCATGTGTTCTTACAAAGCAACCTGTATCCTCATGTATAAGGTGTGTTTGTCGTGTGTTTGTCCAGAACGTTCCGAGGATATTAATAAGTGCTCATATAATATAAGCACCAAAGATTAGATAGGCACATGTTTACATAAGGCATTCGAACGATTAGATAGTATCAAATTGTGACAGAGCTGCAGCTGCGTAATGAACATAGTGCAGGCCTGCCTCAGTCAACGGCTTGGTTTTGTTGAGGATGCTCTGAAGGATGGAGGTGACTTTTGCCACCTTGTACGCAAGTTGCGTTGTCTCATTCTCGGCCTTGTCCCAGCCAGCTGGCCACCCAGTGACTTGACCTGTCCGAATAGCCTTTGTGACGTTGGCAATGGGCTCAGGGAGGGCCTCAATCAACTGGACACCCTCTGTCCTTTCCATTTCGGTCAGCTGCTTACTCCTGCCAGTTCTTCCTTGTTTTCAGGCCTGTGGAAATTTTTAATGATTGTTGAACAGCAAATGATAGGATAGAACCACACCGGACATTGGCTCAACCCCATTCAGCCAAATGGTAGCAATGGCCACAGTAAGGACAAAGAGTGGTGTCGTAGCTGCCAAACCCTGCATCCGCAAGATAGTACTTTGTCTCTGGGACCGTCAAATCATTCAAACAGGCATCAAGGTATAGTACTGTATCCGACAACGATCCTTCTCAGCCACTGAGAATGTATTGAAACAGCATGTCCTGCGAGTAGCATGCAAGACAGTTTATGGAAACACCACCCTTTCTGTTCCGAGAAGCATGGCAATCCTGTGCAGATGGATACGAATTGATATGAGTGCCATCCATTGAGCCAACCACATCCTTGAAGAATGGGAAGAAATTCTGATTGTTCCAGATCGGCTCAGGGACTGGATCGTCAGCAGACGGGAGGTCCACATGACGGGCATAAAAGCCGGGGGATACAACAGCCAATAAAACTCGACGAAAGTATCTATTGCAACAATTACTAGTCAATAGAATTATTAAAAGGAATTAGTGATGAATGAATACTTGGATATGATTTTATTTGAGTGCTGACATTGCTCGCTCACATGTCGAATTGGTGATATGTTGTGAGTCCGTCAAGCCACCAAGAAGCTGGAGCTGGGCAACGATAGCAAGGAAGACGTGCACTCGCATCCCAAGCTCTGTTTTAATTCGATCTGGATGGCCGACAATTAACTCATCTAGGCAGGCTTTTCCGCTCAAGGCCGATGTGTGATATTCTTGCTTCCAGTACAGCGGTGAAGCATATAAAAGCACCACAAGATGTACCATGTGATAGAAAAAGGCTGCAGCAAGAAACAGCTGCATTTGCACATCCCGTAGGAGCATAGGAGGCATTGGGGATGTGTCGCAACGGTCAAAAAATTGCTGTCATGCTCAATCATGCACCGCTGATTTGCATCTTTCCACGACTACTAAATAAGGCAATAGATGCAGATGCTGGATCTGCATCTGGCAAGCAGAAGTGTCAGCCACACTTTCACTTAAGACAGAGGGTGTGGAACCCCAGCACCCTTATGTAATCTGCTTACTAATCCTTTCCTACGGTCAAATCCTTACTCTTCAAAAAAAAGAAAACTTTTTTGTCTGCCAGAGGCCTTGAGACCATATTTTGGGTAGACATAGACTAAAACAAGCTTGTAAATGGTCTAATATACTGTTGCTGCCCTCCCGGGGTGTAACTGACGTTGCCACCTGTGAAAGCATCCCACATAACAGTGCCAAAGTCTGCTGCCGACATGCCAATGTGGCTGTGCTGTGGCTGTGTTGGTCAAATTTTGAGGGTCTACTTGCCAAAAGTGTTCCGTCTGACGAGAAAGCACGCAGAAACACTCTGAAAAAAGGTCACACCAAAATATATAACTGCTTATACTTTGTACCAAAAAGATTTTTGGCAATTCTGGTTCAACCAAGCCCTTTCCCTAGCATTCAAATAAGCCTTGTATGAGAAAAATCTCACCCCAGTGACCGGGGCATGGAACTATTTCAAGCGTGACTTTGTGATGTGTGATGGCTTACATAAGGGTGCTGGGGTTCCACACCCTCTGTCTTAGTGGTGAACAATACTTTCCTGTAAAGCTACAAGGGGCTGGTCAGCCACTTTGCGGCCTCCAATCCCCTTTTGTGCAATTTATTTGTTTACAGCAGATGTCAGTACCGAGGGCGCGGATCTGAAACTTTTTGTTTTCGGATGTTTTCAGAGAATTGTCTGTAACTCACTCAATTCTCTGCCAATTTAGATGAAAAGTGGATATATCTGTCAGGCTAATTCATGCGCAATTAGTGATAGAAATAATTCATGAAAATATTAGGTTTTGAGTAATCAGTGGTTTTGGGCTGTTTTTGTACCAAATGTTATCTAGCATGCTCAGAACATGTCCCAGTGACCTAATATTTTGAGAGGGACAAAATGTAAGATCTATCTACGTTTCATCTAAATTGGTAGAGAATTGAGTGAGTTACAGACAATTCTCTGAAAACATCCGAAAACAGAAATTTTCCGATCTGTGCCCTCGGTACTGACATCTGCTGTAAAGACAAGGTCACCCTTTTTATAAAATTAAGTTTTCTGTCTGTCCGAAGCTGTATCTCCATATGGTTATATTGAGCATGACAACCAAAGCACGGCAGACATGACCTGTTAGCGCCATCCGACCGGCATGCAGAAAGCAATCGTTAAATTCAGTTCTGCCTGCATGCCAAGCTGCAGACTGCTTGATGGCTTGCTCCATGGATTATTCATATTTGCATGAACTACAATCGTGAAGAAGAAATGAAAGTCCATGTGCGCATCGTCAACATAACATGCGAGTACACACTGACTACATCGCTATTTGAAGTAGCAGGGAAAGTGCACGGTTGTAAGGCTGCTGCTCCAACCTTACTACTTTTCTCTGCACCTTCAACCTCTCCCTTCCAGGATTGGTTCAGCCTTTGCTGTCTGCATTGTACTGCCACTGTTCTGTGCTATCTGCACTACACCACTGCCGACTATGCAGTCCTCATCGTACCGACACTGTCTCCCTTCAGCCTTGGTTTAGCACACCAGTGCCTCAGTTAAGGATCACCAGGGGTAGAGGTAAACCTCCAAAGGTCAGAGGTAAGGTCATGGGAGGTAGGGGTAGAGGTTGAGGCAAAGTTGTACCTCCGGTTTTAAAGATCAAGTTTCTGAGGTCAATACCCATTTGCTGGGATAGGACTGCCCTAGATATGACTGTTTAACACATCAACTTAGACCCCAGAGGCTCACAGGTTCTCTAAACAAGAATACCTCTTAAATTACCTCCCAAGGTCAAGAGGTAGGGTCAAGGGAGGTAGAGGTAGAGGTTGGCCCTTCTGTACCTCTACCTTTACCCCTGGTGAACCTTAGCCTCAGTCCTCATTGCTCCTTGCAATCCTGCATTGTACCTTCACCGCTACCATTGATTAATCATCATGGTCTTGATCTCATCGTCTATTGACTGATCCTCATTTGACCTTCAGATATTCCTTATCATTGACTCGCCTATATCCCTCCTCAATGATCACCTATACCACTCTTTGATATCCTACCTTTCGTATTGCCATTGTTGAGTCCTTATCTTACATTCTGATTTATATCTTATGTTATATCTGTTCTGTTACATATCTGATCGCACATTGATTGTGATGTAGATTACTTACAGTATCTTCTCTTCTTGGTCTTACCCACCATGTACCTTCCCTAGTGGCTGCTCTTGAATGACCATACTATTGTTTTGTCATTCTTGGCTCCTCTTAGTTCTGTCTGGCCGACCTCTCTAGTGTTGACTGCCTCCACAACACGGCAGCCTTCCAACAGTCAAATTAAGAACGTGCGCCCAGCTGCAAGAGGATCATAACAGTGTCTACTTCCGCTGCATCCAGATCACACAGGGGATCCCCCAGGTCGTCAAGCTCTCCAAGCGGGGTAGTGGGCAGTAGAACATTGTTGCTGGAGCGAAGGTCGTTGAGCATGACGCGACTGGAGGACGCAAAAGATGTGGGATTATCCCCGCTTAAATTCAGCGCTTCGTGGGGCAGAGGGCCAGGAGACAGAAAGCGAGCCCGCTTTGAAGAAATGGGCTGGCTATCTGATTGTAAAGGGGCGGGAGGAGGTTGTTTCTGTCTGTTTTCCGTCAACTGGATACTCGGAAGCAGAGAGTCGCAGGCAGTCGGAGTTCGACGTAAAGAAATGGTTGAGGATGGAGTCACCACTGCATCTAGAGTCAGAAAGGAAATTAGGACGGAGACAACATAGCATACCATATCACTCGTCCGTTTCGCGGAGGTTTGGGAGGAAATCTTCTGACTCGTATGGTTTGACCTCCGTATCACCATTTAACGCAGTGTCCTGCACGGCATCTGGCTCTGTACCTCGGTTTGTTCAAGGTTATATGCCACCACTATCAATGCCGGCGCACCTTCATCTTCAGAGTATGAAAAATCGTCGTCTCCCTCTGAGTCAGAATTATCCTCTGTGTCATTCTTTTGCACTATTAACCCGTCAGAAGAATCGACGGCGATGCTGGTTGTGGGCTCACAATGTTCAAATAGATCATCCTGCTCACAAGATACTTACTCAAGCCTTGTGGCGACCTCTTGGCTGTAAGGATCAAAGCCTTTAGCCTGATGGAACTGGCGGACCCCGGTGTAGACACCGTCATCCCAAGTCCTTCCGCAGCCCCACATACAAAATTCAATGTCCGGAAATCCCTCATTCCTTGCTTCTTCTGTGCTTAGATGTTCCATCCCCGAAGGGTCGCGGGACCAATATGCAGCATCTGCAGGAACTCGGAAGTGTCCCGGAAGCTCAGTTTGAATCTCGGTCAAGGGACATAGGAAGAAGTAACCTGGTGGTAGATTATCTATCGGGCCCAGAAGCCGCAGCTGGCACTGCATGGCCTCCATGAAGACTGGACAAATAAACACTGATGTCTCAAGCTTCCATGAAGCTGAAACTCACCATATTCGTGTAAATTGGATTGTATACCCACGGAGTCAAAAATATGATTGGCTTGTGCTATCCAAGCCAGCCAAGAGATATGATTGACGTATAAGTAACACCAATATTCATCCACAACTTTGGCAGAATTCACGCTGTGATAGTGATCTTAAAGAAAAGATATGTATTGAGTGGGAAATGCGCACCGAATCCAGCCATTCTCAAGAATTAAGGTACCTTCTTCGTCCCCATTTAGCCTAGCCAAGATGATTATGAAGATATGTTCAACAGGTTGGACAAAACATACCGAGTCCATATTCCATTGACCATGTGGTCCTCTCTCAACCAGCCTAGTGCTGGCCATAAATACGATATGCAAAAATATATTTTGAATATATTTGAATAGCAAGTGTCTCATCAGTCAAGGCCCGTTTTTTCCAACCAAAGTTACCTCAGAATATATTTGAATATATTCAAAATATATTCATATTCACTCCCAAGAATATGAATACGATACCCTACAAATATGATACGGACCGCGGGAGGTGAATACGACATGAATGTGAATACTATACATCATTAGGCGTATCGTATTCGTATTTGGCCAGCACTAAGGTTACCAGCCTCTATCATCAACTACAACATCTGATGCAAATGCAATTTCGAACAAGTTTTTGTATTCCGAGCCCGGGAAATGACGTATGGACCCCAGTTGCACCGAGTCATTGGTGGAAATCAGGAAGGCCTGCTCCCATGCTAGATGAAAGTAACAAATGTAGTGATAATCCTGCAGCAAAATCGAAGCCATTATGTGAGAGTCCTCAGGTACTTGAGAAAAGGAGATTCCGGATTCAAAAGGCAAAAGCTCCAGGGGCCATGAGCTCAACACAGAGCTGTGGTTGAAGGTCGTATCCACACCATGTACTCGGCCCAGTGCTAATACCCAGGTTAGGACAGAGGACATCTGTGAGGCAGTCGAGTTACCAGGACTCTTCCGGAAATGGAGGATACATATTGGTCGACATCCTGTGAAAGAGTGAGCAGGTTCGGTGGTAAACCATAAATGGTATAACATAGAATTGTGCCTCCTGTAAAAATCACCATCCTCATAATGGAGAGGCAACAGTGGGACGTACCATGCATGCCCAAAAGAATACTGTTGAGAAATGGGTGCCACGGTACTTTTCCAGTATTTCTCCATGTGAGATTAGATCTAGCGCGGATCATCTTTTGTTAGGAAAGGCGGTTAGTCTCGGAAAACAGCTGCAAACCGTTGTGAAAGACCGTGGCATGTAGACCCTTGGCACTTGTTATGCCATAAAGTTGCAAGAGATTGGATGTCTGCGACACGGTCTGTTAATATTGACCACCAAAGTGAGAGAAATATTCTCACCAAATATCAGAGTATTGTGATATGTCAGCTCGCCATTGCTGCGAAGGATAATCAAATGGATGATTCAACCCAAACAAGGGAGACATACTTCTTCAGCACCTTCTCCCTGAAATACTACTGCCATCATAGCCGACTGAAGCCCAGGGATCCGAGCAGTCTACATCGTCTTTGTGGATGCTCGCCCTTTCCGGCGATGCACGACGAGGGACCCACTGGCATGCTTGATTTCCTTCAGCAAATTCAGATCTCCGATGGGGATCACTCAGAAATCTATTCAGTTAAGGTCAGCTCCTGCCAGTGAGACTGTATTGTAGGATTACCAGCAGGAGTACTGGGGGTAACTTGGTTGATGTTCGTGAAAGTCCCTCCCATAACGATGAAATGCTTCGAGATTGGAAAAAAGGTGCTCATGGTGTGCCTGCGATGCGTGTGATAAGATCGCGCAAGAGTCAAAGTGTCGAGTACGCACTGGTCCGGCAATGGGCCCTTAAAAGGATCCTTGAGAGCCGCCTCATTAACATTTGTAAAGTTCCCACCCGAAACGACAAAATGCTTCGACTTGGAGAAGAAGCTGCTTGTGTATCTGCGATGTGTATGATGAGATAAGATACCACTCATGAGCACAAATCAAGACACGAACCCATCAGGGAGCGGTCCGTGGTCATCTAAAGACGGCTCAGCGGCGAATTCAGGCTCAAATTGCAGCTCGTCGTCCATGAGTGGTGGTGGGTAAAAGAAGAGATGCACAGCGCTCAAAGAGACGCCCATTACAGCATGAGGGCTGTGTTCCAAAATCCCGCGGAAAGCTGTATGATGATCTTCGAGAAGTTCTTAACCGGACGCACGGCTTGATAGGCTGTGGTCAACGGGGAGCAGAAATGCAGCCAGTCGGGGCTTGTGGGCACACAAGCACAGGACGGCACTGGTTGCAGCGGGATGATGCATGTAACAGTCCCAGACTAGCGCCCGCCAAGCCATCTCTTACCGACTCAAAAAATAATCAATAGTAGCCTGCTTCGCGGCAGGGCCCAATATCAGTAGTTCAAGGGAGCAACACATGATAATACTGTACATATTATCATTTCTTTGTTCGAGGAGCTACTGTATTTAGACCGGACTCTGCATGTTGAATGAGACGCAAATGTGACATGTGCATAGCCGGCTGGATAGAATATACCCGAATCAGAGCTGTCTATAGCAGCGAAAAAGAAAATGTGTCAAGAGGGCTTATCTATAGTCGTCCAGACATGTCCTGTTGGCTGTCGCAATTCTGTGTTGGTCCAACATTTCCAGAAGACTTGGGCGGTGAAACTGGGAAAAGATATGATACCCACTCCTCGATGATATTACCAAGAGCACTTCTAATAAACCTCCTCCATTGATAGGAGGTCACATTGGCGGTGTATCACTCAGATGGGGAGCATTGTGCACAGACATGGG
Source organism: Mycena capillaripes (assembly GCA_029204075.1). Lineage (NCBI taxonomy): Eukaryota > Fungi > Basidiomycota > Agaricomycetes > Agaricales > Mycenaceae > Mycena > Mycena capillaripes. The sequence continues at coordinate 863,873 of JARHKZ010000035.1, read as the reverse complement.
TGCAGTGATGTCGGATCATAATTCCTAGGTACATTCATTATAACAGGGTTTAGGTATGGGGGATCAGTTAGCAGAGCACAAGCTTTGAATGAGGGACAGTAGAAATAGCTACACAGATATTTCGATGGAACAGCATTAAAATCATACCCGATGATGAGAGAAGTGTCCAAGGATCAAACGAGATGTGCAAGGGATAGCCAAGCCCTAGGATTGTCTACCGTATCAAGGCCTTCTAGTCCGAAGCAAGCACAATATCGGGCCCACTGCAAAAGGAGATCTGACAAGACCACAGTAAAGACATGACCATCCAGAGTGCGCAACGTGAAAGCAAAAGATCCCGAGGAGCGACCAGGGAACGACGAGAATACAAAAGAAGCAGAAATCAAGGAGGTGCTCGAAGCGGAGCAAGGCTGGGATAGTACATCGACGAGGAGCAATGTGGTGAAAAGCAAAGGTGCTGCATCGGAGCCGAAAACCATCTGATGTCGGAACAAAAATATGTGCGATCATTGATTGGCCAAGAAGGGTAATAAGACATAGCCCCCATCACCATAGCCACCGCCAAGACACTCGGAGGGGCACCCAAGACCCACTTCATTCTGACAGTGGGAATTTTGATGAAGGTTTCCATATTTCTCGACAGGGGCTAGATCTCCCCGTTCATTCAGTTGCGAGAGATAAGCTATGGGCTTTAGCTAAAAAAGGCCATGGAAGAAGCCAACAGTCGTGATGTCATATAACCGGCCCGGGTTCCTGACTCGGGCCTCAATCGTATGACGTATCTGCGTCGTTTTTCCTCCTTGCCAACTCACTGATTATATGCCCGTCCACAGGAGGCGATTGCGCACAGGAGGCTGGGGCTGCAAGCCCACGAATCGCATACAGAGTGAATTTTGCTTCTGTGTACCAGACTACAGCACATCTTGGAATCTCTAAACCCTACCACCTCAGTCTACCAGTAACCATGCCCCGCTGCCGCCATCTTCCGTCTCTGCGCTCAGCACCACGTGGCCTGAGCCAACCCACTCTGCAGGAAAGCGAGGTAAACACTTTCTTATTCAGTGTTGTCCACGGCGTCAAGTCGAGCCGCGTGCAGTGCGCAAGATAGCGCAAATGCGCACCGCACGTCTGGTGTACTCGACGTGCTCGCCCACTCCGCGCTGGCGCCGTGTTGACTCGCGCCCCCGTCGGTCGAGTCTGCGCCGTCGTGGCTTCTTCGACCTGCCTCGCTCATTGCGCACCTGCGCCGCGTCGACTCGCACACGCGCCGGTCGAGGCAGCGGAATGGGTGTGAGCGCGCCTCTTTCGGCGCTCCCCATCGGCTCACTTCGAAGTGCCGCATCGGTTCGCGCTACCGTACTGCAAAAGGAGAGCTTTCAGCAGCAAGTCGGCGACTTGCGCATGCAATGGGTACAAAACTCCCAACCTCCCGCTGCCGGGCGGAATACTCGATATCTGATATTCTTCCACTGTCTTAAATACACACCCAATTCAACGATAGAGGTTTCTGGTCATTCTAAACAACTCAATTTCAGCTGAGTCGAAGAGTAGTCTTGAATATGTGCCTCAGAGAAGACTCATGTGCGTCGACGAACGCATGAATTGGAAGACCAGAATTATTCGTATTTACATGAACTACAGTCGTGAGGAAGAAGCGAGAGTCCATGTGCGCGGCTTCTCGACCGCCCCAAAAAAAAAAAAAAAAAAAAAAAAAACATACGAGTACGCCGCCAACTACATCATTCTTTGAGGTGACAGGGAAGACAGACGGTAAAATTACGAATGCGCGCCCAGCTGCGAAAGGATCATAACAGCGTCTACTTCTGCTGCATCCAGATCACGCAAGGGATCCGCCTGGTCCTCAAGCTCCCCAAGCCGGGGGTACAGGGAGGCGGGCCGAAGGCCATTGCTACTCGGGCGAAGGTCGTCCAACGTGATGCGACTGGAGGATGCAAAAGAGGCGGGAATGTCTCCACCCAAACTCGGCGCTTCACAAGGCAGAGGGTCAGGAGACATAATTTGAACCCGCTTTGAAGGGAGGGCCTGGCCAGCAGCTAATCCATCTGAGTCCTCGTGTTCCTCGTGGCGGAAGGCCGCAGGATAAGATCGTTTCCTGCCGTTGTGTGCCGACTCGTTACTCCCCGACAATTGGTTAATCGGAGGCGTTGAGAAAAGAGTCAACGCTGCATTTAGAGTCAGGACTGGCACAAAATAGAAACGGCATGGCATACCATATTGCACATCTGTTTGATGCACATCGTTGAGGTTCGAGGGGTTCTTCTCGGGCTCGTTTGTATGAATCTCCGCATCGTCGGTCAACGCAGTGTCCAGGGGGGCATTTGATTCTGCATCTACGGTTGTAGGTATAAGAATTGAGATGGTATGCCACGGATATTGACGTAAGCGCACCAGATTGTTCATCTTCAGAGTCCGAAAAATCGTGTCCGTCTGAGTCAGAGTAATCATCCTCTGAGTCACTCTCTTGCACTGTTTATCCGTCAGATGAACTGACGGTAATACTGATTCCGGACTCACAATGCGCGAATAGATCCTCTTGCTCGCAGGATACCTGAAGAAGCGGATACCCAACCTCTCTGGCGACCTCTTGGCTGTAAGGATGAAAGCCTTTAGCTTCGTGAAACTGGCGAATTCCGGTGTAGACGCTGTCAACCCACGACCTTCCGTGAACCCACATACAAAATTTAATGTTCGGAAATCCCGCATTCCTCGCTTCTTCTGCGCTTAGACGTTCCATCCCCGACGGATCGCGGGACCAATACGCTGCACATGCAGGAATTTGGAAATGTCCGAGAAGCTCGGTTTGCAACTCGGTTAAGGGACATAAGAAGAGAAAGCCGGGTGGTAAATTATCGATAGGGCCCTGAAGCAGCAGCTGAAAATCGATGCCATCCACGAAGACTGGACAAATGAGCACCGATGTCTCAAGTTTCCATGAAGCTGAAACTCACCATATTCGCGGAAGTTGGACCTTATACCCAGGGAGTCGAAAATGTGATTGGCTTGTGCTAGCCAAGCCGTTGAAGAGAAAAAATCGGTGTTTACACGAGGCCAATATTCATCCACGACGTTGGCAGAATTCACGCTGTGATTGTTATCTTAATGCAAAGATATGTGTTGAGTGGGAAATGCGCACCGAATCCAGCCACTCTCAAGAATTGAGGTGCCTTCTTCGTCCCCATATAACCTAAGCAAGATGATCGTGAAGATATGTTCAATAGGTAGGACGGGACATACCGATTCCACATGTTATCGACCATGTGGTCTTCTGTCTCCCAGCCCCTATCGTAAACCACACATTCGGGTATAAATGCAATCTCGAACGAGGTTTTGTATTCCGAGCCGGCAAAATGACGAATGGACCCCAGTCGCACCGAGTCATTGGTGGAAATCGGGAAGAACTGCTGCTGAGCCAGATGAAAGTAACAAATGTCGTGATAAGCTTGCAGCGAAATTGAAGCCAGTATATACGAGTCCTCAGGTACTTGAGAAAAGGAGACGTCAGATGGTCGGATTCCGGATCCATAAGGTGAAAGCTCCAGGTAATCATGTGCAGGGGCCATGAGCTCAATGCAGAGCTGCGTGGTTGAAGGTCGTATCCACACCATGTACTCGGCCCATTGCTGAAGCTAGGATTAGGATACAGCAGGTGTGAGGCAGTCGAGTTACCAGGTTTCTTCCGGACATAGGGAACATATATTGGTTGATGTCCTGCGAAGGAGTGAGCAGGGTTGGTGATAAAGCCATGAATGGTTTTACATAGAATTGTGCATCCTGCGAAAATGGTCATTTTCATAACAGCGACACAACAGTGAGACGCACGATGCATGCCCAAAAGAACACCGTTGAGAAATGGGTGCCGCGGTACTTTTCCAGTATTTGTCCACAGGGGATTAGATCTAACACGGGATATCTTTGGTTAGGAAAGGCGCTGGTTCCAGGAAAGCAGTCGCAAACCGTCGTGAAAAACCGCGGCATATAGACCCCTCGCGCTGGTTATACCATAGAGTTGAAATATGTACGGATGTCTGTGACATAATGTCTTAATTCTGGCCGCCAAAGTGGTACAAATATTCTCACCGAATGTCTGCATATCGGGATATCTCTGCACGCCATTGCTGTGAAGAGTAATGAAGTCAATGTTCGATCTTGTTATAGAATTCAAAATGTACCTCCTCAGCACCATCTCCTTGGTATACTGCGGCGGTCATATTTGACCCACAACCGTCGATCCGTGCGGAGTACATGCGCCGCACGGTGGGCCGCTTCTTCCGACGACTCACTACAACAGATCCACCGCTAGAGCCTATTGGATTGAGTAAGTTCAGATCTCCGAGGGGGATCACGCGAAAGTCTGGTAAGGTAGGCTCAGTTCTCGTCAGGGAGATCGTGTTGCGGGATTACCAGGAGGACTACTGGGAGCAGCGTGGTGAATATTCATGAAGGTCCCGCCCGTAACAACGAAATCCTTTGAGTTTGGAAAGAAGGCGCTGGTGTATCCGTGATGCGTGTGAAAAGAGTTTGCCAGCGGCAAGGGGTTGAGTACGAACTGGTCGCGTGCACCACCAGAAGGACGACTGGAATCTGCCTCGTTAACATTTGTGAAGTTCCCGCCTGAAATGCCAAAATGCTTTGACTGGGAGAAGAAGGAGCTCGCGTGTCTGCGACATGTATGATGGTATGAGATATCACTCGTGCACAAATTAGGGTACAAACCCATGAGGGAACGGTCCGTGGCCATCTAAGTATGGTTGAGCGGTGAATTCAGGCTCAGACTGTGGCTCGTTGTCCATGGGTGGTGGTGGGGAGAGGGAGAGACGTCCAGGACTCAAACAGACGCCCATTACAGCACGAGGCTGTGTTCTAAAATTGAGCAGAAAGCTGTATCATGGTCTTCGAGAAGGTCTTAAAGAACGCACAGCTTGATAGGCTGTGGTCAACAGGGAGCAGAAATGAGGCCAGTCAGGGCACAAGCACAGGACGGCACTCGCTGCAGCAGGATGGTGTAAGTAACAGTCCCAAGCGCCTGTCAAACGATCTGTTGCCGACTCCGTCCGTGACAACAAGTGTGATGAAAGTTTCCATTTTCCTCGACTGCGCTAAACCTCCACGTCCATTCAGCAGTGAGAGACAAGCTATAGGCTTGCATCCAAAAAGGCCATGGCAGTCGGAAACAGAAGCCGACAGCCGTGATGTCATTTAAGCGGCCCGGGTTCCTGATGAATCGTATGACGTATCTGCCCCGTTTTTTCTTCTTTCTTTCCTTGCCAACGCACCGATCCAATACCCGTCGACGAAAAGCGATTGCGCACAGCTGCAAACCCAGAATCTACACAGAGCGAATTGTGCTCCTGTGCGCGCGGCTCGCTCATTTTGGAATGTCCTAACCCCACCGCCTCAATCTGCCAGTAAACACGCCCGCTGCCGTTAGTGTCCGTCTCTGTGCACGCACCGCCGACACGCGACCCAACCCACTCCGAGTCTACAGGAAAAAGGAGGTGCGCACCTTCTTATACCATTTCCAAAGCCCTCAAATGCACTCGGTGCATCCCGGTCGCAGCTGGGTCCGAACCTTGTTGTATCGCGCGCGTGGCTCCATCGCTGCTCCCGGAGGGTGTGCCTCGAAGCGTCGCCCCGATTTGCGCTGGGTTGCGCAGTACGCGATGTACATACTGCACACCCCAACAACGCAGCGGTAAAATTGCCGCAGCGCATGCCCGTCTCACGGCGCGCAGGCGGCAGTGCAAATGCGTCCACTCGCGCCGGGCAATGACACCACGGAGAAGCGGCTGCTAGCGTATGCACGCCGTGTGGCTATACACGGCCATAACGAAAGTCGAGCCGCCCGCTCGGTTTTGCGTACCCAAATGCGCACGGCTGGTGCATTCGACGTGCTCGCCCCTCCGCACTGCTGCCGTGTCGACTCGCGCGCTTGCCGGTCGAGTATGTGGCGGAGCGGTGCCGTACCGCGCGTACAGCTTCTTCGGTGCCTCGCCTACTCTGCGCCGTCTCGTGGGCATGCCGGTTGACTCTGCGGTGGAACGGGTCTGAGCACGACTCCTTCGTTGCTCCCCAGGGCTGTACCTCGAAGCGCTGCATAAGTATGCGCCTGCCTTGCATCGGGTCGCCTGTTGTAGGCCTGCACGCTCCGCACCCCGACGACGAGCGACACCGTATACACGTCCCGCGGCGTGCAGGCCGCAGTGCGAACAGGTCCGTCCGCGCAGGGTAACGACGCTACGGAGGGAAGGCGCGGCCAGCGTACACGTGCAGCGCAACTCGTGCGGGGTGACGAAGAAAAGGCGCGCAGGTGCGGGGTAGCCCACACAGGGAATATGTATGATATGATATCAACTTGAAACTATTTGTATTTTTACGAAGCTTATACCACGATGTCGTACAGTAGGTATCAATTCATGAAGACAACTATACCCTGTGTGCCTTGAGCCGTTTGAAGTCCCAGATGAATCTGAGCCTGCTTCTCAAGTTCAATATTATTCGCTGCAATGTAACGTACCATCGCCTTTCAGCCCTCGCAAAGCAGCCAGGATTCTCCCTTGCAGTCTTGACATGCAACACGACCTCTTTTTACCTTTGTAATTCAGGTCGAGCAAGTCCGTACACGAGTTTTCTGGGCTCGGGCATGCTCTCGACAACGCGTCGGATGCTTAAGATCGTTGTAGCGCTCGTTGTAGCCTCCGGGATATTGTTGAGAACATCAAATTGCTGCGTGATGTGGACGACGACAGCGAGTTGGCTGGACTGGACTGCTGCAAAGGAAAAATGAGAACACGGTGAGAGTTGAAAAAAAAACTATATTTGATCTTTTCTTAGATGGGATTTCAAAGTCACTTGCGACACTATGCCGGAGCGGGAGCCGAGCGAGCATTGAGCATTCGCCTTGAAGAGTCCGTTGAGGAGGCTCGATCTGGCCTCGGGCCTGCGAGGAGCTCTGTCGGACATTGGCCGAGTCCATGTGATTTCTGTTAGGATGCGATGTAAGAAGTAGTCTGTCTCTGAATGATGAGAACAATACCTTATAAAATATATCAGACTTCGACTCGGCCTCTCGATTCCAGGAGAAATTTTCATCTCATAACTCTGGACAGCTGGAGAAGCGAGTGGTATTTTCTCCGCGGCCGTGTGAACGGGGAGAACATGTTGACCAGTCCCCTATATTTGACCGGAGGCAACCAGCGAGGCTACATGCCTTCAGCGCATGCGGTCCGCAGTGGCGGCAATGCCTGTGCGTCTGTAGCTGTATGGAGATCAAGTTTCCTGCGTGAGAAAGCGACCTGATCTTCATTTCGTATGTTATAATGCTTTTTTGTTGAACTGCGCCTCCCAATGCTAGATGCCAGTGATGCGAATGAGTGCCGAACTGCAGCCGATTGATCGGCATGCGTGGCGCCTGAGCGGCATAACGGGCATCAGTCGCCTTGAGCTGATGCTACCATGCTGTAGATTGCCGCTCTTTTATACCGGGAAAGCAATTCAGGGAAGTTCACATAACAGGCCAGATGGCGCCCCGGCGGATCGGTGAGATGCGGCAGGATTTCTGGATTTAGAGATTTTTCCGTGAAGTATAGGATATTTCTGGCGGTATTCCAAAGTGATCCCTGCTGGCTTGTTGAGGTTTTCCGCATCCTCTGGATGCCGACCTCAGGACGCCAACAAAGCTGGCTTCCTCTGGGCCTTGAAGTTAGGGACATGGAACTCTGGATATTAGGTGGGGTACCTTCTTGATGGTCCCCGCTGGTGCTCTACTGAACAATATCATATCGAGTCAGCGTTATCAATGCAGATGCAACCGCAGCGTTCATCTTCAGATTGGGACAATTCATCGTTCGCGTTTGAGCCAGACTAATCGTCATCCAAGTCACTCTCTTGCACTGTTGCGCCGTCAGGTGAGTCTACAGAATTGCTGACTCCGGGCTTGAAATGTGCGAACAAATCATTCTGCTTGCAGGACAGTTGGAAAAGTGAATATAAACAAGAAGATATAGTGGCACACAAGTACCTTCTTCACTCGCACTCTAACCCATTCTTGAGCCTCATACCATTTTCACTGATAACGAGAGGAATTTTTTGCACTTGTTGTCCATTGTAACGTATTGCCAGTCTCTGTCTGGGAAATAAATTTCCGGGGTTGAAAACACCATTCTAAGTAATCTCCGCACCGCAAATAAAAATTAACATCCTTGTTTATTAAGTAAAGAGCTAGTAGTTTTCAGCCATTCTCTGCTTTGTTGCATCATAGACTGAAGTTCAGACATTATTTGTCTGGGCAAATTCGACAACGACGTTTCGGCGGTCGGTTCCGATCCGGACCAGGACTGTTTCTTTTTCTTGTAGACACTCCTCACGACACGAAGCTAGTAATGGCTGATCATTCGGGCAGCGATTCCAACTGCTCCGGCGAGCAGCTCGGACCTATCAGAAGCCCCGGGATTCCTAACCTCAACGCTGGTGCAAATGTCCTTTTCAACAACAATATCTCGTCGTTCAAGTATGCCACAGTCCTCACCATGCATTGCTCGGTCATGAATGAGTTTTTTCAGGCGCTTCTCTGACTGAGTGGAATTTCAATGTGGCCGCAGTACGGACAAGTGTTGAATTCGGTGGCATCTCGATTATAGATGCTCCTACATTCACGTACATAATTTTCTGCGAGTTTCAACTTGTGTGAATGTTGCTCTGATTGAATGATATAATGCTGGTCGAAGTGTTGTGATGCCTTATATTGCCCGCAGTAAGACCAATATGCTTATCTAAGTCTGGACTCAGTCTAGAGCTACGCTTTGTGCTTGTCTAAAGGGAGCGACTCGGACAGGCTGAAATGTTCAATACCCCTGCCGACCATGTCGCAAAAATCCTGCTCGGAATTCAACAGCTTGCGTCCGGTTACAAGCCCGTATACGGTCGTAAGGTTTTGGTTGGCTTGAAACAGATAGTTTGTACCCATGTAATCCACTAAAAGTCTTATAAGCCGCCATAATCCACAGGCCGGACGTCAAGCCATTACAAGCCATTTAGGTAGTCTCAAGCCAATTACGGGCTTTCATGTACCTTTATGTACCAGAATCCAGCTCAATCACCACATGAAAAAAAAAGTAGAATCGGATTATTGCGTATGGAATGATACATATGAGTATTTAGCGCCGCTCTAACAGACTGCTTTTTCTTGTCGGGAACTTCGCGAGGACCACCACTCAGGAGGTAAAGGGGAACATGAGTCGTTGTCACCGTCCGATCCGTTGTCGTGCTCTGCATCGGTGCGGGGCGACTACTGCCGAGCGGCTGGGTCCACAAACAGTCTGAGACAATTAATAAAGCCAGATGTGAAAATAAGACAACTCACGACGACATGTTCATCGGAATCCTGGATTGTTTGGGAGTGGCGTCTTCGGTGTCATCCTTGTCAACTGTCAGCAAGAATGAATGCAAACACGGACAGCACGCACGGCAGATGGTGCGCAGTCTCGTCTACCAGGTCCATCTCATCATGTTCGCCTCTGGGGCACCTAACACAGGTGATGCCGGATGCTTGGAGTCAGCGCAGGGCCAGAATATCTGCCTGAGCCCGTAGGTTCTTTCCAGAGTGCCCGGTTAAGACGTCGACTCAACGTGGGGGCATGGGAGGAAAAGAGAAGATGTGTTGATGCGAGAACTCACCTGGCCGTCTGTTATATAGGTGCTGCTCCACTCTGCCCCACACCTAGCCGAGGTTGGACTTGGCCCCACAGAGCCCCACAGGTGCCGGCAACTGGGAACATTCGGAAAGAGGGTGAAAGAACGTTGCAGCTGTGGAATACATACAGGTACATGGGGAAGGACTGAGGGAGTAAAAGAAATGGATGAGAGTGTCAAAAGCAGGAGATATTGGGAGAACAGTGAAACTGGAATTACGTCACACTTTGATCCGTTACTTCACATCTCTCGTTAACGCCCCGACAAGTCTTCCGTGCGGTTCACAATATTAATATACTCTGGGATTACAGGGAATTCTCTGTGGGAATCTTCTGCATCAAGGACCCAATGGTATAGATTCATAAAATGTGGTACACACGTCCGAAGAGCCGCAAAAAGCCCTCACAAGCCACCCTCTACCTTGAAGGGAATTGAGACGGCTTAGAGTGGATTGTAAGCCTCTCCGTGGGCGGCTTGTAATCCCCTTCAGGTCGCTTCAAGGTCTTAAGCCACGTCAATCCCTTGCAAGCTGAACAGGGTTTTTGCGACACATGTTACAATGTAAGCACGGCATTTAAAACTCAGGAAAATCGGTAGGGGAGAGCAACGGATAGGGTCCGCGAGCAGAATTTCCCCTGTATAGCGCGCCCAACGCGCAGAAAACATGAAAGGGAATAAAGAGGATAAGGGACTCGCTTTGCGTCCATTGCACGCAGTGATACGACCTTCAAATCCATTCCTCTCGTGTCCGGAATGGGCAGCGGAGGGGATGTGTAGATGGGGCAAATGCGTAGTGTACCTATGTGCACGTCAGGTCCGCCTGCGCGTCCGTTGGGGAAGATAAAACAGCGCCGATGCGAGCCGTCGTAGCGGCAAATGCGCGGCTGGTAAGGAACGTTAGAATGCAAAAAAGAAGGGACGGATTGGGGAGAATCCAGGACAAAGATAAAAAGAGGAAGTGAGGTCTAGGGAAGTGGGACACGAGCCAGCAAGAAGTTATACTCAGACGGGGGCCGGAGGATGCTGGATGGGGCAGGAATGGAAAGAGGGAGAAAGGGTCAAGGATGAGACGCTCTCTTTGTCGCCGAACCCCGGGCGCCTAGACGGCGCTTCCCTGGCGCGGAAGGTTTCGTAGCTCAGAAGGCTCGCAACGAAGAACGCTGCGCCACAACCGAGGTGACGGCGTTGGCACTACTGGGATGAGAATTTCATTACCCTAAGGAGAATACGGAGCGAAGAGGAGACGGAAGGGAAGATGGAACGTGGAAAAAACGAATTGCATGGCAAGGAATATGATGGCAGAAAGATCGAGGGATGGAAGGGGCATAGCAACGAAAAAATGCATTGACTGAGACGGTGATAAAACACTGCCCGGATAAAACACAAAAGACGCACCAGAAGGAAATAAATAACAATCGGGATGGACGGGAACGTGAAGGGATGAAAGTAATGGCGTCGCGCGCACTCACAGAAGAGCAAACGAGACGAACGCGCTTCAAATGAAGGGCGGTGGTCCTCGTTTGCTGTTGCAGTGAGCGCAACCGGACGGTGAGCAAATCCTGCGAGGTACGAGAGGAATTGCAGTGAGCGCCTGAGTAGCGACAGAGCGGTGACTAATAACATCCGTGCGCGGGCGGAGGGAAAGGAAAGAAGAGACGGGAGAGGGTTCAACGACACACCTCATGTCGTGTCTTGCATGAGCTCGTAAAGGAGGTAGACGTGGTATGTGAAGGACTGAGGAGATGCTAGAGTGCGCCGGGAAAAGCGGGTAAGCGGCAGTGTAACGGGACGTGTGATGGGCACCCACCTTCATTTCCGCATGCACTTCGCTCCTCTGTGCTCGTCCTCCTCTAGGATTCGCAGGCTGCAAGGACGTCAGCCCTCTCCGAGGTGCGAGACGGTGATGAATACCTAACGGCAAATTGGCTAGTGAGCGTGAGGTAGCGTTGATGCGGGAGAGCAGCCATGAAGACGTTGCGCACTGCGCGACGGATTCACGAGCGAAGTGTGCGATGAAATGCCAACGCGGCCAGAATATGAAGGGGGAAGGGCGGCGATGGCGCACCTGTAATCACCAGTGGAACGGCTAGTGGTGTTGCGCGACGGCCATTGTCGCCCCAGGTATGCCTCGGGCGCGTCTATCTGAATGGAGAAGGATTGAAGGGGACGAAATCAAAGGATGCTCAAGGAAAACAGAATGTGGACGCCTGATGGAGTCCATTCATGTTCCTCAATCTCTCGTGAATTCATGATCATAATCCAGCATGGGGAGAGAAGGAGCAAGGCAGATCTAGAGGAGAAGGGCGGGCAGACCCGAAGGTCGCAGGGAAAAGGCGTCGGTAAACGGCCTCGTCATTGGCTTGGAGTTGCTCGGGCGTAGACTGGACGAGGATTAAGCCGAAGGTAGAGATATTAGATAGCGGCGGGTGCAAGGGATATCGGTGGTGGTATGACGACTCGGAGTCGGAGTCGACAAGCGTGATGGCCGCGGCGTAGTTGGTAACGCCGTGGCGGCGCCGTGCGATCAAACACTGCCACACCTAGTCCTCTCTGTAACACTCATGTCGTTTCTAACGCGCACACTCTCCTAACGCGCTGGTAACGTGTCTCGTGCTTAATGTAGACTCTATCTTCTTCAACCGCAAGGACTCCATAACCACCGCAAACCGACCGGCGTTACTCTCAATCTTGGCGTACTATCCACTATACATCCGCAAGGAGTCCAGGACTAGCTTATCGTTTGGAAAGCAGCCTCAACGTCTCCCTTAACTTCATCTCCCCAACTTTCTGCACCACCTCCGCATCTGACAAAGACGATGCGCCCACCCTAACTCATCGTCCTTCGGTATACGCACTCCATGCTCCGTCGAGCTTCTCTTTTCCAAATATAGTGCTGGCAGAGAAGCCTAATCCGTCTCAGAGGCCTGTTTCTTGCTCCGTGACCCCAATACTCCCATTACTTTAAAGGCCATATCGACACCATTATCCTCGCGCAGGTATATTACTTTGTTCCTCGGGTACCTCTGACTCCGTCTAGGGCGTCATAGCCCTGAGGCTACGGACATTTCACGCCCCCGTGACGAGGTGCGTCGCTGAATGCGATGCTCATTTTCTTCTGCTTACCGCTCGCCCTTACCTCCCGCTGCTTGTGGTGTCGGTCCTCTGCCTCTGTCAGAACTGGTACTGCCCGAGACATTGCGCTAAACATCTCAGGAACAGGGCATGTAGGAATTGCGCCAGTCTGAGGTCTTACTCGAGTATGCCACTGGATAATTCTGCGCAGACACTGAAGTCGCTGTCGCCAAGCTTTGGTATTTACGCTGCTGGTAGACAGCATATCATTCTGAGTGAATCCTGGGGTATCTCGGCGACTCTCTGAGTCTGTTCTCCAAGCTGAATGCCACTCCTTGTCACTTGATCTTCCTGTTCCCCCATTCGCTATCTCCCCCACGTTCAGCTCCTCATTTTCCGTACTTTACCGGACGAATATATTTTCTGGGCTCTCACTCCTCCTTGAATACACAGCCTGAGACTCGTGAGGTTCCTTGCTTTTAGTTTTGGTAATCGCTGAGATGTCTCTCCGGCTCCTACACTCGACCCGCCGTCCTTCTGATCTTCCACGCGTGCAGGCAAGTATCTTTCCTCTATGTCACGCTGCTATTCTCATTTTCTGAATTTCTTGGACTCCTGTCGTTCGTTCAAACAGATGAACCATTCCATTGGCGGCTGCTTCCCTGTGCCGCCTGTGCGATCCTAGCGCACATCTTCGGTACTCCAACAGTGCTCTGTGCGTGTCTGTCCTCTTTCTAAAGCTCGCAGGTCAATCCGCTGAATTTTTCTGGTCAAGTCTTTACTGGGGATTGCCTTTCTTCTTTTGAAAGGCCCCTGGCACCCGTGGTGCTCGCAAATCTGACTTTGGTCTCGTCACCATCCACAGTGCGGATAGTAATATCTCGCTGGACGTTACCTCCTGCGAACCGATACGGAAATGCCCACTCCAACCCAACCCGCTCGTCACAACAAAACTGAAATGACTCGGGTTTAGATCCACCCAGCGAAGGAAGGTCCGAAAGTTTCTACTTTTTTGGATCGACAAGAAACTGAAAAAGTTCATGGTTATGTGAAACAGCGGAATTGTATAGGGTAGTCGAAGAGTAACCATAAATATGCGCCCCGGAGGAGGATTCTTTTGCATCAATCAACGCATGAAATGGAAGACAAAAGTTATCCATATTTACATACTGTACACCACAGACATGAAGAAAAAAATTCTATGACTGTAATTTCTCGGTAGGAAAGTGCAGCTCACGAGAACACCACCAACGATATCACTCTTTGGCCTAGCAGGGCAGGCACAGTCAAATTATGAACGTGCACCCAACTGCGAAAGGATCATAATAGCGTCTACTTCTGCTGCATTCAGATCATGCAGGGGATCCACCAGGTGATCAAGCTCTCCAAGCAGGGAGGCGGGCCGCTGAGTGTTGTTGCTGGAGCGAAGGTCGTCGAGTGTGACACGACTGGAAGACGCAAAAGAGACGGGACTGTCTTCGCCGAAATTCGGCGCCTCGCTTCGCAGAGGACAAGGAGGCAGAAAGCGAGCCCGCTTTGAAGAAGGAGGCTGCCTATCTGATTGAAAGGCCGCGGGATGAGCTCGTTTCTGCCTGTCGTCCGTTAACTGAATACTCGCAAGCGGACAGCCAGTCGTAGTTTGACCCAGAGAAATGGTTTGGGATGGAGTCACCGCTACATTTAGAATCAGAACTGAAACAAGAATGGGAAGGACATAGCATACCATATTTCTCCTCCGTTTGATGGAGGTTCGAGAGGAAATCTTCATCCTCATATGAGTTAATCTCCGTATCGCCGGCCAACGTAGTGTCCGGCAAGGCATCTGGCTCTGCATCTCAGTTCGTGAGTGAAGAAATTCAAAATTTTATGCCACAGTCATCAGCCGCACCATATTTGTTATCTTCAGAGTGCCAAAAATCGCCGTCTTCGTTTGAGTCAGAGTAATCATCCTCTGTGTCACTCTCTTGCACTGTTGATCAGTCAGATGAATGGACGGTAATACTGATTCCGGGCTCACGATTTGCAAACAAGTCATCCTGTTCGCAGGATACCTGAAGAAGCGGATACCCAAGCTCTATGGCGACCTCTTGGCTGTAAGGACCAAAGCCTTTAGCCTGATGGAACTGGCGAATTCCCGTGTAGACACCATCATCCCAAGCCCTCCCCCAGCTCCACATACAAAATTCAATGTCTGGAAATCCCGCATTCTTCGCTTCTTCCGCACTTAGACGTTCTGCCCCCGACGGATCGCGGGACCAATACGCTGCACACGCAGGAATTCCGCAGTGTCCCGGAAGCTCGGTTTGAAACTCGGTCAGGGGACATAGGAAGAGATAACCTGGTGGTAGATTATCTAGTGGGCCGAGAAGCCGCAGCCGGCACTGGATGCCATCCACGAAGACTGCGAAATGATTACTGATATCTCGAGTTTTCATGAAGCTGAAACTCACCATATTCGTCCAAGTTAGATTTGATACCCAGGGAGTTGAAAATACGATCGGCTTGTGCTAGCCAAGCCGCTGAAGAGGAAAAATCGGTGTATACACGACGCTGATATTCATCCACGACGTTGGCAGAATTCACGCTGTGATTGTAATCTTAATGAAAAGATATGTGTTGAGTGGGAAGAGCGCACCGAATCCAGCCATTCTCAAGAATCGAGGTGCCTGCTTCGTCCCCATTTAACCTAAGCATAATGATCATGAAGATATGTTCAACAGGTAGGACGGGACATACGGATTCCACAATGCATCGACCATGTGGTCTTCTGTCTCCCAGCCCCTATCGTCAACCTCAACCACAACATTGGGTACAAATGCAATCTTGAACGAGTTTTCGTATTCCGGGCCAGGGAAATGACGGATGGACCCCAATTGCACCGAGTCATTGGTGGAAATTGGGAAGTACTGCCGCTGAGCCAGATGAAAATAACAAATTTCGTGATAAGCTTGCAGCGAAAGTGAAGCCATTATGTGAGAGTCCTCAGGTATTTGAGAAAAGGAGACTTCAGATGGTCGGATTCCGTATTCAAAAGAGGAAAGCTCCAGGTAATCATGTGCAGGGGCCATAAGCTCAACGCAGAGCTGCGTGGTTGAAGGTCTTATCCACACCATGTACTCGGCCCATTCCTAAACTCAGGATTAGGATACAGCAGGTGTGTGAGGGACTGGATTTACCAGGTTTCTCCCGGAAAAAGAGGATACATATTGATTGACGTCCTGCAAAAGAGTAAGCGGGTTCGGCGATGAAACCATGAATGGCATTACGCAGAATTGTGCATCCTGTGAAAATGGTCATTTTTATAATAGGGACACAATGGTGATACATACGATGCATGCCCAGAAGAACACCGTTGGGAAATGGGCGCCGCGGTACTTTTCCAGTATTTCTCCATGGGGGATTAGATCTAACGCGGGACATCTTTTGTTAGGAAGGCGCTGAGGTCGAGGAAAATGTGGCAAACCGTCGTGAAAAACCGCAGCATATAGCCCCCCTGTGCTGGCTATACCATAGAGTTGAAAAAGATATGGATGTCTGCGACATGATCTCTTAATTTCGACCGCCTAAGTGGTAAAAATATTCTCACCGAATGTCTGCATATCGTGATATCCCTGCACGCCATTGCTGTGAAGAGCGATGAAGCCAACGTTCAATTATGTTATAGAATTCAAAACGTACCTCTTCAGCACCATCTCCTTGGTATACTGCGGCGGTCATATTTGACCGAGAACCGTGGATCTGTGCGGAGTACATGCGCCGCACGGTGGCCCGCTTCCTCCGTCGACTCACCACAGCAGATCCACTGCTAGGGCCGATTGGATGGAGCAGATTCAGATCCCCGAGCGGGATCACCCGAAAGTCTATTGATGTAGGGTCAGTTCCCACCAGGCAGACTGTATTGCGGGATTACCAGGAGCACTACTGGGAGCTGCTTGGTTAATATTCGTGAAATTCCCTCCCGTAATGACCAGGTGCTTTGAGTTTGGAAAGAAGGTGTTGGTGTATCTGCAATGCGTGTGAAAAGAGTTCGCCGGCGGTAAGGGGTTGAGTACGGACTGGTCGTGTGTACCACCAGGAGGATCACTGGGAGCTGCCTCAATAACATTTGTGAAGCTCCCGCCCGAAATGCCGAAATGCTTCGACTGGGAGAAGGGGCTCGCGTATCTGCGATGCAAGGGATGACATGAGATACCAATTGTAAGCACAAATCAGGCTACAAACACATGAGGGTGCAGTCTGTGGTCATCCATGGACGCTTCAGCGGTGAATTCAGGCTCAGATTTCTGCTCGTTGTTCATGGGTGGTGGTGGGTGGAAGGAGAGATGCACAGCGCTCAAAGAGACGCCCATTACAGCACGAGGGCTGTGTTCTAAAATTATGTGGAAAGCTGTATGACGGTCTTCGAGAAATCCTTGACAGGACGCACGGCTTGGTAGGCTGTGGTCCAAAGGGAGCAGGAATGAAGCCAGCCAGGACTGGTGGGCACAAAAGCACAGGACAGCACTCGTCGCAGCGGGATGGCGTAAGTAACTAGCGCCTGCCAAACGATCGTTTCAAAACCGACTCCGTCTGCTCTAACAAGTGTGATGAAGGTTTCTATTTTCGTCGACGGGCGCTAGACCTCCACGTCCATTCAGCAGCGAGAGATAAGCTATAGGCTTGTAGTCAAAAAGACCAGTCGGAAACAGAAGCCGACAGTCGTGATGTCATTTAACCGGCCCGGGTTCCTGATGAATGGTATAACGTATCTGCCTCGTTTTTTCTTCTTTCTTCTTTCCTTGCCAACGCACCGATCCAATGCCCGTCCAAAAAAAGCGATTGCGCACAGCTGCGGGCCCACGAATCGCACACAGAGCGAGTCGTGCTCCTGTGCGCGCGGCCACCACGGACTGTCTAAACCCCACCGCCTCAGTGGCCGCGCCCCGCCGCCACCGCCCGTCTCTGCGCACAGCACCACCGACACACAGTTCGCCGGAACCAACCCACTCTGTAGGAGAGCGAGGTGCGCACCCCATTTTTCAAAGCCGTCAAGGCGAGCCCAATGAAATGTGGACGTCTTGTGCACTCGTCCACTCGGCGCATGCCCGTTGAGTCTGCGGTGGAACAGGCTCGACGACTTCGTATCGCGCGCATGGCTTCATCGCTGCTCCGGGGGGGTACAGCTCGACGCGCCGGCTGAGTTCGTGCTGCCCTACCCTGGATCGCGCAGCGCAGATTACACAGGCTGCGCAGAATTAGCATGCACGTTTCGCGGCGCACAGGCGGTGGTACAAATCCGTCCACTCGCACAGGGCATGGATGCCAACACCATACGCACCGAGTGTTCGCACACCGCGTGGCGCATACACGGCCACGACGCTGTAAGTCGAGCCGCCCGCTGGCTTCGTATGCAGATTCAGACAAATACGCACGTTTGGTGCACTTGAATTCCTCGCCCAGTCCGCGCTTGCGCCGTGTCGCCTCGCGCGCGCCGGTCGAATCTCCGGCGGAGCGCTCCCGTATCTCGCTGGCGGCTTTTTTTGTCGTGCCTTGTCCAGTTCATCGTGCACGCGCGCGTGCCAGTCGAGTCTCCGGCAGAACGGGTCCGAGTCCGCCTCCTTCGCTGCTCCCCCACGGGTGCACCTCAAAGCGCCGCCTGAGCTCGTGTTTCCCTTGCACCGGGTCGCCTATCGCAGACCTTGCAGGTTCCGCACCCCGACGATGGAGCGAGTGGATATGCAATGTTCCGCGGCGCGCAGGCGGCGGTATGAACACGGCCGCTCGCGTTGGGTAAAGACGCCAGAGTAGGAAGCGACGGCCCGCGCGCACATGCAGCGCGTACACGCCAGGGTGACAAGGAAAGGGTGCGCAGGAGCAGTGTATCCCTCCCGGGATTATGTTTGATATGATACAAGACATGCCTTCGCTTCGCTCCGGCGTAGGCTGGTGACAGTGCTGATTATCAAAAAATAAATTCTGGAATGCTCATCAATTCTAGTACAAACATCTGTGGTAAAATTGAAACTAAATCCAATGCACGCGACCCTCCCATTCGCCCCAATTGCAGACTACTACGTAACTATAAGGTTATCGGGCCGCTTGTACGTTAGTATAGACAGCCAGCACATATGGGGTTGCATTGTACTCACCTCGCCCGTGGCTTTCCAAAATTAAACCCAAAATTGCAGCGAGTCGAGCCTACAAAACATTCACGTCGCATAGTGAAACATGTGAGGTAATGCACCGATGACGCATGCGGTCTGGCCACATGGCAGAATGTAGGCTCCCCGTAGACACACGGCGCCAGCGTAAACACGGGGCTGACAAAAGATCAATGAATATCTGTCAGTAGCGAAGGCAGTGTGTAGAATGTTAACAGTGCTGACTTTAAACACGTTCAGACGGATCAGGCATCGGTGGCGCATCTGGAATCGATGCGGTGCTTCCTCGTTGGTGGGGAGTTAAATATGAGGCTCAGGACGGTGCAGAGGCGTCAGAATCATAGGACCGGATCAGTGATGTTGGAACGAATGGCTCGAACTTGCTAGAGACACCTCAGTAATGAAAATGATAAAAAGCCGGAGGGAACGCACCTTCGACGTGTCGGTTCGCTCACGGATAGCTGAGAAAGGGATCTAATATAGGTACTTCCATCAGATGGAGTGTTTGCTGGAGGGTGACGAGCCGCATGAGATGCGCAGAGCGGTGTCGACGTGTCAAGAAAAGTTGAGCTGGATATGGGGGCGATGCCACAGGCGCACGACAGGCCGCTCGTTCAAGGTTCGCAAGCGGCCAGGCCCGAAGAAAAATGAGTGCCGCTTCCGAGGAGCAGACTGTAAGGAAAGTCCGCGATGGCATAGCAGGAAAGTGTGAGACTGCTTGTCGCAGCGTAGCCATTTGAAAAAAAAGTGTGCTGACCTAGTAGGCACCGCCAATTACGATAACTCGGCGTTGGGGATGTCAGGCTGCTGCATCTGACCGGTTTTAAATCCTTGAAGCGCCTTGAGGAATTGAGATCTTGAGTCATCTTTAAGCCTGAGGGTCTTGGGACCTTGAAGCGCCTTGAAACCTTGAGGGTCCTGGGACCTTGAAGCGACTTGAAGCCTTGACACGTCTCGAAACCTTGAGGCGCCTTGAAGTCTTCAAGCATCTCGCAGTCTTGGACCATAGGGTAGGAACCCAAGGGCAGGAAAACGCGCGTCATTGGGGACGGGGAGGGCGATTCAGTAGAGTGCGATTTGGGAGAAATGATGGGGGTGGCGAAGCAAGAGGAACGCGAAAGGAGCCTTCCTTTCGAACGGGTGTGGAGCGGCTGATCGGCAAAGTGAAAAAATAGCAACCAGATCCTGAACCAGAGGTAATTTCTGACACACGGGTCAACTGGCAAATGACAAAATAAAGCCGGAAATGGGATGCACATACGGCAGCCGCCTGCCAGAGTGAGGTATACACATGGATTTCGACGTCATAATTGACGCACTTGAATTAATTAGGGGGTCCACGGTCAAGTGGTATCGCCTCGAGGCACAGCAAGATCTAAACGGGGTATTATCGGACCAGAGTAAATAAAATCTGATTCGAGGCATCTCTTTAATATACAAAGTATAACCTTCAACTATGCATTTGTCCGAAGCTTACAACAGTAGAAATCAATTCATAAAGGCAACTATTCGCTGTTCCTCTTGAGCCATTCGAAGTCCAAGATGACTTGTATCCTGCTTCTCAAGCTCGGTAATGCAACGTCTTCGTTCTCGTGCCGTTGACTTTCACCCCACGTAAAGCATCCCATCCTTGCAGTCTTGACATGCATTCTGGCACCAATACCACAACCCCTGGTTACCTTAGCAATTCGGGTCGGTGCACCGCGAGCAAGTCCGTACAAGAGTTTTCTGGGTGTACGGGAGTACTCTCAGCACCACGTCTGTTGTAGCGCTCGCCGCAGACTCCGCTCTTCCCATCCACTATATCTGTGCTCATGCCCGTACAGCAATTCACCGGCGCCCTCTCCACAGGCGATGGCGACTGTCCTCTCACCGCATCCTCCTCCACCGGCTGCCCCGTCTTCTCGTCAGTCCTCTCCTCATACTTTGCCTTCAATGAATGTAAAATTAACCTGAAATCGAATCCTCTTCGCAGCACCGGCCCCTCTCCCCACGCCGCCTCCCCCTGCAACCTCCTCTTCTCCGACTCCACCGCCTCCAACGGCAATCATCGCCCTCATAACCCTAGACAGCATCATCGTTCTTGCGGCGCTCATCCTCGGCCGGCTCTGGCTCACGCGCCTCTATTGGCGCTCTGACACACGGGAGGCGAAGTACCGCACCCTCAGTTTGGGGCACATCGTCGGCGCCGGGAAAGGGAAGACGGGGAAGGGTAAGATGGGGATGGGGAAGCATGGTGTTACGAGTATGGCTATGGACATTTGTGAGGAATCGGAGGCGCCAGATGGGGAGGGGCCGCCTCTGATGCATGGGGCGTCCGGGAGATATGAGAACAAGCGGTTCATGTGTAGTGCGGAGGCGCAACACACGCGCGCCGTGAGGAGAAGATTGTTGTCAGAAATTTGATCCAACGCCAGTTCCCAGAGTTCCATCGCACTATTTCAGACATAATAGGACTAATGAGAGCAAAAGTAATCATACAGCGAGAGCCCAGTATGGGTTATAATCAGCACAAACTGCACATGCATTGCCATGCTCCAGCAGCGGGACAGCATGAACTTCTCCGCCTCACCGAGTGCACTATCTTGGCAGACAACTTGCACTGAGACTATGGTTGGCGATGTAGTAGTAGCAGATGCTCTGTGTACACTCACCATCTTCTTCACACACATCGCAGCATCCTTCGGCTATCTGCAGGATATCCTCGTACCGAGAATTCTGATCTTTTAGCATTCCATTGCCCAACTGTAGATCAATCTGCGCATCTGGAACGTCCACCACAACAGCTCTAGTTGAGCCTTCACCCCCGGCGTCGCTGAATTCTGAATCGACCTCAGGATTCTTGATGTCCTCATTCATAGAGTTGACTGACTCTGTGGCTTAACTAAGACGCGAAGTTCTAATGAACTCCGGGATGCGTACCATATTGTTCGTCGAAGTCCCTTAAGTTATCTTTTGCAGACACTGTGACCGAATCAGAGTAATCATTCTCTGTAGCACCGTCTTCCATCGTACGCTTTCAGATGAATTGACAGTGATAGTGACTCTGAACTCACAATGCGCAAGGAGATCACTCTCCTCGCAAGAAACCTCGAAAAGGCGATGGCCCAACGCGATGGCGGCCTCCTGACTGTATGGGTTAAAGCCTTTGCTTTCGTGGAACTGGCGGATTCCATCGTAGACACTGTCATCCCATGACTTTCCCAAGGCCCACATTCGAAATTCAATGCTTGGAAATCCGCCATTCCCCACCTCTTCTGCGCTCAAACGTTGCGCCCCAGAAGAATCGCGGGACCAGTATACCGGCCAATCGGGTGATTCAAAACATCCAGGGACGTCGGTTTGAAGCTGGGCCAAAGGACAGAGAAAGAGATAACCCGGCGGTAGATTTTCTATCGGCCCCAGAAGCAGGAACTGGCACAAGATTGCTTCCACGAAGACTGCGGAACTGATTATTGATATCTTGAGTTTGTATGACACTGAAGCTCACCGTAATCGTCCAAGTTGGATCTTATACCAAGAGAGTCAAAAATTTGATTGGCTTGGGCCAGCCAACCAAGCAAGGAGAAATTGTCGGAATATATATACCGGCGATATTCCTCAACGACGCTGGTAGAATTGATGCTGCGGTTGTG
Source organism: Mycena capillaripes (assembly GCA_029204075.1). Classification (NCBI taxonomy): domain Eukaryota; kingdom Fungi; phylum Basidiomycota; class Agaricomycetes; order Agaricales; family Mycenaceae; genus Mycena; species Mycena capillaripes. The sequence continues at coordinate 841,318 of JARHKZ010000035.1, read as the reverse complement.
ATCATAATTAAAACGGACGGGTTGAGTGGAGATGCATACCGAACCCAACCATTCTCCAAAATCGAACTTCCATCTTGGTCGTCATTTATCCTAAGTACCATCATCGCAAAGATATGTTGAAAAAGTAGGATTGAGCATACGGTTTCCAATAATCCCCAATACTGAGGTCCTCTGTAGACCATCCATCGTCGTAAAGTCCACTGTCCGCTGTGAATGCAATTTCGAAGGAGCTTTCGTACTCCGGGCCAGGCAAATGACAAATTGATCCTGGTTTCACGGAGACAAAAGCGGAAATCTGAAAGTCACGCCACCGGGCCAGATGAATATAACAAATACGGTGATGGCCTTCCAGCGAAATTGAAGAAATTATTTCCAAGTGCTGAGGCACTTTTAAGAGAGAGATGTCAGATGGTCGAATCCCGGATTCAACAATTAAAAGCTCGAGGTATTCATGTGCAGGGGCCATGAGCTCAATGCAGAGGCGGCTGGTTGAGGATCGTATCCACACGATGTATTCGGCCCAGTGCTAAACCCGGTTATGAGATACAATAGGTGTATGAGGAAGTGGACTTGCCAGGTTTCTTCCGGAAATGGAGGATACATATTGGTTGACATCCTGCGGAAGGATGAGCGAGTTCGGCGAGAAAGGTTTTTAAAAAAACCATACCCGGAATTGATCATCCTGCGGAGAGGTTGACGCTCATCATGGGAGGCAAAGTTTCGAACATTTATGCGTACCATACACGCCCAAAATAACAGCGTTGAGAAATGCGAGCTATAATGCTTTTCTAATAGTTCTTTATGGGGTATTAGATCTAATCCAGCATCTTTTCATTACAAATGGGCCTTTGGGTCGGAGAGTACAGATGCGAACCGTTGTGAAAGACCACGGCGTGTAGACGTCTCGTGCTTGCTATACCATAGAGCTGAAAGAGATTTGGGTGTCTGCGACATGGGTGGTGAGTTTATCAACTATAGGCGCCACAAACATCCCCACCGAAGATCTGAATATCGCGATATCTCTGCTCGCCATTCCTGTAGGGACGAAGTGGTGGATTTCCTAAACCCAAGGCAGATGATAATGCAGACGTACCTCCTCAGCACCATCTCCCTGGTAGAGTGCCACAGTCAATGTCATGCTTGACTGCAAGCCGGCGATTCGAGCAGAGAACATGCGCCGGATGGAGGCCCGTCCTTTCCGTCGCCACCCTGGACTGGATCTGGTGCTAGACTGTATTTTATGCAGCAAATTCAGGTCTCCCATCGGGATCATCCGAAAATCTAGCATTGATGGGTCACTTGCGCAGCGGATGTGTTTTGAGCTCACCAGGAGAATCACGAGGAGCTGTCTGGGTTATATTCGTGAAGTTCCCGCCCGAAACGACAAAATGCTTTGCCTCCGGAAAAAAGACGGCGGTGTATCTACATCCATGAGATTTCACCAGAGAGCGATGCTTTAGTACACACACCGGGTGGATGAGGGACCATCATCATAAAGGCTCGTTTTATTCGTGAATTCAGGTTCGAATGAAGACTCTTCGTCCATGAGCGATGGTAGGTAGAGGGAGAGACGTCGAGCGCTCAAAGAGACGCACGTGGGAGGGCACATCCTAAAATTAAACGCAAAGCAGTACAAGGCTGTTGCGAAGTGTGAAAGAATCCTGGTATGCCGTAAAGACAAGCCCAAAGCAGACCAAATATCCGCTCCAAGGCTACAGCTGTAGGCTTCTTTGACATGTCAAATGCACCGCACTGGAATAACATGTACTGAGACTCCACCCGTAACACGCCTGTCAACCGTTCCAGCGCAAGCTAACCCAGAACAGGTAAGCTGCACAAGGGAAGAGAGGAATCAGTGTGAGTGTTCCAATAAGCCTGGTGCCCTGATAGGTCACCCGTGGCTGATGGGAGCGCGAATGAGTGCGGAGTACGGTAATGTCGAGAGCGCAACTTAGGTGTAAGCGAAAGCTGAGATGGAGGCGTAGACCAAGGCGGAGGTCGAGGAGTGTAGACGTAGGCACGGGCGATCTCGAATACTGTACCATTTCGACCGAAGGTTCAGGCGACGGGTGACGGAGGGCCGTGAACTGAACAATTTTGGCCTAGGTGACGGTGACAGAACAATTTTGCGTCCTGAAAAGGCTAAAAAACATCCAAAACTTCCGGTCCGGCATCAGCCGGATGTCCATATATGGGAATTTTGCGTGATTGCCGAGAAATGAACATCAAGTTCAGTAAACAATTGAGGTGACGGTGACATGGCGTAAACCTTCGGTCGAAATGGTACAGTATAAGGCGCAATGACTTATCGGAGAGAAAAGCGGTTTTTATATTATCTGAGACTATGAGGGTTCGTTTGTATAAAAAAACCCGAAAGAGGAGTTTGCCCCCCGAAAGAGGAAGTTTCCCCCCCGAAAGAGAGTTTCCCCCGCGGGAAAAGAGCGTCGGCTAATTTCAGTGATGTAGTGTTAGATGCCTTTTTTTACATCCATCCTCACGCGCCGTTTCTCCCATAAAATCTCGTTGGCGTCGCCATCACCATGCGCCCTTCCCGTACCTTCCCATCACCGCCATCAATTGTCCCGCCCATCCCGCTGAAAATGCCCATAAAATCACGAGAAAATATAATTAATCATGTTTATATCTAATTCATGTTTTTGAACACAGATATTGTTCCAGAGCCTTTCATTGATTATTTTGAACCTTTCACATTGTGGGCTGGAAAGGGCGGCAGCCCGCAGCCAATTGATGGCATTCGATGGATGCCGCCCACTGTTGATGGCAATGTCAAGGGATCAATGATGCGTGACACCCTCCAGCAGCCAATGTCGCGGAACAACGATGCGAATGGGGCTGGAGAAATTCCAGCTCAAGATCCAATACTTTGAAGTAATGCCTCGCGACGCCCAGATTTATTGTAACGGGTGAGGAGTTTTCCACACTTTATCATGTTGGACGCTTCAGAAGGGCTCATAAAACCGGACTACACCGAGGATTTAAAAAAAAGTATAACATTTTACTCCCTTCGCAACCCCGCAGTTCCATTCCACAAGCGGCGATATTATTTGATGGCACGGGAGGATGAGGTCCCCCTGCGCAGGTAAAGAGCCAGTCAAATACTTGCGAGTTCAGTAGACGCCTTTATGGCCAGTACAAACGTTCCCGCTGGCCCAATGGAAGATTCTTGTTCGCTGTTGCTTTGAGTACGATGCGGACCCCGCGGAATATGATGCGAGACTCTACTGCGCTTGTACGAGATCAGAGCAGTGAATGCTAACAGCTGTGCGCGAGTGGAGGGAAATGGAAAAGGAACGGGGGAGATTTTCCACTGTTTTGGCGCCCATAATTACAACGAAGTGCCCCGCGGGAATGTTGCGCGAGATGTTCTTAATGGGGTTTTCCCTTGATTTTCACATGGGTATGCGAACGAGGCTTTCCTAGGAGCGATAAATTTTAATTGAATCGAGAGGAGTAGTAATTAACTCACCTGAGTTCGAAACTCATTCCCTCCTCCTCGGTGCCCAGAGGTGAATTCAGATACGCCTGGCATCCTTCCGCATGTTGTTCCACACATCCGCTGTACCGTACAGCTCTTTGATGGGCGAACATGCCTCAACGACGCGCGATCAATCGTAGAATGGTAGCTGAAAGGTAATGATCAGCGCCTGCACGTACTGTTGAAGAATCGCGAAAGTGGCCCTGCAGCTTCGGACCCAGACTCTGCATGGCGGCTCAGCAGAGCTGTGTACCGTTAAATCCCCTTGGGTAGTGCGACCATGAATACACAGATATGCATACCATTGGCAGGTCTCTGCTTATGCGCGTGAGAATGATCGGAGTCCGATGCGACGCGCATGCGTAGCACGGCTCTAAATCTGGGACATTGCCCAGCGCCTCGCGAGCGTTTTGGTATTCTGAGGCTGGTTTAAAATATGCGGCAGTGCAATGGAAGACGGCACTCACCGCGGGGTATTGACGCTCCGATAGCCGCAGAAATTGCGTCTTCGTGGTAGGTGTCAGATGCGAGAAGGCTGAGTGCGCGGAGACGCATGGTTCGGATGTATGAAATAAAATTACCCTAACTCAAGTTCCGGGCGATCTGATCTTTTTTTGCTCTTAAGTTTGCCCACAACTTAAGTCCTTTTTCCAGAGGTGGATGCCCATCCCTCCCCTTCCCCTGTACCCCAACTTAAGTTTGCCGGCACTACTTAAGATCTCCCTCACTTAAGTTCTGACTCGACCATCAATTGTATTTATCAATACACTTACTCTAGTCGTGTCACTTGAGCTTCACACCACTTAACTTCAGTGTTGAACTTGAGTCCCACAATCAATACCACATTACTCTCTTTATAAAATTAAGCCTGTCCGTCTGAAGCCTTTTTAAACTCCGCTGGTCAGTTGACTTTGCTGCGATCCGATAGTACCCCGTTTGAAGCCTATATCCCCATAAGATTATATTAACGGCTCACTCCACGTTCGGCAGCCTGCGGCCAACATCAACTAAATTAAACAAGTGGGAGCCGGCGCGAAGCGCCGGCGAGCGCTTGTGTAATATAGATTTTGCATCGCATCGACAACTTAAGTTGCGGCGGTAACTTGAGTTGCGTCGGCAACTTAAGTCGCGTCAGCAACTTAAATCCCGTCCACACCCGCCAGCCACTCAAAGTCCTATCTTGCTTGGTCTTCAAGTATCCAGCGCAGGTCCCTGCTTGAGTGAAGCTTCCAGCGAGTAAGTTTGAGTATCAAGGTAGCTAGCGGTTTTCATTCTTCGGCAGCTTGGAGCGTGTGGTGAGGACAGGTTTAAGAATCTTTAAGTCTTGAGGCTTGGATTGCCCATGTCAAGGCTTGATGATTTAAAGCGCATCTTGAGATAAAAAGGCTTGAAGTCTTGGAGAAGTGTGAAGGCATGAAGCCACTTCAGTCTTGATGTGGGTTGAAGCCCAGACTAGTGTTGCCGGGGTTCGGTTAGGTTCGGTTCTGACCGAAATTCTCCGAACCCCGAACCCCAAGATGGGTTCGGTTCAGCGCTTTTGGCGAACCCAGAACCGAACCCAGAGGTTCGGTTCCAATGGGTTCGGTTCAGGTTCGGGAGGGGTTCGAACCTGAACAAACCTGTAATCCCTAAAAAATTCCCCAAAAATCATATAAGGTCTGGTACATCCCACTCATTCACAGGAAGACTGAATTGTTGGTATGAAGTCTCCTCCCTGGATTTCAACGCTCTTCCGACGGAATACCGCACCCTTAGATATGCCATCACGACATTTCACCTTTTGGGCAATGGATCAAAATTCCTCGCGTCATCTCAGAACCAAATTATGGTTACAGCTAATTCCAAAACAATAGACACCTTTCGATTTCGAGCAGAACTTCGGCTAAGTTCGGCACGAGCACCGCCAAGCTAAATTTGGTTCACCCAACCAAAACTTAGTCTCTGAGAAATTAAGCTTTTATTGGACACTCTGTACCATTGATGCAGTCTCTGTATCGTGCAGCGGCGGGCATACGGGCGGCTTTCAACCAACTACACCATGGCGTACAACCAACCAGATTGCCTCAAGTGCTGAGAGAAGAGGGACTGAAAAGTGCACGACGACGTTCATGGTCAGAATTGGAGCTCCACAACTAAATTTAACTTGACGGTGCTCGCGTCGAATTTAGCCGAAGCTTTGCTGGAATCGAAAGGTGTCTATCGTTTGGAATTTGCTGTAACAAGAGTTTATTCTTACCAGATGTCATGAAGTTCTGGGACGGCAGTAGCAACATTGAGGCAAGTGTACCATGTTGATGTCAGCTTGTGTCTCACTTTTACAGTCACATTCACACCTGGATATACACAACTATTATGGTTGTGACTCACAACATAATTTTCACAGTTTCAAGTGTCTTTTAGCAGCAAAAATCCACCCAGAATCCCTTCGGAAATTTTCAGGTTCGCACCGGTTCGAACAGGTTCGAACAGGTTCGCAAAAATCCAAAATGTCCGAACCTCGAACCGCACCCCAGGTTCGGTTCAGGTTCGCTGATGCCTCCGAACCTGAGTTCAGGTGCGGTTCGGGTTCGGTTCGGGTTCGGGATCGGTTCTGAACCCAACCCCGGCAACACTAGCCCAGACGAGCAGTGTTGTGATCTTGTTGTCATGAATTGAAGACTTGAGGTCTAAAGGTCTTGAATGCATTACAAGGGGAGATGAACGATGGAACAACGGGTTGCGGCCTGTGGTAGACAATGATGTCAATGCCACTCGGTGGCGTGGTGGCACTCGGTTGCGACGATGGTTCTGAAGTGTTTTGGTATGCTGAAGGGACGTAGAAAAAAACTAGTTGAGCGGTGCCGAAATTTCAGCAGTGAAACGGGGCAAGAGCGCAAAGGAGATGGTAATGGTTGAGGTGAAACATTCAAAGAGTGGACAAACCGTGACCAAATATTTGGCGGTCCACGGTTGATGGCATCTCACGTGAAATCCACCACTCTCGTTTTGTCCACACAACACCCCCAAGTCCACCCACTTGGCGCCTTCCCTACCCGCGATGCCACCCCCTTCCTGGCACCTGCGATGTTTTCCTGGTGCTAGGATTCAGACCTCCACCTCCAATGGCAAAGATGCAGGCATGCCAGCGCTCGATGGGGGTGTGGGGACAATGACCTTTGTCGCCGTCCAGTTGGAGGATAGGGCATCAATGGGGGGCAGGGAGGAGGGGATGCAGATCCGGATGCGGGGATTTGTTTGCAGGTGCGTTTAATGGACACTGGGAACTCGCGGGCTTGTCCACTGCATATTTCCTGTTTCTTTCTCCACTTATTCGTGTACTGACGAATCATTGATCACAGCTAGAGACTGTACTCGCCTTTGCGACGCCAACCAGCGTGTATGGGCGCACATGTGGAGGTGAATGGGTGGCTGGAGGGTGTTCCGGTGCGTTTCCTATTCCCCTATTCTGTTCTCTATTCATAGGGACAGCATGCCCAATTAACGTCTTGCGTTTATGAGAACTTACTGTAAGATGCAGAGCGGAACTCAATTAGTACAAACTTAAATCCTCAGTCTTCCAAATTATCTAGATATATGTTTTATATGAACTGATCTTGAGACTTTAGTCCTGGCGTGAACTACTTCAGTCTTGCCCGAACTTAAGTGTGCTGTGGGAGCTTAAGATGGAAGTTGTGCAACAATAGTATAAATATATATATAGCATGTATATACAGTACTGTACGAGAACTTAAGATATTGACAAACTTAAGTAGGAAAAACGATCAAATCACCCCGAACTTAAGAGGAGCTAATAAATTACTTGCGGATGTATGCTGGAGGTCGTAGGTTCAGAAAATTCTTTCCATAGGGAGTAGAGTGATAGTGAGCCCTCCACTCACTTCTTGAGTTGGACGTCATTGGGGCACTCAAACAAGCCGAATGGGTCTACAGCCTGCTCAGCGTCACGTCTGCCTGTATGTTGCGATATCTGTATGCTGATTAGCCTGAAATTGACTGAAATAGCGAAGTTGCCCGTGGAAGATCGAGTCGTAATTATTCTACAATACTTTCAGTGTACAGGTGAGAGATGGGGACGTAGCAGACCTCGCATGATGCATTCTCCGAAGTAGAGCCTGATCTGAGTGTGGAGCAGACGGATAATGCTATGTTTGGAGGAGATATCAAAGCTGCACAAGCGGACGTGTCGTGACGACTCACTTTCCGGGAGAGCAGGATCTGAGCGCTGAAGGCCACTTGGACAGGCGTAGCCTGAAGAAGTGAGGGGAGAATAACAGCTCGTCATGCTTGAAGGCGGGGCACTTCAAGAGGACACAAATGTAATTGCAAAATACGCCGCACCGGTCGATATTGCCCCTCCTCCTTGAATCGGATCCGTGGCCGCTAGGACGTCGGAATGAGCACGCATCATCGACCATCTCCGAAGTGAGAGGCGGTGATGGATGCCTAACGCTGAAGTGTGTAAGGTACTAGTGGGAACGGGCACCGTCTATGATTGATCCGCCATGTTGGTCTTTGTTTGTCCTGAAGTAAATTCAGAGTTTGCTTGTTCCATCTAGTATGAGGTCCCTCGCCATCCTCCCGGACATACTTTCGCTGAAGAAAATGTTAAAAATCATCATGGCTATATGACCCACCAACAAATTCTACAAAAAGTCGTATCCTCTTGACTTTTTGTGAGCCTCACTAGCAAAACCTCGTATCTACAAGGCCCGATGGCAAGCAATGATACTTTTGAGTGTTTAGAACTAATGTAATGATTCGTTGAATACAAAATCCGCTCATATTTAGGTATTTATGCCATCATTGCGCTTTACAATTTCCATGCAAGTGGTAATTCTCGGTAAAATCAACCATTTTTAGTGAGTTGATACCAGCTGATGGCCCAGAATTGTTTCGTAGGCATTTGATAAGTATTATATTGAAGTTGGATTAGTGTAGACGGAGAATTCGCGTCATACTGCCGCGAACTTCTCAGAACTTGGTTGAATCATCAGGGAGTCACAAGAATGTGACATATGTCACAATTCAAGCTATTCGCCTCTTTCAAAGGGTTTACAAATGTTCTCTCATATTTCAAAACTGCAAAAATGTTTATGTAGCTCATAAAGACCTCCTTAGGTTGTAAATTCTGAATAGCGGGGTTTCATCCCTTATCAGAATCGATTTTGTGGGAAGCCTGCGAAAAAGCTTATAACTCTCTCAGCTATATGTGAATTGTCTTGGCTTCGCAGGTAAAGTCGTTTAGAAATGACCTAACCACGAAGTTACGTAGCTGTATCTTGCATTTTTATCGCCCTCGCCGAGTGAGTGTTCAGTCTTTCATTAAACTTTCTCTCATTTCGTGTATTGAACAGATATTAAGAATATCTCTACGTAACTGTATTTTAATGCTCATTTGAATATTACTTTCCCTACTAATTGAGAAGCCAAATGTAGCAGGTAAAAAGCCTTAGGGCCTGATCGGGTACCGGATAAATCAACGGATAAATGCGGATCGGATATTTGTTTAGATATATTTTGTCACGCTCACTCTCTTTTCGGCTTCATTCTTCACGCTCGGGTAGTGTTGCCGGGGTTCGGTTAGGTTCGGTTCTTTCCCAATTTTTGCGAACCTCGAACCGAACCTGGGGTTCGGCGCGGTTCAGGTTCGGTTCAGGTTCGAACCTGAACGAACCATCAAAATTCTTTAGTTTTCCTCAGCTGTATTGGCAGGGTCGGAATGGTAGGAAATTGACTTTTCTGCCAGTTCTGTGAGCAAAATTCATGATTTCCTCTCGAGTCTGCCTCATGATCTCACTTTCTTTCCTCATTATGAAATTTCCACCCTCTTTTTCCCATTGGAACTCATAAGTTCAACAAGCATTCAAACCATTGCGTGATCATTTCACAATACCCTTGCCTTAAGTTCTGCTGTGGGTCTATTTTTATCACTGAATACAAGTGAAACTTGTCCAGAGGTGAAGTTCATCGAGGTTTTTTAAGACCTGGACTGTTGAGGTTCGAACCGGTTCGAACCGGTTCGGCAAAAACTGAGAAAGCCCGAACCTCGAACCCCAATTCGGGTTCGGTTCGGGTTCGGTTCAGGTTCGGCTGGGGTTCAGAACCGAACTCCGGCAACACTACGCTCGGGGACTCTTTCATTACCTCTGATGCCCCCCAAACCGGCCGGCGACGACGGAAACGCGAAATGGAAGGATGAGGAGACTCTGGCAATGCTGAACGGGCTGATTGAGAAGAAAACCAGCGCCCAGAGCGGCAACAGCTGGAAGCCCACTGTATGGACAGGACTTGTCGCTATGGTACAGGCAGTCGACCCGGATGCCAAGCCAATCAAGGACAAGGAAAAACTTGTCACGAAGCTCAAAAATGTGCGTGTTTTGCTCGCGTTTGAAGCTCTGGACGCGCTAATTTCGTGGTAGCTTCAAACCACATTTGCCTTGTATCTCTTTTGCGAGAAGTTTAGTGGCTCTGGATGGGACGACGAGAGGAAAATGTGTGTTGCAGAACCGGACTATATCAAGGGCTTCATCGAGGTGGTCTGTGTACTGCCTTGCGCGCTTTTGGCTGACCATTCTGACAGAAACACGGTCAAAAATATGCCTGTTGCTTTAAGAAACCCTGCCGGTTCTACACGGAACTTGACCAAGTGTTCGACGGCCTCACACACCGTGCAACAGGTGAAAATGTTGTTCATCTCGGCGCCAAAAAGAAGACACGTCGCCGTAACAAAGAAAACCCTCCTGCAGCCGGCCCCAGCTCCAACGCAAGTGCTCCCGGTTCACCAGCCCCCGATACGGCTGCGCGCGCACCGATGGCGGCACTCGAGAATGCACACAACGAGGACGACGCCGGTGTTGCAGGATTGTATGACGATGAGCTCACTGCGGTGCGTGTTTGTGCTCGTTAAACATTCTTCTGCTGACTTTCACGCAGTCTCCCCCAAAGCCCCGCAAGCGCACGCGTGCAGACAGCGATGACGAAGACGCTACGGATTCCACCGACACAAAGGGCAAGCGCCGCCGCCGCCACAAGTCCAATTCAAGCAGCGGGAGCGTCGCACGCCGCAATGCCGAGGCAGGGAGTCAACTGGCGCGCTCAGTCGATGGCTTGTCCGCGGCCATGGAGAAGCCCATCGTGACCTCAAACGACGTGTCGTACGTGGACGATGTTATCGAAATCTTGAATGACCCTTCCCTTCTTCCCCCCGACCCGCGCGGCGAGGCTTTTAACATCGTCTCGACCGCCCTCACCAGCTCCCATCCTCGTGCACGCATCTTCATTCTGGCCAAGGTCGACATACGCCGGAAGGCGATGATCCGTGGTATTCTTCAAGATGCGGGATTCGAGGTTCCGAACGACTACTAGGTATGCAATTTGCGCACTTGAAGAATCATTCTTACCTTCACTCTAGCTTCTCTTGCACTCAGCTCCCTGAATTGTTATCTGCTGTCTCTTGCACGTATTGTAGTACTTCCCATCGCACCGTCAATTCAAACGCTACTGTATCGCACTTTGTACCCTTCACTGTATCCTGCATAAAACAATTGAAATCAAAGTTATGTATTATTTGAATCCCAAGTCCCTACTGCAAATCCGGGTCCTCCAACAGATACGCGTTCCACATGGCCTGTGCAATTCTATCCCTACGATCATCAGCCCTTGTCTTCTCTGCTGCATTCAGTGCCGAAGCATCATCTACCACTGTGACACCAATAAATTGGTTGCACATAAATCCCAGCAAACCTGCCCAGTATTCTTCCCCCACACTTTGTTACAATCTCCAAAACCCTTCAATTTCACCTCACCACCATGATTCAACTGAATCTGTACTTGCCCGTGATCAGCCGACTATGCAACAATCCCCGGGAACCGCCGTGATGGGACTCTACAGCCTAGAACCCCAAACAGGCAACTATCAAACTTAATTGTTCAACTTGTCTCCATTCCCTGGTAAACCTCCCATCAAGTCATATGCTGGTAAAAATCTACAGAATGAACAAGTACAATAAAGGTGCACAGCAATATGGTCATGGGTCCATTTCTCTCCATTGCCCACAGCTTTTCTATTATCCATCTATTGTACTGCTGTATCAGCCTGACTCGTATTTTTCATTTCTCTGATGCCAAGACAATTTTGCCTTTGTATAAATACCGCTAGCTATTCTCCCACAAATAGGCTTCTACTCCCCATGTAAATTACCTCTGCTGTAATCGCACCTTGTTGGAATCCTCACTCCATTTGACTCAACCAGTTCCCTCTTATTTCTATCAATCATCCTCTGGTCTTCGTAAAGATCGAAACCACCTGAAAGGTATCTTTTCCCTGCTTGACTGACTCATTTCTTGGATTACAGATACTTGCTACCCTTGTGGAATATTCGGCGGAAGCATACACCCGGCGTGTACGTTCCTCAGAAAACCGACTATACTCCCCGAAGACCCTGGTATTTTCATTCCACAGAGACGTGTGCTGTCTAGCATTGCAACAGGACATCTTTCGATTAGGAACCCACTCACTCACGTATCGTGATAAACGACACATCTAATCGATTCGTGATAGTATTATTATACGCCATCACACCACCTCGTCATTGTCCCCCCCTCCAAAAAATGGGTATCCATCGATGTCATACTCGTCGTCTTCGTTGAGTTCGTTCAAGGGTTCGTGAAGACGGAGGAAATTGTGCAGTGCCGCAGCTGCTCCCACCATCAGGGCCTGCTGGTGATACCCCATCTCCGGACGCGAGTTGAGGACATGGAAGCGTTGTTTCTTCACGCCGAAAACCCGCTCAATGACGTTCCGAAGCTGAGCATGTCGGAGATTGAATAGCTCTTCACAATCCTGGGGTCTATGCTCGGGGTGAGTGAGGAATGGAAGATTTTAACAACGCAGACCGTTGATTGCCGTGCTTCCACTCCTTCAAATGATAACGCTTCGCTCGGAAGGGTGCCAGGAGGATGTCACAGTTTGGAAACCCAGCGTCGGCGAGGTAATAACAGCCTGGCGGTAAGGAGAAGCCATTCTGACGTGCGACACTGAAAAGCATCCCATCTGCCGCCGTGCCCTCGTAACCGGCCATCACATAGACGAAGCGCATGTCAAAGTCACAAGCCGCAAGAACGTTCTGCGTGATTGCGCCATGTCGATCTCGGTATCGAGGGATGTGCTCCTCGAGTGCGTAAGCAAACACATGAACACCATCGATGGCACCGCGGCAATATTTGAAGAAGGGGTACCATTTGGGATTGTCGAGGATTTTCTCAGGGGTCTCGTTCACAGGGTCCGGGACATATTTCTCATAGAATGGGCCGGTCAAGTGCTGGAGTCCTCGATTGAGATACTTGCTGATGGTGTCGCCGGACCGCTGGAATCGTTCCTGTAGTTCCCGCTGGCTGCTGCCGTGAACCATCCAGTACATCACAATAGCCAGTTGCTCCTGCGCTGAGACATGACGGCTGTCTGTGAGATCACTGAGCCCAACCAGCTCCGCGCCCAATAGTGCAAACTGCAAAGCAGACATTCCCAAGGCACGTCGACACCGGTCCGGATGTCCTACGAGCAATTCGTCTAGCCACGTTTGTCCCGTCAGAATAGAAGTGTGCATTGGTCGAGGAAGAGGTCGTTCGAGACTGAGGAGCCGAGATCCGAAGAAGACAACAGCGATAGCCGCCGTAGTGATAGACGAACGTCGTCGCTGGATAGCTGATTCGCGTGCATTCTGTTGGCGGATGGCATACATCAGACGGCAGGGGCATAGGAAGAGCAAAGGAGGTGCAAAGGGAGCAAGCTAGACTAGGTACAAGGTAGAAAGCGAAGACGCGTCGACTAATACAGCTGTGACTATGTGTGACCAAAATCTTATCCGGTGATTTATCCAAATTTATCCGGTACCCGATCAGGCCCTTAGGGATTTGAAAACAGGAACCGACCGTCACTGCCAACCAAACAAGGACAAAGCCGCCGCATCAATCAGCGGCCATGCCCGTTCCCAGTACTAGTGATGCGGGAGAGGGGCCATGAAGATAGTGCGCTCGACGGAGTGCGCGATGAAGAGCAAGCGTGATACGAAGATGACGGGAAAAAGAGCGCGATAGCGCAAGTGTAGCTGTGTCCATCTGAAATGAAGAATTAATTAAAGGGGATTAAATGGAAAAAAATCAAAGGATGTTCAAGGAAAAACAGAATGTGGACGCATCGATAAAGACCCACTCATGGTGCATTCGTTTTGGGGACGCAGAAGAGCTGGCTGGTGGTCAAGCACGAAGGATGAGGAAGGAGTCGGACCGATTAGACAGGAGTCTGTTATGGGTAATCGGAGAGAACGGGGGAGCAAGGCAGAGTATAGGGCCGGGCGGACTCGAAGGCCGCAGGGAAAGGCAGCCAGAGTTATTGGTAAGTACTAAGTAAACGATCTAGTCATCGGCTTAGAGTTGCTGAAGCGTAAGCTGGACGAGGAGCGGAAGAAGGTTAGATGGCGGCGGGTGAAACTGGTGGTGGTGTGAGTACACTACAGTAGAGAGCGTAGGCGTGATGACGTGCGATCAAACACTGCCCTCTCTGCTACGGTCATGTCGTTTCTAAAGCACACTCTCCTAACGAACCCTTAAGCGCTTATGACGCGTCTCAAGCTTAATCCAACACTGTATCTTCTTCAACCCCAAGCAATTCATTACCAATCCACCAACCGACCGGGGAAACCCTCAATCTTCGCCCATCCACTATACATCTGCAAGCACTAGCTTATCGTTTGGAAGAGCAGTGGTGGCCGGCCTCGACGTCTCGCTTAACTCAATCTTTCCGAACCCATCTGCCACCTGTGCATCCGATAATGACGATGCACCCCCCTAACCCACTTTCCTTCGGTCTACTCATACCACGGCGACTCGCGCTCTCAAATGCTTGTTGAGCTTCTCCTCTCTAAACATGGTGCTGGCAGGGAAGCCTCGTCCGACTCCGAGGCCCGTTCCTTTTTCCGTAATCCTAATACTCCCATTGCTGTAGAGGCCATATCGACACCATTACTTATTTCTGACTCCATCGAGGCTGTCGTAACTCTACTAGTAGTGCTAAGGAAATTCTAGGCGCATTTGAAAAGGTGTGTGTCTCTGAAATCGATGCTCATTTTTCCTCTGCTTACCGCTCCCCCTTACCACCCGCTGCGGTATCGGTCCTCTGACTATGTGAGAACTGGTACTGCCCGAGATATTGCGCTAAACATCTCCGGACCAGGGCATGCACGAATTGCGCCATTCCGAGGTCTGATTTGGGTGTGACGCTGGATGCTTCTGCGCACACGCTGCGCTTTAGTCTTCACGCTGCTCGCAGCGCAGCACATCATTCTCAGCAAGCCCTGGGTATCACGGCGACTCTCTGGGTCTGTTCTCCAAGCGGAATACCCAACCTCATCGATTAATCTTCCTGCTCTCCCATTCGCTATCTCGTTCAAATTCAGCTCCTCATTTTCCGTGTAACTCACCGGACGAATATATTTCTGTTCGCTCACTCCTCCTTGACTACGCGGACTCGCGAGGTTCCCGGATCTCACTTGTCGTAACGCTAAGATGTCTCTCCAGCTCCTATTTGTATCTAGCACTCGACACACCATCCTTCCGGTCTTCCACGTGCGCAGCCAAGTATCCCACCTCTATGTTACGCTGCTATTCTCGACTTCAGATTTTCTTGAATTCCTCTCATTCAGATAAATGAACCACTCCACTGGCTGCCGCTTCCCCGTGCCGCCTGTGCGATCCTAGCATGCATCTCCGGTACTCCACGAGCGCGCTGTGCGTGTCTGTCTTCTTTCTAAAGCTCGCTTGATCCTCAATCCGCTGAATTTTTCTGGTCAAGTCTTTACTTGGGGATTTGCTCCTTTTTTTGCAAGACCCCTGACGCCCGGGCCGGTCGAATGTTCCGCGCAATCCGCTCGTCAAACTCTACCGAGCGGGCAGTAATATCTCGCTGGACGTTACCTGCTGCGAGCGGACACGGAAGTGGACGACTTCGACGCAACCGCTTGTTTCAATCAAAGTGAAATGAATCAGTTGTTAACCCGATGCTTCGAGATCGCCATTTCTTCTGTTCTTAGATTTGACTCGAAGTTGAACTCTCCACGTGCTGTACAGCAGGCTCTCCAAGCCGATGTCGGAGTTGGGTCGGGAGGACACTACGCCACACCGGGGAGCCCGAGCGAGCATTGATAATTCGATTTCAATCCGCTCATTTGGGGCCTTGAAGAGTCCGTTCAGGAGGCTCGATCTGGCCTCACTTCTGCGAGCAGGTCTGTCGGGCATCGTCCGAGCCCTTGCAATTCACATTGAGGTGTTCTTCGAGCTTGATTTCAGGTCAGAAGGAATCCGTCACTGAATGTTGGGAATAATACCTCGGACTTGGCCTCGGCCGCTCGATTCCAAATCTCTGTGGCTGTGTTCGAAGATGCCGTCTTTGCAACTGGGAAAGCCGGAGAAGGCCGCATTAGATCGTGCATATTATTTTCGCTGCAACCATATCAATGGGTAGAGTACGAGTCCCTTGCATTTTGGGTCAGGTACTGTTGCTTTCGTTTGCTTTTTGAATCGAACTCCTCGTTATATGGCTGGATTTGAACAAGTTCACAAACGAATCGCAGAATCTTAATGATTCGCCTGGAAGTAAGGGCATGCAACCGCCGTTGTGCTTCTACGATATGCTGAACAGCTTGAAATGTGCAGGCATAAATACCACAACACCAGCGATACACAGCGCTGTGTGCCGGCGAAATCACGGTCCAGAGAAATAATATGTAATGTAAGTAGCACAAAGTCTGCGCTCCTGAAGACTTACTCAATGGTTGAGAGCTAATGCAAGGGGCCCTAGGCGGATCCTTCGGACTCTGCGTGCGCCGAAGCGAACGCGCTGAGATGATCTTTGAACAAATATCAGATCAGGAATCAGACATGATCGGACTCCAGGACTCGGATATCGCAGGAATCATGATTCACATTCAAGTAGGCCTGAAGCCTGCGCAAATTATCAGAAGCGAAATCGACTGGGATTCGCATCAACAAAGTTTAACACCTTGCACTTGACCGTAGTAACATCTAGAAATTCTTGGGGATGCTGCGGGAGATCCATCGCCGTGCCTTGAGATAAATTCCTAGGCCCATAGAATGGGCTGTTTTGCCAAGTGTAATTCCTCGTGCTGAGAAATCAATGCCGGGAATTTTGTTGCACAGTAGCACGGTTGCCCGTGGATGGATCATAACGGCCACTATTGCCTGCGATGATAGTAATTTGAACTTGCGGAAGGTTCGAGCCCCAGATACTGCAAAGCGATTTTAAACTCTGGCCTGGACCATGGTGAGTTACAATATCCTTCAACCGCACTTTTGCTTAAAGGATTGTGGTTACAAGGAGGGGCACGGCTGCAATAAATCCCGCTGGAGGACTGAAATTGAGAGGCATATCCATGTGAGATAGACTATACCTAATGAGAGTAGACGTAATTATGCAGGGAGAACCCACTGAGAGTTAGAATCAGGGCGAGCTGCACACGAATGATGATACTCCAACTGCGGGATAGCGTGAACATTTCCGCTTCGCCCAGACGACGATACTGGGAGACACTTTGAACTGAGAGTATAATGAGAGATGTCGCAGAATATACCCAGGGCACACTCACCATGTTCTTCACACACATCGGAGGATTCTTCGTTGATTCGAAGAACATCCTCGAACTGAGAACTCTCGTCTTGTAGCTGTAAATCACTCTTCACGTCCGGAAGGTCCTTCACAACAGCTCTGAGTGGGCCTTCACCGCCCACGTCACTGAATTCAGAATCAGACTGTGAGTTCTGAAGATCAGCGGCCACAGAGCTCGCGGACTCTGCTTGTGAGGTCAATAGGAAACGAGGACCTGTTGAACCTCAGGCAGCATACCATATTCCTCGTCCTCGGAATCTAATAAACCCCCGCGACCAGTGCGAAAAAAATCGTTAGGGAGCTCTGCACTGCAGGTGAGCCGCGAAGATTCATCGAAATCTGGGCTTGCGGACCGTGGTGCTCATTCCCGTACTCAGAAGAGTCGTCGTTGCCAGCCACTCCGTCCGAATCAGAGTAATCATCCTCCGGGTCACTCTCGTGCGCTGTTAACGGATTAGATGAACCGACTGTAATACTAATTTCGGGCTCCCAATGCACGAATAGATCCTCCTGCTCGCAGGATACTTGATAAAGTGGAAGCCCAAGCTCTATGGCAACCTCTTGGCCGTAAGGATCAAAGCCTTTAGCCTGATGGAACTGGCGGATTCCGGTGTAGACGCTATCATCCCACGAGCTTCCGAGGACCCACATATTAAATTCAATGTCCGGAAATCCTGCATTCTTCGCTTCCTCGGCGCTTAGACATTCCGCCCCTGACGGATCGCAGGACCAATACGCTGCACACGCAGGAATTCGCAAGTGGCCCGGAAGCTCGGACTGAATCTCGGTCAAGGGACATAGAAAAAGATAACCTGGCGGTAGATTATCCATGGGGCCCAAAAGCCTCAGCTGGCACAGGATGTGATTCAGGAGGACTGCGAGATGATTACCGATATCTCGGGTTTTCATGAAGCTGAAACTCACAATATTCGTGGAAGTTGGACCTTATACCCAGGGAGTCGAAAATGTGATTGGCTTGTGTTAGCCATGCCAGCAACGAGAGATCATCGGCATATACACGACGCCGATATTCATCCACGACGTTGGCAGAATTCACGCTGGGATTGTGATCTTAATGAGAAGACGTGTTGAGTGGGAAATGCGCACCGAATCCAGCCATTCTCAAGAATTGAGGTGCCTTCTTCGTCCCCATTTAACCTAAGCAAGATGATCGTGAAGATATGTTCAATAGGTAGGACGGGACATACCGATTCCACATGTTATCGACCATGTGGTCTTCTGTCTCCCAGACCCTATTGTAAACCAAAACATCGGGTGCAGATGCAATCTCGAATGAGGTTTTGTATTCCCGGTCAGGGAAATGACGAATGGACTCCAGTTGCACCGAGTCATTGGTGGAAATCGAGAAGTACTGCTGCTGAGCCAGATGAAAGAAACAAATGTCGTGATATCCTTGCAGCGAAATCGAAGCCATTATGTGAGAGTCCTCAGGTACTTGAGAAAAGGAGACGTCAGATGGTCGGATTCCGGATTCAACAGGTAAAAGCGCCAGGTAATCATGTGCGGGGGCCATGAGCTCAATGCAGAGCTGTGTGGTTGAAGGTCGTATCCACACCATGTACTCGGCCCATTGCTGAAGCTAGGATTAGGATACAGCAGATGTATGAGGCAGTCAATTTACCAGTCGTCTCCCAGAAAAGGAGGATATATATTGGTTGACGTCCTGCGAAAGAGTGAGCAGGCTCGGTGGAAAAGCTAGGAATCGTATTACACAAAATTGTGCATCCTGTGAAAATAGTCATCCTCAGATATAGAAAAGAAAACGGTGAGACGTACGATGCACGCCCAAAAGAACACCGTTGAGAAATGGGCGGCGCAGTACTTTTCCAGTATTTCCGTGTGGGGAATTAGATCTGATCCAGTACATATTTTGTTAGGAAGGCCTTGAGTCGAGGAAAACAGTTGCAAACCGTCGTGGAAAACCGCGGCATGTAGACCCTTCGCGCTCGCTATACCATAGAGTTGAAAGAGATTTGGATGTCTGTGACATGATCTATGAAGTTTGACCGCCGCAGTTCTGTAAATATGCTCACCGAATATCCGAATATCGTGATATCTCTGCACGCCATTGCTGTGGAGGGGAATCCAATGGATGATACAACCCAGACAAGGGAGACGTACCTCTTCAGCACCTTCCCCCTGAAATACTGCTGCCGTCATAGCTGACTGAAACCCAGGGATCCGAGCAGTGTACATCTTCTTCGTAGATGCTCGTCCTTTCCGGCGATGCACAACGAGGGATCCATTGGCACACTTGATTTCCTTCAGTAAATTGAGATCTCCGATGGGGACCACTCGAAAGTCTATTCGTTCAAGGTCAGTCCCCAGGGAGATCGACGTTGTTGCGGGTTACCAGAAGGACTACTGGGAGCGACTTGGTTAATATTCGTGAAGGTCCCACCCGTAACAACGAAATCCTTTGAGTTTGGAAAAAAGGCGCTCGTGGTGCGTCTGCGATGCGTGATAAGATTTTGCCAGCAGCAACTTGAAGGCGTTGAGTACCCACCGATCTAATGTGACACCAGGCTGAGGATCACTGGGCCCTGGCTCATTGACATTTGTGAAGCTTCCGCCTGAAATACCGAAATGCTTCGACTTGGAGAAGAAGATGCTTGTGTATCTGCGATGTGTATGATGGCATGAGATATCAGGTGTAAGCGCAAATTAGGACACGAACTCATGCGGGAGCGGTCCGTAGTTATTCAAGGACGGGTCAGCGGCAAATTCAGGCTCAAGCTGCGGCTCGTCGTTCATGGGTGGTGGTGGGGAGAAGGAGAGACGTCCAGGGCTCAAGCAGACGCCCATTACAGCACGAGGCTGTGTTCTAAAATTATGCAGAAAGCTGTATCATGGTCTTCGAGAAGTTCTTGACAGGATGCACAGCTTGGTAGGCTGTAATCCAAAGGGTGTAGAAATGAAGCCAGTCAAGGCTGGTGGGCATACAAGCACAGGACGGCACTCGTTGCAGCGGGATGGTGCAAGTAACAGTCCCAGACTAAGTAGCGCCTGTCAAACGATCTTTTACCGACTCCGTCCGCTGCAACAAGTCTGATGAACGTTTTCATTTTCCTCGACAGGCGCTAGCTCTCCACGTTCATTCAGCAGCGAGAGACAAGCTATAGGCTTGCAGCCAAAGGGCCATGGAAGTCGGAAACCAGAAGCCGACAGTCGTGATGTCATTTAACCGGCCCGGGTTCCTGACTCGAGCCTGAATCGTATGACGTATCTGCCTCTCTTTCTTTCCTTGCCAACCGCACCGATTACACGCCCGTCCACCAGAGGCGATTGCGCCCAGGAGCTGCAAGCCTACGAATCGCACACAGAGCGAACTGTGCTTCTGTGTGCCCTAACACCAAAGACCCCAGCATATATTGGAACGTCTAAACCCCACCACCTCAATCTACCAGTAAACACGCCCCGCCGCCGCCAGCGTCCTCTACGCACATACAGTTTAGAAAAAGGAGGTGCGCATCTCCTCATTCTATTTTTTCAAAGCCGTCAAATGCGCTCGGCGCATCCCGGTCACATCTGCGGCGGAGCGGGCCCGAGCCCTGCTGTATCGCGCGAACGGCTCCATCGCTATTCCCGGAAACGGCACCTCGGTCTGCCGCGTCGATTTGGGCCTGCCTTGCGCTGGGTCGTGCAGCGCAGGGGGTACATGGTGCGCACTCACAACGGAGTGTGGATTTGCCACAGCGCATGTCCGTTTCGGGGCGCGCTGGTGGTGCTGCGAATGCCTCCACTTGCGCAGGGCAATGACACCAAGGTGCGAAAAGGCGGCCAGCGTACGCACACTGTGGCATGTACATGGCACGACGTTGTCAAATCGAGCCCTCCGCTGACCTCTGCGTGCGCAGAATCATGCGAATGCGCACGTCTGGTACACTCGACGTGTTCATCCACTCCGCGCTGGTGCCATATCGACTTGGGCGCGCGCCGGTCGAGTCTGCGGCACAGCGGTGCCGTATCGCGCGCCGGCTTCTTCGGCGTGCCTCCCCCACTCCGCGCCGGCGCCGCGTCTACTCGAGCGGTTCCTCCGTTTTCCCCCATAGGTGCACCTCGAAGCGCCGCGGAAGTTCGCACTTGCCTTGCATTGGGTCGCCTATCGCAGGCCGTACATGCTCTGTACTGTAACGACGGAGCGAGTGGACTTGCGACACCGCATTCAAGTCCTGCGGTGTGCAGGTGGCGATGCGCCCGTACGGAGTAATGACGCCAAGGAGGCAAGTGCCGACAGGCATGCACGTGCAGTGCGTACATGCCAACTCTTTCGCAGTGCGCAGGAGCGGGGTATCCTTCCCGGAGAATAGGTTTGATATGATATCAACTTGCGACCATGTATTTTTAGGAAGCTTACAAGGGTAGAAATCAATTCATAAAGGCAACTACATTCTGTGACCCTTGAGCCCCCTGGATTTTAAGATGAATTCGAGGCTGCTCTCAAGTTCAACATCCTTCACTGCAATGTAACATCTTGTCGACTTTCGCCTTACACAACGCAGCAAGGATTTTTCCTTCTAGTCTTGACCTGCATCTTGGCACCACCTCTATTTACCTGTGCAATTCGGGCCCGTGCCCCACGGGCAAGTCCGTACATAAATTTTCTGGGATCGGGCATACTCTCATGAACACGTCGGACGCTTAAGCTGGTTGTATCGCTCGCTGCAGACTCCGGGATATTAAATCGCTGGGTGCGTGAAAAATGAGAACATGGTGAAAGCTGAAAAAAAAAAAAAATCTGGATTAGACCGCGGGATTCCAAAGCCACTTGCAACACGGGGGCCGAGCGAGTATTGACAATTCGATCCAAGAAGTGGTCCGTCACTGGATCTTGAGAATAATACGTTCTTGGTGTCAAGGTGGAATCTATCGCACTTAATGTTGATGCAAATGCGAACGCGTCGGCTCCCTCTTCCACATCGACTACAGGGACTGCATCGACTCCACAGACTCCTACCAGAGGCAGTTGAACGTGTGTTAATTCCAGTTGAAAACCTTTGTAATTACGCCCCCCCCCATGTTGAGAAGGACATGAGTATTTACATTTCTTTACCATTGAACGGTTGATCTTCCAAGTTCAAAGCTTTTTCGATGGGACTGAAATATTGCTCGTGGACCTCCAGGTGCGTTCCTTCACGTGTATTTAATTTGCTATGCCATAATCGGGAGGCAGTGTAATGCAAAAGGTGCAATTCAGTTGAGAGTGAGGGGGGAAACGAGAGTACGTAGCTGAGGAAGGTGCCGAAACTGTAAAGACAATCCATATTATGGCTGGAGGAGACGCGGGAGGATTTCATGGAAAAGGCCCAGATGGAATGTGCAGAAGGAGGAACTTCCGAGTGGATGTATGGGAATAAAACGGACACAGAGAAAGTGATCATTAGGAAGTGAACGAACCCTAGTTGTCGCATCGAGTAGACCCATCGAGCGGACCGACGTATGAAATCAAAAGAATTGAAGTTTCGATTCGTGGTTGATTTCTTTCACTTCAACTGACCATGCCCGAGGCAAAAGTTAATGAAGAGGAATTGAATCCCTATATGAGACAAGCGGTTGACGACCCGCTCCGCGGGTCGTCATCCCCTTTTCAAGTCTGCTGAAATGGGACCCACAGACGGATGGCAAAAACATGATTGATGTATCTGAGCCTAATATTACATGATCTACAGTAGTAGTTCGTTCCAAACAATATTAGAGGTACACGTCGACAAATCTCCCTCATGTTTGAGAATCAGAACGTTTGTGGAGTTTGGGACGCGGCTCATAGCGGAGTAGAGTTGACCATGTGAGAATACATCTCTTCGTAAATCGAGGCCTAATTTCTGCACAGTTAGACCCTGGCATCCATTGAAAGTTGTTGCATAACACAGTGCAAGGGGAATTTGTTTTCGATGGACTGTGAAGTCGAACCCATGGGGTTGGAAATGGCAGTTAATGCGAGGAATGTGAAGGCGCATCTAGGATCATGACAATATTACTCGTAATCAGCGGGAGCATAGGAATTGAACGTACTGGATCAACGACTCTGCCAGCGACAGTCGCCGAAATTGTTTCAACCTCCACCGTGTGTCGCAGGAGAGTGCGTACAATGACTCGAGTATTTTTTGTGAGACCACGGGAGGCGTCAAAATTCCGAGTCAGCCTACAAATTGCTCCAATCTTGAGAAGCAACTCATGGGGAGGTACCCCTGGCTCCTGAAGAGAATTCAAGAACTCAGGGTCCGAAAACACTCCTTCATTCGAGGCATCGTTACCGCCTTCGATGGAATCACTGCTAATATAGCAATGTGCATCCCCTGGAAGGCTGCTGAGAATGGTCGAATTGAACTCGTCTACAAAAGCATTGAAGGGGCTTAAGATTGCCCGTGCGATGCAAATGCTAGAGTCCACAACTATGGCCGGCGGAAAGACGAAGTTAATGAAATCTTGAACTGATTGTGTATGACTCAGTCGCCCAAGATCGACGAAGTCCTGTGCATGATCGTCTCCAATGGAGTCCAGAAATGAAGAAAAGGCTAAATCGCTTCCTTGGTGCATTGATGTTTCCAACCGCAAAATTTCGAAATATTTGAAGACTGGCTGAGTGCGGATGGAAGCCTTGCAAATTGCAGTACGGCCGCCAAATCGAACAACAGGTGCAACCTGGACACTTTCAATTGATATGTACAACAGCCACCACATCAGACTTACCTGGCGGAAGTCGCCAACCGTGATCAACATACGGCCTCCCCAAACACGATTCAGACCAGTAAGGAAACGCATCAGTCGATCTGCACAGTCAAAGGCTTTGAAGTGTAGGCCACCGATTTCATCAATGACATGACACTTGGCAGCCTGAAGGAGTCTCGCGCGGTCACTTCTAGGTCCCACTGATGATTTGAGTTGCGGGTTATATTCATCGGCCGGAATTCCGTAGAGGTAGTGAGCTGTGCGGCCACCGGGGTAATTTTTCGCAGAAAAGGCAGAGGATGCAGAGAGGAGAACAATCTCGTCCAGTTTGCGTAATGCACCGATGATTGGATATAAGACATATGTTTTTCCTCTTCCTGCACGGCCGTCCACATGGATGGGCTGGGGGGATTCCAATGTTGCAATGTGCATGATGCGGTCATAATTTGCTCGCTGTAAAATTTTCAGCCCTGTGGAAATAAAGTAAATACCTGCGAACCTGTTCAGCCGTTAATCCATCTTTGAACGCACAGAGATTGGTTGGATCGCCACCCCAGCGAAGGCGCTCAGCGTCAACTTCTTGTTGCCGTTCTGCTGGCTCCGGACGCCCAATCTCTGTCAATGATTTGCCTAGTCCTTGAAGAAGATTTTGCAGTGCAATAAGAAGTTCGTTCCGAACCAACTCAGCGGGTGGATGTGCAGTTACTCTTAACATACGATCTCTGATATCAGCAGACAAATTGCACTCGTGTGTTTCCCATATTGTCAGTGCAGGGCTTCCCTCTACTGCAAGTAAAGCAAAGATCCATCGCAGCGTGGCAGGGCTGCACCCGATTCCAGTAATTCTTCGAAGGCCATGATACCTTCATCGCGGTTGTCAAACAGGCCCATCGCCCGGGCAGCTTCTTGGTAAGTCCCATGTACAACACCGTCAATGGTACGCAGGTCAATCCAACCGCGGGCACTCCGGTGCAGCAAGAGAGCGCGAAGATAGAAGACGTCCCCATGCCGTGGATATACCATTTGGATGCGACAAACTCCGACATGGCTTGGCTTATAAAAACGAATGCGCATCCGTGGACGTTCTAGATATTCATCCTCCAGAACTTGAAGAGGGTGTAGTTCTGTGTCTGGATCGTGCTTTTCCAACCGGCATTTGGAACCGAATTCGATGTAGGTCATGCTGTCAAGGTCAGGGTGGCGGGGGCGCGCCATGTATCGAACTAACAGAGTGCCGTCAGATTCAGATCCATCCTTCCGGGCCATTTGTCCATATTGGCGGCCAGGCAGGTGCACTGGGAGCCATTTTACCCCAGGTTGCTTCTGAGATATGTGAAATGATGCGAGCCGCGTTGCGGCCTCAATACTGGAAAGATATCGTCCACGCTCGTAGTCCCGAATTTCATCAATATGTCTTCGTCTTTGCTGTGCAGATTCATGTTGTTCGGAAGGCTGCTTATAGATTTTCCAGTTCGCTTGATCTAGTGCTTTGAAGAAATATTTAAAGAGATATTGGAATAGGGCAACACCGGTGGAGAACTCCACATTGATGTGGCAGTCGTACTTCAAGATGAGCCATGGCACGTGGGAGACGATGAACTGATCTTCGGCATCCCACCGCCGATGTTCAAAATATCCTGGATTAATTACAGATGATTGAGCAAGGTAATCAATAATTTGGCCAAAGCAACGTACCGCGTTCATTGAATGATGATTGTTCTCTGGTCGCCTTCGGAAAGCCGTACTGGCAATTCCTTGGCCAACCACATCTATGGTATGTTTTTGCAGGATCATGACTGTGGGTCATGTGGCGTTTCACGGCATCCCGTAGTGGACCGGGATCGCGAGGCAATTCTGCACTGAGAAATTTATTGATATCTTCGGGTGACTTCGGGACATTCTTCAAGGCAACAGCGATGTGTTCGTGAGGGAGACCTCGCTTCTGAAACTCTGTGACGCGGATATGATACAGAATAGGACCAAACAGAGCTTTAATATCCTTCATGAGTGCCGAGAGATACGGTTGAAACACGCGGACAATAAGATCCGGGCGGTCATTCGCAGATTGACCGGGCTGCAATTGTGAAGCAAGTTCAGGCCAGCGAGGATTGGTCGTGAATGTAATGAAGAGAGTAACTGGACCCAGGGCTTTACGCAGAGCCAGACAGTCAGAAATATTAGCTGAAGACCATGCAGGTGAATGGATGAATGTGGAAGGCAATCGCACATCATCGACTGGTTCCTCGTCACCAGTTCCAATATATTCAGCCTCATCAGGGTCCGAATATTGATTATGGCGTAGGTACGTTAGTCGGGCCTCCTCAACTGCACTCCAGGCATCTACCAAGTATTCTCCTGGAAGATATCAGCTGGAAAATTGCAGAGCCTCAATATGTGGACTCACCAGTCAACCGTGAGAATTTGGACATCTGCTCAGCATTCATGAAAAAAAAACCGAGTTCTGTACCAACGTGCTTGGCTGAACTTTTTACCATCCGAGGTCACGCGAGATGGTGACCATCCCAAGGTGCCATGTGGCAGTAGCAGCAAATAATGCAACGGTTCTACAAACGGCGAGAGAAGATCTAAGAATACAGGCTCATCATTTCCTTTCCGTTTGATGACCAACTTGCGGCGGGATGGCGGAGAAGCTGGAGCGAGGGAGACAATAGCCGCGATTTCATTCGTGATACTGTCGGAATACTCGATGTGCAGAGCTATGTCATCATCATCATCATAAATATTCAGATTTTCAAGCTGAGCGATGAAGGGATTGACTCGCTCAAGGCCTGCTAGTGTGCTGTTGATCCAAGAGCTTGGTATATCAAATTCAACTCCTTTCATGAACATGGCCCAAGGATCGTGGATGAACCATCGGATCGCATGCTGCCCCTCATGTGCAGGGAGCATCCGATGATATGTGCGTCCCCCTGCTAAAGTGACTGCTGCAACACCGTCAGGGAATTTCATAAAATCCCCATCATAGACGCCGAGAGCAGTTAGTGAGAAGATATTGTTGAGCTTGCGTGAGATAGCGGCAGTCTTCCGATGATCAATGAAGTAGTCCCACTCGTCTGGGTACGGTGGAAGTGGTGGCTGGTAATGGCTTCCTTTTGGCCCACAGACGAAGCATTGGTCATGTAATCGTTCTCCTGTAAGGCCCTTTGTACGAACTTTAGCCACATAATGAGCATATTTGAAAGTCTAACCTTGATTCCACATATTTTACACTTTCTGTTCCATTGGAGGCTGAGGCGAGCTGCATTCTGAGAGGTATTGAGAATGGCAATTCGTTCCCACCAGAGATCTTTGCCAGAATTGGTGATCCCGGCTGCGTATTGGGTGCGATGTGTATCGCGATCGCTTGCGCGTATCTCAGCTCGTCGACGGCGCTCATTGGCAGTTTCATCACCAGAAGACTCCGAGGTCGATGCATCCATTTTGCGTAGAGGTCCGAGCCGATACAGGAGGTTGGAAATAATACAAAGGGCACCGATGCAGATGGGAAAAGTGCGCATGCCTCTCTCTTTATAAAAATATGGGTGTCGATCCGAAGCCTTTAAAACTCCACTTATGGACATCACAACCCGGATCTTTGGAAGCGCCCGTCCGGCTCGAACTGCCCGTCTACCGCCCATTCTTATCCTGTCTTTCGTGTTCCCTCAATCGCCTGTTGCAATTCCAATGTTCCCAGATCACCGGCAATGGCCCACCAACTTTTCAAACTGCCACGCGTCACCACCGCTTGAAAATCTGAAGCGCTCATCCAGTGCTAGCTCGGCACAGTCGGCTCCAAGCGCCGCTTCCCACAGGACACTGCATTTGTGACGTTTTGATTTTTGTCAACTTACCTTCTAGACTGCCACGCGCCCGGACCGCGCCAATCTCTCCAATAAGCTCATACCCTGAATCTGCTTCGATTCTAACGCGCTACCATTCCTCCAAAAATTCCTGGTCAGGAGCTCAAAGACTAAGTGAAAGGGACACCGGCGCACACATAGACAAAAAGGGAATCACCCTATTTATAAAATTACGACCTCTGTCCGTCCGTCTGAAGCCTTTTCAAACTAACGAAAAACGAGTGTAAAGTGGAGTAATTCAGACGACTCTCTCAAATACACGTTGACATCAGCGGTGAAAAGAGAAGAGACTGAAAGTCGGGAAAGCGCCCGCAAGCTTGTATGCGATCCTGCCACTTTGATTCTCACCCCTCGAAAAGAACTCGGCCACCGATGACATGGGAGGAATTAATTCACAGGAAGTAATGTACTTGAACACACAAACAAACGTGCAATAAAGAATAAACGCGGATGTACGTGCCTCGGAGGACGCCGCTGCTGTACAGGGAGCACGCCCATAACGAATGGAAATCCAACCGCGAAGCGCTGCGTGCGTCGTAGTCGTGGTGCGCGACAGGGGTGCAGCGGTACTGCGGGTTGGGGAGGCGGGCGTGCGGGTGAGAAAGGGGCGGTATGTGATGGGGAACGCGCGTGCAAAAGGTACGGCGGAAGGGAAACGACTTTGTGGCAAGAAGGTAATGGACGCGGTGTGTTGTGTGCAGTGTGGAAACAGCCGCGGACCGCTGCGGAATGCGGAAGGTGGTATTGAATTCCGAAAAAGATGGTCGCGGTGCGCGGGGAGGCGACGAAACCGGCGTTCGCGATGGGAACATGGAGAATGGCCCCGGCAGGTGCTGGGCACGCTGACGGTGGTGCGCGTTGTGTTGGAGATCTGCGCGGGCGCGCGCATTCAGGGGCTGGGTCGGATATGGTTGCGGCGAAGGGGCAGGTAACAAAGACGGCTCAGTCAATGAACGACGGCAGCGTCGTGGGCTGCGCGTAGTGCTGTCATGCTACCGCGGGTGGGGGTAGATGTTGTAGTGGAGATGCTCCCAGCGCGTGTGTCGAGCGGTGACGGTGGGAGGGACACGACGCCTCAGTCCCGCAGTGCATTCGGCCCGGCGTGTGGCGGGTGCGTAGTCGCGTGGCCCAGAGAAGCAGCTGCCGCTGGTAATTGCGGCGCATGGCGGACGCTACGTTGCAGCGCGGCGAGGACCGATGGCTGCGGTCGCGGGAGCATGGGGGTAGAATTGCTGCGCAGAGTTAGTATATGCGAAGAAGGAGAGGAAAAGGAAAAGGGAAAGGAGATACAGGGAGGAGGAGAAATGAGAACAAAGACGCGAAATCGCACCTGCGTGGTCAGATGCCCGCTGCCCCTGCAGCACGACGACGTCGCGACGGGCGGGCGTCAGCGCCGCGGGATGCAGAGATATAGAAGCTGCGAAATGGAGGGCGTAGTTGGCTCGTGCTCCGTGTCTTGCACGACAAACGGAAATACATACATTTGCAGCGGTATTTGCGATGCGAGGGGAACACCTTGACAGGGGATGCAGTTTGACGAAGTTCTACAGTAATAATGATGCAGTATCAGCATTGAGAAAGCGCGCGCACCGGAGTATTCAGAAACGTGAGGCTGAATGGCAGAGGAATGGACGTGCAGAGAGGCGTTGGTGACGAAGGAACATCCAAGATGGAATGACTTGAGCGAGAGCACCTCGGGAGGATAAGGCTGATTAGCGGCGGACGTGGATTGATGGTAGTCGGGACATTGGCAGGCAGCGCGGCGTCGGCGAGGTCGACGGTAGTGGCAGCGTTGATGGGCACAGCGCAGGCGCTGGGGGACGGCGGTGCCATGCAGCAGGAAACATACGCGTCACCAGTTGGGGCGGGGGAATGAATTCTGCGGTGGGCCGGTGGCGCGGATGGTGGGAGAGAAAACAACAGAGTTATTTGGTATCCTAGTCATCGGCTTGTAGTTGCGTAGGCGTAGACTGGACGAGGATTAAGCGGAAGGAGGTTAGATAGCGATGGGTGCAAGTGATGGTGGTGCGATATACAGTAGACAGCGTAGGCGTAATGACGTGCGATCAAACACTGCCACACTTAGCCCTCTCAGCTACGCTCATGTCGCTTCTAACGTACGCTCTGCTGATGCACGCTGGTAATGTGTCTCGAGCTTAATCCACTATGTCTTCTTCAACCGCAACCAACCTTCGTGCATCACCATACATCCGCAAAGACTACCTTATCGTTTGGAAGAGAAGTGGCGGCCACCCTGCTTACTTTAATCTGTCCAACCTTCTTCCCCGCCTGTGCAGCCGACGACGATGATGCACTCCCCAACCAACTGTCCTTCAATATATCCATGGCGGCTGAGGCTCGCGTTCTCAAATGCTCCGACGAGCTTCTCCTTTCCACACATGGTGCTGGCAGGGAAGCCTAATTCGTCTCGGAGGCGCCTTTCCTACTCCATTATTCTGTACTCCCATTGGTGTAAAGGTCATATTCTAGGCGCAGGTATATTACTTCGTTTCCCAGGTCCCTCTGACTCTGTGCCGTCGTAGCTCTAATGCTAAGGACATTCCGGGCGCCCTTAACGAAGTGTGTATCTCTGAATTCGATGCTCATTTTCCTCTACTTACCATTCGCCCTTCCCTCCCGCTACTTACGGTGTCGGTCCTCTGACTATGTCAGAACTGGTACTGCCCGAGATGCCATTTTTCTGAGATGTGTAGCACAACATATGGGAATTGCGCCATTGCGAGGTCTGACTCGGGTGCGGATAATTCTGCGGAGTCAGCGAAGTCGCTGACGCCGAGCTTTGGTCTTCACGCTGCTCGCATTCTCAGCGAGCCATGGGGTATCACGCGACTCTCTGGGTCTGAATGCCCCTCCTCATCAATTGATCTTCCCGCTCTCCTATTCACTATCCCCTTCACGTTCAGCTCCTCGTTTCCGTGCACTTTCCCAGACGAATATATTTTCTAATTTCTCACTCCTTGACTACACAGACTCGCTAGGTTCCTTTGTCGTAATCGCTGAGATGTCTCCCCAGCTCCTATTTGTGTCTGGCACTCGACACTTAGTCGTTCCGGTCTTCCACGCGTGCAGGCAACTATCTTTCCTCTATGTTACGCTGCTATCCCCGACTTCTGATTTTCTTCCATTCCTATCGTTCAAACAGATGAACCATTCCACTGGCCGCCGCTTCCCTGTGCCGCCTGTGCGATCCTAGCGCGCATCTCCGTACTTCACGAGTGTTGTGTACGTGTCAGTCCTCTTTCTAACGCTCGCTCAATCGTCAATCCGCTGGATTTTTCTCGTCAAGTCTTTACTTGGCATTAGCTTTCTTCCTCTGAAAGACCCCTGGCGCCCGGGCTGCTCGAATGTTCCTCGCAAATCCGATTTTGGCTCGTCAACATCCACAGTGCGGATAGTAATTCCTCACTGGACGTTAGCTCCTGCGAGCAGATACGGGAATGACGACTTCAGCCCAACCGGCTCATCTTAACAAGACTGAAATGAATCAGTTGCGAACCGTGCGTCGAGATCGCCAGGCCTTCTGTTCTTTGATTTGACTCGAAGTTGAACTCTTCACGTGCTGTACAAGAGGCTCTCCAAGCCGGTGTCGGAGTTGCGTCGGGAGGATGGACTTATTTATTCCTCGAAATCTTTCATTTCAATTTGAAAATTTCAAGAAGCTCGAGAGCTCTTGGCGGCATTTTTAGCAACTCGTTTCATCATGACCGTGGCGGACTGGACTCCCCACAACCCTCACCAGTGCTGTCATCACCTGCTCTCAACTCTTCGCTTTCTGAGCCCTCAACTTTGGACATCCTCTTCTCAGAACTGCAGCTTGTCGAATCAAGTGCCATTTCTTCACTCGCATTCCCGTGCCTGCCTCCCTTTCCCCCAGCCCGTCCAAATACCTAGATTTCTTTCCAGGTCTCTGGCTCACCTGATTTTACTGTCAGTGGACCACTCCGTGCAGCGGCCTTCTCATATTTTATGCGGGAGTACCCCGACCCGGACTTTGTCTGCACTCTTGCCGCAGTCTGTCGCCACGGCGCAGCCTTCGGATATCGCGGCCTATTCGTGCTACGTCCGACGAGTACGCCGCCACTGCAGCGGACATTGCAAACAGTCTCCGACTCGGAGAACTTCAGCTCGTTGCTGATCTCCCGGTCGATCTTCAAAGCCGAGTCTTCTTCTCCCCCATTGGGAGTGTTCCTAAATCTGGAGGTGGTTGTCGCACTATCCACCACCTTTCCTATCCTGATCACAGCTCCATTAACGATGGAATTTTGCCGTCCGATGCTACTCTGAGATACATCTCCATTGAGGGGCTTCTTGCCCGTCTCCGTCTCCTAGGGCGAGGCTAATTTGTCTGGAAAATGGACCTCAAGTGTGCTTTCCGTCACATTGTTGTCTGTGCCGAGGACACCCTTCTTCTCGGTTTTATGTTCAACGGGGTCGGCTACCTGGACTTGCGCCTTCCGTTCGGCTCACGCTCCTCCCCTTTCATCTACAATCTCTTTGCTGAATCAGTCCATTGGATCTCGGAACGCCTCGGGGTTAGCCTCAATCATTTTCTCGATGTCTTTGGCGTGCAGGGACCGGGTTCCCTTGAACTCGCCCACCGTGATCGCAACGTGCTGCGATCAATCTGTCACGCAGTCGGCTTGACCCCTCATGACATCGGCAAGCCTGGGAAGGACATCCCTCCTTGTACCCGTGCAGTTATCCTTGGGGTCGAGATCGACACAATGGCTTTTACAGTCGCTCTTCCTGCTGACAAACTTGCTCGAACGATTTCAGCACTCAGCCACCTTCTCGTGTCTCGCTCTGCATCCTTGCAGGAGCTTCGGACAATTGCTGGTCTACTCCAGTTTGCAACCCGTGTGTTGCCACCCACTGTGCGAGCCTTCATTCGTCGTATTTACGATGCCACGATGAAAACCTCACCATTCCGCCGCCGCCGCATTCCTGCAGAGGCCCGCCGAGACCTTCTCTGGTGGTCTGCGTTTCTACCCTCCTGGAACGGCATTTATTCCATCGACTCTCCTCTCACTGGTGTCGTTATTTTCACTGATGCCAGTGGCGCTTCCGACAAAGGCATTGGCGGCCATCTTGGTTCCCGGGAGAACCCCTTTGATTTCTTTGCTTCTCGTGTCCCTCGCCGACATCGCAAAAAAACAATCCTATTCAAGGAGCTGTGGGCCGTGCTCCACGCTCTTCGCTGCTGGGTCTCACCAAGTTGGGCCGGCACTTGTGTAATTCTCCGAGTAGATAACACGGGGGCTGTTGAGGGCCTCAATGGGGGTTCATTACGTGAGGGTACATCTCAAGCCCTCCTTCGTGCGATTTTTCTTGTCTCTTTGCAGTTCCAGTTCACCATCCGGTGTATCTGGATCGATTCGAAATCGAACTATCTGGCCGACGCATTGTCCAGATTCGACCTCTCGCGCCTTCGAGTTCAGATTCTGGGTTTTTTCGCCGCCCAATCGACTTCGTTCCCCCATCTTCCTCCCCACGGTCTCCACAGACCGACCATAATCACTTCCTCTGATTACTCGGCAGTCTCCGAGTGACTGCGACTCGACTCTGTGACCTCGTCTCTCACTGTTTATGATTCGACTCTCCCGGCAGAGCCTTCAACATGGACACGGTCTCCGAGAAGCCGACGTTTTTGTCCCCGGGTGGACCTCCTTATTTCTGCCACTCTCTGGTCTCATTCAGGATTATCATCCTGCCTGCCTGCAGTTAACCGCTTCTCACTGACTGCTTTCTCTCTGGGTTCCGGCCCGAGAGTGCTCGCCGCGAGAGGGAATATCATCCCTTTCTCACACACTCTACATCTCCCTCCTGGACAGCACGACAAGGCATTCCACCCACGATGGCTTCTATTTGGTCACTCGAGATAATACAAATTACTTCAGGAGCACGACAAAGTTTTCAGTTTGAAAATGCTATAGTTCCCAGAAAACAGTCTGAGATTTGAATGCATTCAGGAGTAGTTTTTCGAATCGATGGGGGTTGCAGACTGCTGATTAAATACTAAATTGAATTGAAATTGACGATGCCGCACTGGAGAACGATAATCCCAGGTGTAAACGCACTTGGGCAACGTACATTTGCCCAAGATTTCAGGCACTGATAGTCGGCGCGGGAAATGCGGTAAAAGGCGAAAGTGAAATCAATAATTGAACGCAGATCCTAGACGGGGATGCGCGTACCTCACTTGTTGAGTTATTGAGTCCCTCTGCGAATGAGGCCTCGGATGAGTTTCTTGGAAACTTGAAGAAGCTTCCGCATCCTCCGTGATGTCGACTCCATTCCCACCAATAAGGCTGGCTTCCTCTACGCCTTGAAGTTAGGAATAATGAACTTCCCATCATTGGGTGGCGTACCGGAATACTCGGCCTCAGAGTCGCAAAGGTCGTAGTTCTCAGACGTTCTGTCTGCTCATCGTCTTCGTCGATTCCCTGCACTGAGTAACGTCAGCATAAATTGGGGAATACTAGTCATAGGTTTACCGTGTGAAAACAGAGCATCCCTCTCGCAGGATACCTGGAAAAGTGGATACTCAAGCTCTGTTGCGAGCTCTTGGCTGTAAGGATCAAAGCCTTTAGCCTGATGGAACTGGCGGATTCCGGTGTAGGGGCCGTCATCCCAAGTCCTTCCAAAGGCCCACATACGAAATTTAATGTCAGGAAAGCCCTCATTCTTTGCCTCTTTTGCGCTTAGACGTTCCGCCCCCGACGGATCGCGGGACCAATACGCTGCACACGCAGGAATTTGACATTGTCCCAGAAGCTCGGTTTGAATCTCGGTCAAGGGACATAGGAAGAAATAACCCGGTGGTAGATCATCTAGGGCGCCCCGTAGCTGCAGCTGGCACTGGATGCCATGCACGAAGACTGCGAAATGATCACCGATGTCTCGAGTTTTCATGAAGTTGAAGCTCACCATATTTGTGGAAGTAGGACCTTATACCGAGAGAGTTGAAAATGTTATTTGCTTGTGCTAGCCAAGCCAGCCGAGAGGGAGCATCGGCGTATACATCACGGATCGGAAAAATGCGGTTTTGGGCGTTTTTTGATCCTCGCGACCGATTCCGCCATATCTCGATGGATTCTGGATTGATTGAGCTGGAAAATAGCTATTTAATTCGGGCTAATTCATACGCAATTAGTGATAGAAAAACCTTGTGAAAAATATGTTATTCTGCACTCCCAGTCATATCAGGTTCCTCGGGCCATAAATACCGACTACAGACCTCAAATCTCGTCCAAACGAGCTGAAATTCTTAGAGGGGGCACTCATATACGTATTGAGTATTGTGATAGAGCCAAAAGTCCGAATAATTTCTTTTCCTGTCTTTTATTCTCTCTCAAGGAATTCTCAGTAGCAAAAAGAGAATAAAAGGCAGGAAAAGAAATTATTCGGACTTTCGGCTCTATCACAATACTCGATACGTATATGAGTACCCCCTCTAAGAATTTCAGCTCGTTTGGACAAGACTTGAAGTCTGTAGTCAGTATTTATGGCCTGAGGAACCTGATATGACCGGGAGTGCAAAATAACATATTTCTCACAAGGTTTTTCTATCACTAATTTCGTACGAATTAGCCCGAATCAACTAGCTAGTTTTCAGCTCAATACATCCAGAATCCATCGAGATATGGCGGAATCGGTCGCGAGGATCAAAAAACGCCCAAAACCGCATTTTTCCGATCCGCGCCTTCGGTACTGACATCTGCTGTAACCTAAGCAAGATGATCAGGAAGATATGTTCAACAGGTCAGACGGAACATACCGATTCCAATAATTCTCGATGATCACGTCCTCGGTCGACCAGCCTCCATCGTCAACCATGACATCGGATGCAAATGCAATCTCGAGCGAGTTTTTGTATTCCAGGCCAGTGAAATGACGAATGGACCCCAGTTGCACCGAGTCATTGGTGGAAATCGAGAAGGTGTGCAACTGTGCCAGATGAAAGTAACAAATGTACTGATAAGCTTGCAGCAAAAGTGAAGCCATTATGTATGAGTCCTCAGGGACTGGAGAAAAGGAGGCGTCAGATGGTCGGATTCCGGATTCAATAGGTGCCAGGGCCAGGTAATTATGTGCAGGGGCCATGAGCTCAACACAGAGCTGTGTGGTTGAAGGTCGAATCCACACCATGTACTCTGTCCAGTCCTAAAGCCAGGAGTAAGATACAACAGATGCGAGAGGCAGTTGAGTTACCAGGTGTCTTCTGGAAATAGAGGATACATATTGGTAGACGTCCTGCGAAAGAGTGAGCGAATTTGGTGCTAAAGCCATGAATTATATTACACGGAATTGTGCATCCTGTGAAAATGGTCATCCTCTTAATAGAGCGACAACAATGAGACGAACGATGCACGCCCCAAAAAACACCGTCGAGGAATGGGTGCCGCGGTATTTTTCCAGTATTTCTCCATGGGGGATTAGATCTAACGTGGGACATATTTTGTTAGGAAGGGCCTTGAGTCAAGGAAAACAGTTGCAAACCATCGTGAAAAACGGCGGCATGTAGACCCCTCGCGCTGGCTATAGCATAAAGTTGAAACAGATTCGGATGTCTGCAGCCGTGGTCTGTTAATTGTAGCTGCCAACATGGTGCAAATATTCTCACCGAATACCAGAATATCGTGATATCTCCACTCGCCATTGCTGTGGACAGGAATCCAATGGATAATTCAAACCAGACAAAGGTCCAGACATACCTCTTCAGCATCTTCTCCCTGAAATACCGCTGCCATGATAGCTGACTGAAACCCAGGGATCCGAGCAGTGTACATCTTCTTTGTGGATGCTCTTCCTTTCCGGCGACGCACCACGAGGGATCCACTGGTACACTTGATTTCATTCAGCAAATTCAGATCTCCGATGGGGATCACTCGAAACTCTATACAGTTAAGGTCAGCTCCTGCCAGTGAGACCGTGTTGCGGGATTACCAGGAGGAGTACTGAGAGTGACGTGGTTATTATTCGTGAAGGTCCCACCTGTGACCACGATATGCTTGGAGTTTGAAAAAAAGGCGCTCGTGGTGTATCTGCGATGCATGATAAAATTGTGCAAGAGCCAAGGCGTTGAGTACGTACTGGTCGAGGGATGGGCCTTCAAACGGATGACTGGGAGTTGCCTCATTAATATTTGTGAAGATTCCGCCTGAAATGCCGAAATCCTTCGACTTGGAGAAGAAGGTGCTCGTGCATCTGCGAGGTATGGGATGACATGAGATGCCAATGGTAAGCGCAAATTAGGGCACGAACGCATGAGGGAGCGGTCCGTGGTCATCCAAAGACACTTCAGCGGTGAATTCATGTTCAAACTGCGCGTCGTTGTCCATGGGTGGTAGTGGGGAGAGAGTAGCGCTCAAAGAGATGCCAATTACAGCACGATGGCTGTGTTCTAAAATTACGCGGAAAGCTGTGACGGTCTTCGAGAAATTCTTGACAGGACGCACTGCTTGGTAGGCTGTGGTCAAAAGGGAGCAGAAATGAAGCCGTGGGCACACAAGCACAGGACGGCACTCGTTGCAGCGGGATGATCCAAGTAATAGTCCCAGACTAGTGCCTGTCAAACGATCCTTTATTAATACTGACTCCATCCGCTCAAACCAGTGTGATGAAGATTTCCATTTTCCTCGACGAGCGCTAGACCTCCACGTTCATTCAGCAGCGAGAGACAAGCTATAGGCTTGTAGCCAAAAAGGCCATGGAAGTCGGAAACAGTTGTAATGTCATTTAACCGGCCCGGGCAAGGCCCGGGTTCCTGACTTGGTTGAATCGCATGACGTATCTGCCTCGTTTTTCTCCTTACCAACCGCACCGATTACACGCCCGTGGACAAAAAGCGATGCTTCTCACCATGGCACACTCATATTGGAATGTCTAAACCCCACCGCCCGCCTCAGTGGCCGCGCCTTGCCGCCAGCGTCCGTCTCTCACAGCACCACCGACATTCAGTTGGGCTGAGCCAACCCACTCTGTAGGAGAGCAAGGTGCGCACCCCCCCTTTTCAAAAGCCGTCAAGGCGAGCTCCATGAAATGTGCACATCTAGTGCACTCGTCCACTCAGCGTATGCCGGTTAGTTTGCGGTGGAACAGGCTCGACGACTTCGTATCGCGCGCGTGGCTCCATCGCTGCTCGGGGGGGTGCAGCTCGAAGCGCCGCATCGATTCGTGCTGCCTTGCGCTGGATCGCGCAGCGCAGATTGTACAGGCTGCGCAGAATTACCATGCACGTTTCGCAGCGCGCAGGCGGTGGTGCAAATCCGTCCACTCACATGGGGCACGGAGGCCAAGGCCATAGGCCTCCAGTATACGCATGCCGTGTCGCGCACACACGTCCGCGACGCTGTCAATTCGAGCCGCCCACTGACTTCTGCGTGTGCAGATTCGAGCAAATGCGCACGTTTGGTGCACTTGACTTGCTCGCGCACTCCGCGCTTGCGCCGTGTCGCCTCGCGCGCGCACCGGTAGAATCTGCGGTGGAGCGCTCGACAGCTCCCGTATCTCGCGCGCGGCTTTTTTGACGTGCCTCATCCACTCCGTCGTGCACGCACGTGTGCCGGTTGAGTCTGCGGCAGAACGGGTCCGAGTCCCCCTCCTTCGTTGCTCCCCCATGGGTGCGCCTCAAAGCGCCGCCTGAGCTCGTGTCTCCTTGAATTGGGTCGCCTATCGCAGGCCCTGCGGGCTCCACACCCCGACGACGGAGCGAGCGGAAATGCGACGTCCCGCGGCGCGCAGGCGGCGGTACATACGAACAGGGCCGCTCGCGCGGGGTAACGACGCTAGGGAGGGAAGCGACGGTCTGCGCGTACATGCAGCGCGTACACGCCAGGGTGACGAGGAAAAGGAGCGCAGGAGCAGTGTATCGCTCCGGGGAATAGGTTTGATATGATATAACCTTCCTTAGTAATTTTACGAAGCTTACAACAGTAGAAATCAATTCATAAAGGCAACTATTCGCAGCTCCTCTCGAGCCGTTCGAAGTCCAAGCCTGCTTCTCAAGCTCATTAATGCAACGTCTTTGCTCTCGTGCCGTTGGCTTTCACCCCCCACAAAGCATCCTTGCAGTCTTGACATGCTTTCTGGCACCAATACCACCACCTTTGTTTACCTTTGCGATTCGGGTCGGGGCACCGCGAGCAAGTCTGTGCACGAGTTTGGGCATACTCTGAGCACCACGTCAGTTGTACTCGCCGTAGACTCCGGAATATTATTGAGAACTGGGTGCGTGATATGGACGACAGCGAGTTGGATGACTGCTGCAAATGAAAACGAGAACACGGTGAAAGCTGAGAAATTCGTATTTGACCTTTGCATTTTTGTAGATGGAATTCAAAGCCAGTTGCGACACTACGGCGCACGGGGGGGTCGAGCAAGCATTGTCACTTTGATCCACCCGTTTGGAGAGTCTGTTCAGAACCTCGATCTGTCCTCGGGCCTGCGACTCGTGTGCACCTCTGTCAGACATAGGCCGAGTCCTTGTAATTTTTCCATTGAGATACGAGGTGAGCTGTTCTTCAAGCTTGAATGCAAGTAAGAATTATTCTGTCATGAATAATATGTTATAAAATATAGCGGACTTCGACTCGGCCTCTCAATTCTAAATCTCTCCGGATTGCCGTCTTGCAACTCTGGAAAGCCGTAGAACTCCGCATAAGATCCTGAATAATATTTTTCTCCGCAACCGTATGAATAGGTAGAAGAGGTTTACGACTCCCCTGTATTTGGGCAAGGTACTGTTGCTTTGTTCCGTAGGGCCTAGGGTAAGCCTAGGATCGAGAATCTGGGAGCGCAAGAATACCTTGCCTTTTTGCAAACTATAGGGGACCCCTAGGCACCCAGGAAATAATACAATGATGCAAAAAAATAAAATAAAATAAGCTGGTTATTTTGTCAGAAACGGTGGGTCGTTTCCGCGCGGCACTTGACTGAGATTCACTTGCCTCCGAAGCCTCGAATCCACACCAGACTGACATGGCTCTCACGTAGGCATAATTCACCGTACCATACCGTACTGCAAAACAAGGGCTTTCAGTAGCAATTCGGTGACTTGCCCATGTGGTAAGTCGGGTACAAGACTCCCTACCTCTATCACACTCACTCGGCGGAATAGTCAGTACCTGATTAATATTACTCTTTCTTGACTTCACATCCAATTCAACCATAGAGTTTTTTGATCATTAGAAATAGCGTGATTGCACAGGTCGGTCGAAAAGTAGCCTTGAGTATGTGCCCCAGAGAAGACTCATGTGCGTCAATGAACGCATGGATTTGAAGACAAGAATTATTCGTATTTACAGTCGTGAAGAAGAAACGAGAGGCCATGTGCACGGCTTCTCGACCACAAAGAACACATACGAGTACACCCCCCACTATATCATTCTTTGAGGTATCCGGGAAGACACACGGTCAAATTAAGTACGCGCACCCAGCTGCGAAAGGATCATAACAGCGTCTACTTCCGCTGCATCCCGATCACGCAGGGGATCCACCAGGTGATCAAAATCTCCAAGCGGGGAGGCGGGCCGTAGAGCGGTGTTGCTGGAGCGGAGGTCGTCCAGCGTGACGCGACTGGAGGACGCAAAAGAGGCGAGACTGTCCCTGCTGAAATTCGGCGCTTCGTGGAGCAGAGAACCAGGAGACAGAACGCGAGCCCGCTTTGAAGAAGTGCGTTGGTCACCTGATTGGAAGGCCGGGGGATGGGGTTGTTTCTGCCTGTCGTCTGTTAACTGGAGACTCGCAAGCGGAGGGTCGCAGCCAGTCGGCGCTCGACCGAAAGAAATGGTTGAGGATGAAGTCACTGCTACATCTACTGTAGAGTCGGAACCGAAACAAGAATGGGAAAGGCATGGCATACCATATCGCTCGTCCGTTTGATAGAGGTTTGAGAGGAATTCTTCTTCCTGATATGGGTTGATATCCGTATCGCCGGCCAACGCAGTGTCTTGTAAGGCATCTGGCTCTGCACCTGAGTTCGTGAGCGAAGGAGTTCAAATTTTTATGCCACGGTTATCAATGTAGACGCACCGGATTCTTGATCTTCAGAGTCCGAAAAATTGTCGTCCCCGTTTGAGTCAGAGTAATCATCCCCGGCGTCACTCTCTTGCACTGTTAACCCGTCAGATGAATCAACGGCAATACTAATTCTAGGCTCACAATGTGCTAATAAACCATTCATCTCGCATGATACCTGAAAAAGCGGATACCCAAGTTCTATGGCGACCGCTTGGCTCCAAGGATCAAAGCCTTTAGCTTCGTGAAGCTGGCGAATTCCGGTGTAGACGCCGTCATCCCAAGTCCTTCCGCGGACCCACATTCCAAATTCAATATCCGGAAATCCCTTATTTCTGGCCTCTTCTGCGCTTAGAACTTCCGCCCCCGACGGATCGCGGGACCAATATGCTACACAGGCAGGAATTCGGAAGTGTCCCGGAAGCTCGGTTTGAAACTCGGTCAAGGGACACAGGAAGAATACAAATTGAACGACACTGGTATTTACAGCTAAATGCAATATTCTAGGCCATTTCGATCCGTGGCACAGTTGGAGCCGGGGAATCCCGGTTGCGGTGAGAGCGTCAGAGCTACGTCATAATCCGAACGGCACATCAGCCCTTTGATGCCGTTTGTTGCCGCACCAATAGCCAGCCTTCACACGCTGCCACAGCTCCACAATTGACGAGAGCGAAATGGCCTAGAATATTGCATTTAGCTGTAATATAAGGTAGACCCCGTCCACCTTCGACGAACATCACGTGAACCTCCCTTATTTGGATGGGCAGGGACAGATTCATGAATATAATTACTTCTGCTTAGTTTTGGCTAGTTCCCTTCGACCAGATTGCAGCAATGGATCTTATATTGCTTTGGAAAAAAATTCGAGCCCTCATGAGGCCGTGGGGGGCAGGAATTAAGCCAATGGTTTGACGCCTCACAAATGACCACACCAAGAAGTCGCCAATTGATGGGACGCTTTGACACCAAAGACGGCATAATTCCAGGCCAACGCGTCCACATATCATCATTGACTTCTACATCTAGACGTGAATGGGACCAATCTACACAATCTGGTCGGAGGGAATTACCGCCCGGGCACTGTAGAATATTCGGCAGATTAAAGAATCCATTGTCCACTCAAAAAGGAAATATCACGTGACGTTCGTCGAGGGTGGATGCGGTCTGCCTTACGAGGTATCAAGCTTCTCGGCGCTTATTTAAATTTGGACGAGGCAACATTTTTTGCACGTGCCATGAAGCTGGCCAGGGCGTGGATGTGCGGCTCGAGACCTCGTGTTTCCTCCTTGCTTCATGTCAGAAGAGGCTACCCCATTCACCGACGCTCCCACCCCCTTCTCTGGTCATGTAGATGGGGACGATACTGATGACCTTCCGCCGGACCTTATCCTTAGGTCGAGCGATGGAGTCGATTTCCATGTTCACAAGGACTTTCTCCGCTTTGCCTCTCCCAGCTTTTTCGGCGGGATGCTGACGCTCCCTGAAGGCAAAGTGGGACACCACTTCGTGGTTTACATTGAAATCACATCCTTATACCACGTGTACTCGAGGAATACAAAGGCGATATCTCATTCAGACACTGTGCGCACTACTCAACAAGGTTTTCGGTCAATAACCTTTGCTTGACGAACCACCGAATCGGAATCAAACCGTGGGAACCTGTCTAATCGGTTGATCGCGCACTTCCAACTGTTTCCCCGAGGTCCCTTTGTTCGAATTTCATTCCCATGATCATGCGCATGGTCACCTGTGATGTGAAACTGCTGAACGTCGTCATGTCAATCAATCTCCTTGGCATCTAGGGTGCAGAATAGTCCAATTTCCTGGACAACTTACTTCCAATTGGTCTGTTGGAGTTTCATCAAGGTTCCAGGCCTTTGGCACATGGAAATAAACGCCCCATGACTTTCCTGATTTCCAATATCTCCCTGTTATTTGTAATTCTAGGCTGTGTTTGCCGCATGGACCATCTAAATTTAGTTATCTAATTTCACTTGTACTTGTCCGATGTTTCGGCTCTTGGACGCTATTTAAACCGTACTGCACTTCGTGTACTGTGTGGCATTTTCCCTCCGAAACAGAGAATATACTCCTTGTCACCAATCGCGAACTCAAACCATTTTCTTGAAGAATAACTCAAGGAGCCATCCTCCGGTCTTAACCAGACCTTTTACCCTTACCAAAGTACTTCCCTCTTGCATTTGAACGCTAACTCTTCAGATATACAGGTTACAGCTCGCTAGAGAATTACCCTGTTCTTCATCACTTCCCCGCCCTCATCGCCTACATTCTGAATCTCAATCAGCTTCTCTGGCATCCACAAAGTCGTTCAGTAACTGCGGCACACGTGGTCCATTTGAATCTATTCCCACTCACCCGATTATCGAGACCTACGACCCGTCTTGTCGATAATTCGGAGTATATAATTTACGCCGTCACACAAAGGTGATCCCCGGGACAAAATACGAGACAGAAAAGCCATTGTCCCTGTGGAAGAGCCGAAGACCGTCCTCTTCACATTACTCTGTCTGGCGTATCCTGCAGAAAACGTGGAAAATTACAAATTGAGCGACGAGTCTTTGAATGGGATAGTGCCCGTATACCAGGCGGCACGAAAATATCAATTCACTCGGGTGCAGCGTCTCATCCAGAGTTTTCTTGGACATCCGGCTATGCTTGATGCAAATCCACTTCGCGTTTTCGCAATAGCCGAACTCTGCGGGGATACAAATGTCGCCGGAAAGGCCGCCCTTTCCGTGCTCAAGTCCCTGGGGAGTATTACAGATTTGCCGCAGTTTCCCGAGAAGAAACTCATCTCATGGGAGATTGGGTTCAAGCTCCACAGATTTTGTAACCTATATTAGAGCGCTGCGCGGACAATTATCGAGAACCAAGTACATCCTCAAAAATACTATCTTGATAAATGGAGAGGAAGGTTCGCTCTAATGAAGGTACCTAATCACAATGATGTGTTTGGCTGGTGGAAAACCCACAAGAGCGGCGGCCATAGCGAACGATGCGCTCCTGGCAGCCAGGATAAAAACGAGAGATTTCAAACCGAAGGATTGGGTACATGGTGGAGGATGGAGTCCCCTTCGACCTGGTGCAAGAACCACATCAATCATCTTGTGACTCAAATCCCGATGGCCAACCTCGAAGAGCGGATATTGGATGTTCAACAATCCGACCGGGCTATCTACGAAAGCTGCCACAGATGCAGTCCTCGCGCCAAGAGTGATTTA
Organism: Mycena capillaripes; assembly: GCA_029204075.1. NCBI lineage: Eukaryota > Fungi > Basidiomycota > Agaricomycetes > Agaricales > Mycenaceae > Mycena > Mycena capillaripes. Next base: position 797,314 of record JARHKZ010000035.1, on the reverse strand, counting down.
AAGAATTTTGCTCGTCGGTTAAATGAGGAACTGACTAAAGAAAGGAACCTAATCCGTGAATATTGTGCTTCTATCTAAAACGTCGATGAGAGCTAATCAAACGATTAGTTTTATCTCTTTTCGGAACAAAGGGGTCGTAACACGTTCAGGAAAGCAGGAAGTTTTCGTTGTCTGACTTCACATTGTAAAACTAACAAATGCAATTTCTTTTGTGCGGATCCAAGCTATTGAACGAAAGTATTCGTCGATGTGAGACCCAAGGACTAGCAATCGAGTGTTCTTTTGAACTACCATTCGATTGTTCCTCATTTATCATCATTATTCCAATTCGATCTGTTTTATTGCGACAATCAGAGTTAAGAATAGTTGTAGTGTCGGAAAAGATGTCTAAAAAGGAAAAGAAACGCAGCAACTAGGAATCAAGCAGGGTGAGCTGCGGATCGGTAAGAGATAGTTGACCATATCTACTTTCCCACCAGGCTGGGTTGGGGCCGCCCTAAAGAAAAATCGAAAATGAGCGCACATATTGATCTTGGTGAGAAAGTGATATTTTGGCTGTAAACTTTGGGTGTGCAACCATAGACTCCATACCAATATCTTTTAGGGCAAGACCCCCGGCCTGGTGGGAAAATAAGTAGGATTCATTTCTTCGTATAAAAGCGGGTCCACAATGAGACATGTCAGGCACCGTCTCGGACCCTCGATACGCTGCAGCTTTCTTGTCCCCTAAACTTTCTCCTGTTCCTCGCCACTGGTACTCCTCACCCTCTCTTGACTGATTTTCCCTCCCTGCGTTTGAAGGGCTTGAATAAAAGTCGAAGATAATTGAAAGAGAAAGAGACACTCCAATCAAGTTACTCTCATTGCCGTTAGTGACAGCCTGGACGACTCTCGTGGGCGCCATCCCCAAAATCACACGACAAGGCCGATATCTCCATTCCGGAGACGGCTACCGATTCTTCTTGAAGAGTATTGCATAACCTATTAGCGAGACGAAGGGCGCATCTCATCTCTGTTTCACTTACTAAAAAGACAATCACAACTCACACCCATACGCCTCGTAGTTCCCCGACCCCTCCATTACCCTCAACCAGGATATGTGCGCTGCAATGACCGAGTGTGTGATCGGTTTTCTATGAGAGGCGATCCAGGGCGTGCGCCTGCTGCGCGGCTTGCGATCTATATTTCGCGTGTGAGTTGGGGAAAGTATGATGGTTCTTTTGTACAAAAAATAATTTGGCGCACGCGAGAGTGTTTTTCCGCGCGCGAAAGAGGCTCGGTTAATTTAGGTGATCTATATGATGTCAGATTCATATCCCGACCACACGTCCTGCTCTCCCATCAAATGTCGTTGGCGTCGCCATCAAAGATCGGCGGCAACGTCGCCATGCGCCCTTCGCGCACCTTCCCATCACCGCCATCAATCGTGCCGCCCTTCCTGTCGAAAATGCCCGTAAAATCACGAGAAAATATAATTCATCATGTTAGAGGGCGCGCCGCCCGATCATTGGCCCCTTGCCGATCAGCAGTCCGCCGACTGCCATCGAATGTTATCATTGGCTTCCGCCCATTTTAGCCTTATAAACCATTGTAAAAAGTTCAAAATAACTCTGCCACATTCCCTTAGTCACTGAAAGGCTGAGGAACAATATTTGTGTTTAGAAGCATTGATTAGATACAAAATGATTAATGTGCAGGAAGGGCGGCACGATTGATGGCGGTGATGGGAAGGTGCGGGATGGGCACATGGCGATGTTGCCACCGATCTTTGATGGCGACGCCAACAAGATTTGATGGGAGAGCAGGACGTGTGGTCGGGATATGAATCTGACATTACATAGATCACCTAAATTAGCCAGCCTCTTTCGCGCGCGGTAAACCTCTTTCGCGCGTGGAAAAATCTCTTTCGCGCACGGCAAACCTCTTTCGCGCGGACTAAACATCTTTCGCGATTTTTTATACAAAGGAACCCCCATAGAAAGTGCGTCGACGCCGCTCCGCGCGATAGATAGCGCGCACAAGAAAGGTGATGTGCTTTCATCGGAGTCGAGGTAACTTCTGGATTGGCGTTTGTGTCCTACTGCGTCGCATCGTGGGCAGTGCAAGCCGATTGAGGTGCGTGTTAGCGCGCCAGAGCACGAGTCGAAATAGTCTGCGAGGTGAAAGTTTGAACACATCGCGTATGCCTTCCATTGTGTGCCACCGATCCGAGTAGAAAATTCTCATCTGGCCATTCGAATCCATGACCCCTTCTCCAAATCCGCAGAATTCCTGGCGTACGCTGCCGCTCAATGGGAAGCTATCTGTGACTACCCGCTCTTTATTTGTTCTTAGCTTGTTTTTGTTTTCTCCTCGCAAGTTTCTCGTTTATCTTTCCCTCGTGCCACTAATCTATATATTTCAGTACCGCCGGTGAAGCCCGACACTGCTGATGACGCATACTGCATGCGAAGCGAGTTGTATGCTAGCGCAGAGAGCGGTGATACCTAGCATCCCGTGCATTTGGGCGCATCTGCAGTCTTGCAATGAATATACGGATACCGTGCTCCAGTACGTTGGCGCTACCGGCCACTACAGAGGACTTCGGGAATGGAGATCTAGTCATCTAGATCGGTTGCACGTCTGATGTTTCTACGTGTCATTTCAATTGCACCGTCCTGCAAAATCACGTCGGTGTTGCATCGATGATCTCAATAGCTTTTCCGCCTCTTCAATGTTAGCTTGTCACATCTCTGCTGCAAGTTCTGGTCAGGCTATAATTCCGACCGCCAAAATGTAGAAGACAGTTGGAAAACACCAGGTTTGAACTCCGATGTCTGGTATGTTCGTCAGTAATTTCGTGAACCTCGCATTTCCGAAAGGTTCTACGAGGGATGGTCGTATACGTGCCGAAATATTGTGCTTTGTGCATCGTGATTGTACAACTATGAACTCGCCGTGTATTTACCTCGTTCTCGGGAAATCACACCGTATGTGAGTGAAAATATTTCATTCCAATGACGACTACAATTGCCCTTCCTCCCGCATAGTGGGTTTATAAGTCCGTGGTCTCAGGAATTTCACTTTCCTTCATGGATTGAGCGAGAATTTTCTGGATAATGTGTATGTGTTTCCCGGCAACAATCGTATTCAGCTCGTCAGTGAACTCAGTGCCCAGGCCAACAAGGGCCGCGGCACCATCCGACCACTGGCTGATCTTTGCCAGAGCGGAAATTGCAGCTCTACAGACAGCATTATCGGTGTCACTAGACTCGGATAAATAAGTGTTTATACGTAGAAGAATGGTTCAACGCACTGTAAGAGTGAAGCCAGTCTTGGACAGGGTTTGACTTCCAGGTTTTTAGATACAGTTGCTTCGTGTAGAGCTAAGTTTCGTACCAGCCTGCATGTGGATTTCCGCGCCACCGGATTTGAAAATTCAAGTAGTTCGAGAACCCAGTCTAGCACTTTATCCCGAACCACTGCTTCCGCACCATCTTGCTGTTGGGCAGCACTTGCTAGAGCGTTAATTGCACTCTCAACAACCACGGGATTTCCATCACTCATAACAATAAGACAGGAGCAGATATTGAGAAATGAGCCACTCACTTGAAACAGGAGACAAGTAGCTCATAGTGGTTGATCTCCAAAAGCGTAGCAGCAGTGACCTCATGGCGCACTAAATTTCGTACTAGCCTGCTTGCGGATTCTCGGACAGGCACATTTGGTGATTCAAGCAATTTGAGGAGATGGTCTTGCACTTTGGCCTGAATCGCCGCCTTCGCACCATCCTGCCACTGGGCGGCATTTGCTACAGCATTTATTGCATGCTCAACAACCCTGGGATTTGCATGACTCAAAGAGACTAGATAAGACTGGAGCAAACATTCAAAAATGAGCCACTCACTTCAGGAAAGAGACAACCTGCACCCAAGGGTTGACTCTCAGAACCGCAGCTGCGCTGAGTTCGTGAGATGCTAGGTTTTGGACCAGCCTGCAAGTCGACTTTTGCACAACAAGATTTGATGTTTCGAGCAAATTGAAAACTTAGTCCGGCACTTCAGCCAAAACTATTGCCTCAGCCCCATCCTGCGACATGGCAGCATTTGCTAGAAAATTCAGGGCATTTTCGACAACCCAGGAATGCTCATCACTGGTAGAGGATGAGACTTCAATTGATATTCAAAAAGTAATGACTGACTTCAAGAGGGAGAAAAGTTGTGCAAAGGGGTTGGGCTTCAGCATTGCAGTTACAGTGAGCCCATATTGTGCTATGTTTCCCACCAGATTGCATGCTAATACACGGACAGCTGAATTTGGTGATTCAAGCAATTCTGGGACATGGCTCAGTATGTCTGCCTGAACCAAAGATGGCTCACATATGAATCTATTGGCGGGCCTGCCAGTAATTGTTGAAAAATATCCAGGAATGTCAACCAAACGTGAACATTTCTGAACAATGTGCAACATCCAGGGATTCTCAAAAAATGTCAACAAAATGTGATCAAATTGCAATGGGGTTTTTCCTGATGCAGTCCCAGACTATCGCCTGTCAAACGATCTTTTATCGACTCCATCTGCTCCAACAAGTGTGATGAAGGTTCCCATTTTCCTCAACGGGCGCTAGATATCCACGTCCATTCAGCAGAGAGACAAGCTATAGGCTTGTAGTCAAAAGGGCCATGGAAGTCGGAACCAGAAGCCGTGATGTCATTCAACCGGCCCGGGTTTCTGCCTGGCTTGAACCGCATGACGTAAGTATCTGCCTCGTTTCTTCTTCTTCCTTCTTTCCTTGCCAATCGCACCGATTACTCGCCCGTCCACAAAAGGCGATTGCACACAGGAGCTGCAAGCCTACGAATCGGGCACAGGGCCACCACGGAATCTCCAAACCCCACCGCCTTAGTGGCCGCTATCTCCGGATCAATGGGAGCATCCGAGGAGTATTGAATGATCCGGAAGCATGCACTAATGTTGCTCTAATGGAACCTAACCCAGGGTAAATTACCGGGAAATATGTGGTAAATTATCTTCCATGTTACTAGAGCGCTAATGAAACTAACCGAACATATTGAGCCGAATTACCCCGAAATTCGGGCCAATACAGGACTATTGCCAATGGGGGCTTTCCCTGATGTCGGAGGATCTTCCCGGTACGTAGGCAACTATTCTTCGCTCAATTCCTCCCTCAACCCTGCGCTAGATGACCCTCAGCCATCGGTACTCCCCTCGTCAGATTCCATTCGAAATGGCTACCGGTACGCGTGATTGATCCACTTGTTTTAGTTCTTACTCTCAATTGATAAGCTAGATATTCTTCCATTATTCTACCCCTTCTCCTTTCCGCTGGCGATGATGCGGAACCTCCTTCCTCACCTGTCCCCTCAACGTCCCCCCTATTCTCTCAACCACTGGCATTGCGAAGACGTCCACTGCCCTCATTCCCGCGATCCCTGATACGGCGGCCAAGCGCACGACTACGGGGACAAAAATAATCAACAATTCGACTCCTCATTATTGGCCTCCAATCCTGGTAAGTATGTGTCTTCCCCACACTCATCTCCTTCCTCCCCCTCGACGTCTGCCTTATAGATCCACAGTTGAAACTGTTGCCATAGCACCGAAAGAGCGCAAAAAGCGCCATGAGGTGAACCTGGCGACCGTGGTTGAAGGAACGCGCTCACGCAAAGTTCCGAGGCGCCTTGATATTTGCGGGGAGTTTTATTCATTTTGCAAGATTTTATCACCTTGTCAAAGATTTCATGGAATTATTCAATAGCTCGCCTTCCTGTAGCTGCTAATAAAGCTAAAAACTTTTATCGCAGACTCTTCAACACGTCGTTGTTCCCTCAGTTGGATCACCCAGCTAAGAAAATCCCTTTCGTGCACATGATTCAGAGTAGTGTTTGAATCAGTAAACCAGTACTAAATTTTTTTTTGTTGCAATCCTGCGAGCGGTTCACGGTGCTGAAATTAGGTAACCGAACACGTGACGGTGCCGATGATCCTCGGATGTGCCGAACATGAAGTGCCGCATCTAGCACAAGTGTGCCGCAGATTAGTTATACGTGTGCCGCATGTGGATGTGTTGTGTTTGCTGCGTCTGGTGAATCCCGGCTTCCCGAAGACCTCTCCGGCGTCGGATGCAAGCCCTTTGCACGGCCTCCTCCCATCAAGATACTACGGCCATTCAAGAACTTGATGCGCAAGACCTCTTCAGCATCGGATGCAAGAATCTGGATAGTTTCTGAATCTTCCTCGGTTTTACTCTCCCCTTAGATTTGAAGGAGTTCGCCGATGGTTCATTGCTTTGCCGTGAGTATCCCATGAACAAGAACCGAATATCATTGACGATTATCTTCGGGTTCAATCCAAACACCTGTCGATAAAATGGAGCACCAGAGATTATTTGGTGCTCCGGCTGGTACGTTTATGCTCACCGATTATCACTATATCACCACCAGAACTCACGATCGCTTTCACAGGTGTCAACGGTGCGTGGGTATCGACATTGTGGGCGTATTTGGTAACATGGCCATGCAAAAGCGTAGTTTCTTCGCCGCCGGACAATCGTGCTGACTAGCTTTCTTCATTCTCGACACATGCCGCTAGCTCATTCTGCGGCGCACCGCTTTTCCCCGGAGGTAATATCGGCTGTGAGGTATACTGACTCTCAATGTGCTGGCACCGTGCTAACTACTGTATGTTCAGCGCCGATATAGGAACTACAGGTACATGTCCCTGCCTCATAATTGGTCCGTGCGCCTCTGACCGCTCGCAGGGCTCCTGGATTGTCCCTTCGATGTCTTGCACGCTCCATGGTAAGACCTTCGGGCGCGCGGAGAACTGGATGGCCCTCAATACCAACAGTACGTCTGTTCGTTAGCACAAGCCTTTAATGCTGATTTCACTGTATAGCGATCGACGACGACGCCGTCTCCAAGATGTACGGGGCGATCAAAGGCACCAACTTCGACAGTAATAAATGCGGATGGATATACCCCGCATCGTTGACGGTTACGAGTCTGGCATTCATTCGCCATCGGGAGCACCATGTACACCGTACGTTATGTTCGCTTCCGCCCCATGATCACCCTCTTTATAAAATTACATCTGTCCGTCTGTCTGAAGCTTTACAAACTCCGCCATCAATCTGTTATCTCGGCAACTCTGTACCTCCATGTTTATTCATCTTCTCAACCGGTAATTCAGGTTGCTTCGATTATATGTTTCTGGATCACCACCAATCAAGCATGTCTGTCTCTTCCGCGCACCTACACTGCGTGCACAATTCATAACATATAAATGTTGTCCCTCCCAAAATTCTAGGTCACTGGGACATGTTCCCACCATGCTAGACGGTATTCAGTGCAAAAACAGCCCCAACACAGAAATTACCTAATACATGATACTTTCACGGATTCCTCTCTGTCAATAATTGCGCATGAATTAGACGAGTAGATCTGTCTGGTTTTTATGTGAATCGGTGAAAAACTGAGTGAGATATCAGGAATTCTTTGGAAACATCCCCAAACAGAAGATTTTCGATCCGCGCCCTCGGTACTGACATCGGCTGTAATATAGGAGAGTATTTAGTAGATGCCTGGAGCACCATCGAGGAAGTACGGCTAACGTATATCCGAATGAATCAACACTCTGAGCCAGATGAAGAAGAATTCATTGGGACAGGCGACGAGGAGCCAGTTGACGATGTTCGATTGCCATCCACTTTTGTCCATTCACCCGCTTGGTCTGCTGCCAACATATCTGATTGTCTCGCTCTGCGGAAAGCTCTTGGGCCAGTGACACTATTCATTACCTTCACCACTAGCCCACGCTGGCCAGAAATTACATCCCAATTACTCCCCGGCCAGTCTGCAAATGACCGGCCTGATCTCATTGTGAGAGTATTTCAGCAATATCTTTCCGCATTCATGAAAGATATCCGCACTCTGTTGGAACCGGTCCTGTATCATATACGAGTTACAGAGTTCCAGAAACGTGGCCTCCCGCACGAACATATTGCTGTTGCTCTAAAAAATGTCCCCAAAACTCCAGCAGAGATCGACAAATTCCTCAGTGCTGAACTTCCCCGTGAATCGGGCCCTCTACGTGATGCTGTGAAACGACATATGACCCACACTCATGATCCATCGAAGTCTTATCATCGATGTGGATGGCCCAAAAAGTGTCAGTATGGTTATCCTAAGCCCATCATTCCTGATTCTTCGTTCAATGAGCGTGGTATGACACAATTCACTTGATATTTCTTGGGTTGACCATTTCCAGGTTATTTTGAACATCGTCGTCGGAACGCAGAAGATGCTTCTATTTTATCTCATATTCCGTGGCTTATTCTGAAATATGACTGCCATATCAACGTGGAATTCTCTACAACAGTTGCACTATTCCAATATCTGTTCAAGTATTTTTTTGGGAAGCCGCCGGACCAGGCAAATTGTAAGTCCAGAAACAGCAATCATCGGCGAGCGAGATTGAGCCAAGGACTCTTGGCCACAAACCAGTGGATGAAATACGCGACTACGAAAGAGGACGGTACCTGTCCTCAATCGAAGCGGCAACACAACTGGCTTCATTCCACATTTCTGAGAAGCAACCAGCTGTAAAACGTCTACCAATTCATTTTACCAGGGCGGCAATATGGCCAAATGGCCCGTAAAAATGGTTCAGAGTCTGATGCAACTCTGTTGGTCCGATACCTATCGCGCCCACGCCATCCTCTACTCGATGATCTGACCTATGTAGAATTTGGATCACAGTGCAGACTCGAAAAGCTTGATCCCAACGAGGAGATGCATCCATTACAAGTTCTTGAAGATGAATATCCGAATCGGCCTAGAATGAGAATCCGATTCTACAAACCTGGCCATGTTGGAGTCTGCCGCATTCAAATGGTGTATCCTCGCCATGGCGATGTATTTTATCTGCGTGCGCTACTGCTGCATCGAAGTGCCCATGATTGGGTGGACATTCGAACAATTGATGGTGTTGTCTACACAACGTACCAGGAGGCAGCGCGAGCCATGGGACTATTCGATAACCGTGACGAAGGAATAATGGCATTCGAAGAGTTACTTAATTTTGGTGCCCCGCCTTCTCAGCTTCGTCGGATATTTGCGATTTTGGCAGCCGAGGGAAGTCCAGCTTTGACCATATGGGAGGCCCACAAAGATTTCCTTGGTGCTGACATTCAAGATCGCATGTTACGAACCACCGCTTCACCACAGCCAGATTTAATCATCAATGAACTTTTGCTGGCACTGCAAAGCTTATTACATGGTCTGGGAAAATCCTTGGCAGAGGTCGGACTTCCAGAACCCACAGAAAGAAAACAAGAGGTTGAAACCGAGCGCCTTCGATGGTCCGGCGATCCAACCAATCTCTGTGCTTTCAAGCACGAACTTACAGTTGAACAGGTCTGTTTACTACTTTTATTTCGTGTCTTCATCTTATCCTTTTATAGCGAGCTATCTATGACCGTATTATGTTCATTTCAAGCCTGGAAAATCTACCTCCATTGCATGTGGATGGCCGCGCTGGACGTGGAAAGACATTCGTCTTTTATCCGGTCATCGGAGCACTACGCAAATTGGATCAAATTATCTTGCTTTATGCGTCTTCCGCATTCGCAGCGAAAAACTATCCCGGAGGACGAACAACACATTATCTCTATGGCATTCCGGTTGATGAATATAATCCACATCTCAGATCGTTAGTTGGGCCTACAAGTGACTGTGCCAAACTTCTCCTCACGGCCAAATGCCATGTCATCGACGAAATTGGTGGCCTCCACTTTAAGGCCTTTGATTGCGCCGACCGCCTTATGCGCTCATTGACAGGATGCTCGAAGAAGGTATGGGGAGGTCGGATGTTGATCACAGTTGGAGATTTTCGTCAGGTATGTGTTCTATACTCAAAAATACTTCCTATTCTCATTGGCCCAAGGTTGCACCTGTTGTCAGATTTGGAGGACGAACTGCAATCTGCAATGCATCACTGCGTCACAACCGGTCTTCCGCCACTTTGAAATTTTGAAGCTCGAAATTTCCATCCGGCAGCGCCATGACTTACCCTTCTCTTCCTTCCTTGATAGCATTGGCGACGACTATGTTCATAATTCAGTGGACCTGGCGCGTTTGCCGCACACACAGTCACCCCAAGAGCTAATCAACTTTATATTCCCTCCAATTGTACTCTCTGACCCGGCCACCTGTATTTCCCGAGCCATTCTGAGCTCATTCAACTTATTTGTTGACGACTTCAACACCACAATTCTCCGTGATGTACCGGGGAATGCACACTGCTATATCAGCAGTGACTCGGTGGAAGACGATGTCAACAACTCGAACGAAGCAGTTTTTGCTGATCCCGAATTCCTCAACTCACTCAAAGAACCTGGAATACCACCACATGAATTATTCCTCAAGGTCGGCGCTATCTGCCGACTTACTCGGAATTTCGATGTTTCTCGAGGTCTCACAAAAAATAATGCTCCTTTTGGCCCATTATTCTTTTAATGTCCTCTAATGAACTGCCATAATGTATTATTGCAGGCCCATGGTCGGACGGTGGAGCACCGTGTTTAATGCATTGCGGTAGTAGGTAATCACCTGCAACATTGCATTATGGGTACAGTCTCTACATCCTGGCTCCCTCAGTTGTGGACCAGTCAGCCTCAGAAGTGGTGAAATTAAACAGACATATTTACATTCTTGGAATATGTAAAAATCGCCAGGGAAAACCATAGATAATCAGTGACATCCTGCGCCGAGTCCATCAGAACACTATATTGTACTGCACCGCAGCTTTTACAAAGCCATTTTTCATAGAACCTGGGAGATACACTTGAAGGGAATGTAGAGCCCTCATGAAAAAAATTTGGAGGCCAAATTAGGGCAGAAAGACCACAGAAGAAGTACATCAAGGTAAGCCCACTGATTCAATACATAACATATCCAAGAACTAAGTCATTTCACCCAGTATTCATTGTGTTGCAGCTGTTCTAATGGAAACCCCAAATTTCGGCAGAAATTTCATTACATAATTACATCAAAAAAGCCGGTACTGGATCCCCTGCAGATTTTCAGTGTGATTTGAGCACACCTACTCCCGGAGGATTCCAACCAGAATTGAGGTTGTGAGGAGTGTTCTAAGCAAAATGTCGCAAAAATAAATAAAAACTGACCGCGCCTGTTGTACTGCAAACGGCTGTAAAAAGATTTCAAATTACTCCCTCCAGTTCCCATGAGAAAATCATCACTGAAAATCACAGTAAAACAAATTTTGTAGTCACATTAGTGGTTTTCGGCCCTTGGAGCAGCACTTTTGTCAATATCCGCTGGGTTTCTCTCAGGATTTTCCCATATCTCAGGCTCACATCCCGGTCGGTTGAACTTCCGCCACCTCCGAAGACCATTGGACAAGAGATGAGTGAATGTGAAAGCATTTTGTGGTTCTATACCACGTCGAAGTACGGCCATCAATCGTTCGGCATCGTCACGTAAGGGCATCAAATCCAAATCCGCCATCAAATCCAAATCCAGATCTGCTGCCGGAGTAACTCTAAAGTTTGATTGAAACCTGGAGAAACGATGACGACAAATGTTACATACAGTGAAAACATTAGTGTAAATTACAAATATTACCCATTTCTCCAGAAGTCTGAATCCGCTGGGGCAAAGATTCTACGTAGAATTTCGGGTAGAAAATGCGCCAATCAAGATCTCGACCGCTGAAGCAAGGTCTACGGAGGTTTCCGTGTCAGAGACAAGCACTGCCCGGTGTTGCTCGCATCTCTCCGCTTTGATCTACTTTCCGTGCTGGTTCGCATATGCTGGTTCACCGCATGCAGCTCAATTCTTCTTCGGGCCACTAACACTTGCTTCCTGGAATGGTATCTATCTTTGTTGCCCCGCTTCCTGTTTTACTTCTGCTCATCCATTCGGCCATCACTCCAGAGCAATACCCGCAAATACGGCCTTGGCCTTCCCGATCCTGGTCACTCCTCAATACATTCTGTGCTTGGTTAGCCGTAACCTCGCCGTCGCTCGACTCCATATTCACATCCATTACTTCTGCCTTTAAATATTTGCTTGTGCCCTCTTGATTTTTCAATTCAGAGGGCCAGCTGCAAGGATATCATGCTCGCTCCGGCATAGAGGCTGGCTGTAGTCCTAAATTTTTTACTGCAATGGGCCCTCAATGAACCATTGAGCGAGGTCTGATTAATCTGAAACTTGGGCAGCCTGCTGGCTGCTCGGCACCATTTTTTCTTGGTGTCTCTGTGCCAGGCTTCAAACTATAAAATGGGCAAAGAAATTCTTCCAAAAGGCCAGTTTGTCCCACTTCAGCTCCGGGGCGACTCCCACTCTCTTTATTTGATGCCCACTCAATTCCTGGCCGATTTGCATGGTTCTGCTCGCGTTCGAGATGCGCAAAGCGGGGCTTTCACTTGGCACAAGAGTGGTGTCGCAATTTTGCCTCGAACTGGTGTAATGGTAACAGAAAATGCCTCTAGCTCGCATAATCCACAAGGTTTAGATAATTCTGGACTCGTCTGAAGGCCTATATTGTGTCACAGGGCTGCGAAACTCAACATTTGGTTTTTATAGTGAAATCCTCCCTTGACAATGAAGTTTCAACACAACATAGTAATTTTATTCATTCCATTACATATCAGCTGTGCCTTGCTTTGTGATTGCATAAATATGATTGCCTCAACCATACCTTCCGAAAACACTCAGAAGCAACAGGATTGGCCCAAAGTTGACAGAGAACAAGTTGATTAATAGAGAGTTTGCACTGCAGCCATTCTAGCCATCTTATGACTGTTTGGTGTTGCGCAAACTGATGGCTAATGACCGATGGATGGCTGACTCAATAATAGAGGCTTTGCAGTAGCCACCGGAAGCCACCCAGTGGCTGATTAGGCATGCAGTAGCGCGTTGATGTGTGAGCTCGGAACCTAGTGTGTAAACACACAAAACAACCAAAACCAAATAACAAAACCAATATTGGATGAGATAGATCGAGTCTATCCACAACCAACACCAGAAACGATGCAAGATAGGTGCTTTGATACACTTCCAAGGTAGCCGACGAGTGTCAGTCCCTAGTTTCAGAGCCTTAGAAAGGTTGATGGGAAAGCCAATTGTTCAAAGTAAATGTTGTACAAAATGCTATGTTTCGATACGAGCAAAACTGAAGATCCAAAGGATACAACTGTTTTGAACAGTGATGATCCAATATATGATAACCAAGTTTTAGGAAACGTAAGAAACAGTAATGATTCTACGGTTTCCAGTACGTATCCCAAAGATCCATGTCGATAATGTGTTCCAAAAGTGTGTTGTCGATCCAAACCCCAAGTCCAAATCCAATCCAAGTCCAATCCAGTCAAGTCCAGTCCAATCCAATCCAATATCCAAATCCAAAGTCCAGTCCCTCACATAGCCGTTCCTCACGTAACCAGTTCCAGTCCCTCACATATCCAAAGTTCCTCACGTATCCACGTAAAAGTGTTGGGTCGAAAGTGAAAATCCAATCCTATTCCTTGCGTTTCTATGGAATTCACCCTTCCCCCAGGTATCTAAGACTTGTGAAACTCAAATAGCGCTCAGAGGCTTCCCGGAGGTAACTGTTCTCTTGTACCCCAAACTACTCTGACTACTTATACAAATGATGGTATGACTATGACAATAAAAGAAACACTTAACAGTGTTCGTTTATCTGTTCTCTTTCCGTGTATCCGTGTAGCAATATAATATACAAAGTGTCCTATTGGTCCGCGAGTTGAAGTCATCATTCCAGGTATATTGAATTTCCGACCGTTTCTTGGTAATATCTTGCACATGGTGTCGTGATGGGCACTTGAAACGTGACTGCCAAGTGTTTCTTGAGTTGTGGAACTTCTGTTCCTGACGTATCCATCAAATCGGTATAGTCAGATCTTGTAGCCCTTGTCTATAGCTTTCAAGTGATACCTCACTTCGAGGAAACCATTAAAAGAGACCAACAGTATCCTGCTTATCAGCATGGCTGTGACTGATTCAGTGGCTGACCTGTTCTGTACTACGAGGACATCCATCCTATATCTCCTGTGGAAGAGTCATCCCAGAGTCAAGATAGTGCTTACTTGCCTTTGTCACAGCTGATTTCTGAAGAATCAGAGGAATACTTTGTTATTTTGAATGGGGAGCCAGGCAGAAGAATGAACTTCAACTGTGGGGGGCCTGGGGTAACAAAGAGAAGCAATATTGGAGACACTCACCAAATAACGAAGACGTAGGCTCAGCCACTAAATCAGCCAGAGCCACTTGCTACCGCATGCCCAATCAGCCACCGGGTGGCTTCCGGTGGCTGCCGCAAAGCCTCTAATGACATACAAGCTCTTTTTTGCTAGAATGATTGTTGATGAGTGTGTTATCACTTGCAGACCTTAAGAAATGCTTCTGAACTGCACGAGACCTCCAAATTCCACCCAGTTAAGTATCTTGGGCCTACAATTCAGCTGTTATATATGTGGGTAGGACAAGTCACCCATACATGAGGTGTAAGACTTTGAGGTCACTCATTGACACCAAAAATCACGATAAGTATCAAAGCCATTTGAGCCATGAGCCATCAATTTGCGCAACACCAAACAGCCATCAGATGGCTCAAATGACTGCAGTGCAGACAGGCTAATGTGTTGGTTCAAAACTGGTGGGAGGAAATTTGACATCCAAACCTTGTACGTTACACTGGCTGCATAGGGTATGCATTGGAGGCGCATTCAAAACCGTGAACGGTTGAGAACTAAGTGAGATATGTGCCCGGCAATCCGGGGTATCAAATGTGTTCTTATTCATCAAACTTTGATGAGTGTCATCTCGATCTTTATAAAATTAAGCCTGTCTGTGTGTCTGAAGCTTTTTAAGCTCTGCTCAATCTCCGCTGATGCCGCCCTGCCCGGCAGCTTGCTATCGGTGACTGTCGGGCCCACCAGAGTCTGATGGCCTACTGTCAATCAACATTCGCCTCAGTCGGCACTACGTCACCGGTCTAACAAACTTTGGCAGATACTGCCTCAGTACTAACATTGACAGATGGCTCCACTGCAACGAAACAAAGGCTGCCGTGGCCAATATCGGCATTTTTGGCAGTTCGCGGAGTCACTTGGAGAGATCTCAGTTGAATTCAACCCAATGGCATCATATTTTTGAAAATTCAGTCTGCTACAAGTTTATTAAGCTCAAACAAGGAGATGGGAGGCCACAAAGTAGCCGACCAGTCCCTTGTTAGTTTTACAAACAACTGTGAATTGCTGTATTGACATGATTGTGAGATAAAATCAATGGTACACCTTGGTATATCTTGGATCTTGTTTGGGATGGTTTTCAACATATTCCAGGATAGTGATGTTCTGGCTTTAGCCTCAGGCCAAAATGCCATGACTTTTTGACTTTGGTACCAGGACCAAAGCCAAGCCAAAATTTTGGCCCAGCCCGGCTTTTGGCCTTGCCTGACATCCTCTCCCATAGCCAGGCCAGAAAGGGGCACAGTGAAAGTGCCGCTATTACCGTCGCACAGCCGCCAAGTGCCGCCAAGTGCCACCAGTTGGCGGCAGTGCTGGCGGCACTCTATGTCACGTTGCCGCCTTGTCACACTCTGGTTACAGCCAACTGCCGCCAGGTGTTGGCGGCACTTTTCCTAAATTGTTGTAATATGGCTGCCATTGGGTAGTCGGATTAAATTGGACGTAATACTGTACAATTACATTCAATTCGGCAGGGGGTGTGACACGTGACATTTTGAACATATTCGTAAATTCGTCAATCCCGGAGCTTGACCGTGACAAACGTAAAATTTCGTCAGGCACGGAGATTTCGGGCAGGATTCAACGCACACCACAACTCACCGTTAGGGAGGCCTAGGAAGCGAGCATTCAAAGGCTGAGCAAAGATCTGTATTAACAAACAAAAAACCCCACTGTTTTTTACATATTTCACTCCTTGAGACCTGGACAGTAGAATTTCTGCATTTTTTTATGGGAAATCCGCGAAAATGGACATAAACTGCACCAGAAGGCGCCTGTGGTGAAGGAAAATTGAGAGGTGTGGCTCCTGGATAAAAAAATGAAAATACCGTGACACCCCGACATATTCATCAACCGCCGTCATGACCCGTGACACCGACCAAAGTTCGGCGCCGTCAACCCCCTCCGTGACGCGTTGATTTGCGAGCTCGGAACCTAGTGTGGAAACACAAGAAACAACCAAAACTAAACACAACAAAACCAATATTGGGCAAGATAGACTGAACCTATCCACAACCAACACTAGAAATGATGTATGATAGTTGTTTCAATCACTTCCAAGGTAGCCGACGAGTGTCAGTCCCTAGTTTCAGAGCCTTTAAAAGGTTGAAAGGGAAAGTTGATTGTTCAAAGTAAAAGTCCGACGAAAGGTTGTGTTAAGATACGTATAAAACCGAAGATCCAAGGGATACAACTGTTTTGAACTTCCTTGATGCGATATATGATAACCAAATTTAAGAAACATAAGAAACGGTGAGGTTTCTGTAGTTTCTTGCGTATCCCGAAGATCCGTGTCGATAAAGTTGTTGCCAAAAGTGTGTAGCGTGCGTTTTGTCAGTTTCCCAACCAATTCCAGTCTAATCTCAGTCCCAGAGTCTTTCCAATCAATCCAAATCAGTATCCCAGTCCCAGTATCCAGTTCCCAGTCCAATCAATAGTCAAATCTCAATCCCAGTATCCTTCCAATCCAATCACACAATGTTTCCGAGTCCAAAACCAGATTCAATTCAATCACAAGCTTCCAAACTTCTATTCCTTTCCAATAGTACGAGACTCGCCCTTTACAAGTATCTAGGACTTGCAAAACTCGAATAACATGAGGGTTTCTCGGGAGAAACTTCGCTGCTCTCCTCTCCTCTACTCTGGCTACTTATACAAAAGATGATATGACTATGACAATAAAGAAAATATGTAAAAGAGTCCGTTTATCCGCCCTATTTCCCGTGTTTCCGGAGTATTTATAAGACCTCAAAGCGCCTCATTGGTTGGTGAGGTCGGATTCGTCATTCCGGGTATATTCCGACCGTCCTTGGTAATATCCTTGCACATGGCGACGTGATGGGTACTTGAAACCCTAATTGCCAAGTGTTTCTTGAGTTGTGGAACTCCCGTTCCAGAAGTATCCCTTGGATCGGTATAGTCGGACCTTGTAGCCCTATTCTATAGCTTCCAAACGATACCCCACTTCCTTGAGACCATTGAATGAGACCGATGAGGATTGGAGTTCACTATCCCCATTGGCGTTTGCTATGGTTCTGAGATCGACGATCACAAGACCCGGCTGATATTGTCTCCTTGAAATCATGCCCGACATAGCCGCGTACCTGGAACAAACGGAACGACGATCCCGTTGTCACATGCAACTATGTTCGACATGGTTTCCCCACTGATCCACGCTCTGATACTTCCGAAACGTCAGAAACCACTCAAACCGTTGTAAGAAACGGAAGAAACTGGTGATACGACTGGTAGGTTGAGTTGTGCTACATCTTCTCCTACAGGTTTCGGAGCGAGCACATGTCAGAGATACTCCTGATTCCTCAGGAGTGTCGTCCCGTTACTCAGATGATATTAGCCTCTTTTATGGGAAGAGTTGATACATTTGATACAACAGATACATGATATACCGAATATCAAACATAAGGAAATCGCAAAAACAAGCGATTTCAGTGGTGGTTCAATATCCTGCTTATCACCACTACCCAAGCAGTACCAGTACTACTGTCGCCATTTGATCCACGAGAATGTTATAGTGTGTTTTCTTCTTTTCTCTCTATTTCTTTCAAATTTCCTTCAATGGCGGTGGAAGAGCAAAATTTTTGAAGCCATTGTTCAGTATATGCTGCAGCATGGTTCAGCAGTAAGAACAGAGAGTGTTGGGGAAGTAAGTATGCAGGTTTGAGTCAGTCAGGCCATAGTCAATAACAAAGGCAGGGTTTAATAGAGGCATTAGTTCTCAATGAGAACAAGCTATGTAACAAGGTTTAGTCCAAATGTAGCTAAAAAGTGAAATATAAAGTTTAGTCCAAGGATATGTATGGCCCACGCCATGTATTGAAACTATCAGACATGACTTGGAGGAGATATGAGACCAAGAAGGGTCTAAGGAAGGAAGGAGAGCCTGTGCTGCACTGACATGAACCTACCGCGGCATAACACAGCCACTGCCGCGATCGTGTATAACAGTAGTTCAATTTTCCTTCCTGTCTACAGTACTACCACCTCTTTTTCGACCTATAAATCTCAATTACGCTTGAAATACAAGATGATTGGGCTAATTTCTGCCATATTATGGCCAGAAAACCGTCAGATAGTCAGGATTTAGTCAAAGACTGATACAAAAGAAATGGGGTGGTTGCAGTGTGACATTTCAAGGTTTAAGGGCGGGGATTTGTGAGACAAAACATTTATTTGTACTGAGAAACATCACTTCAACTTTATTTGAGCTCAGAGAAAACCCGTGGAAGGAATTAGAGGCCGCGGCAAAAAACAGCCACCCCCCGTTAGTGCACAACAATTTCCGCCCTATCTACATACCTAAAATCCCTTTGTCAACCTATGAATCACAGTTAGAAGTAAAACTCCAGATCATCGGACTGATTTCTGCCATCTTCTGGCCAGAAATCGGACAGATAGTCGGGATTTAGACAAAAACTGGTATTAAAAAATGGGATGGCTGCAGCATGACATTCCAAGGTTTAAGGCCGGGTATTTAAAATCTAAACAATGTATTCATACTGAAAAACAATGTGTCGACTTGATTCGAGATAAGAGGAAGCCCGTGAAAGGAGAGGCTGCGCGGCAAAACACAACCGCCGCGCGCAACGGTACCATGTCAAAATATTTGGTTGTTGGATCAGATCTTAAACGGACTGGGAAATTGAAATCTAGGGTCCCCAAAGCATTGTAAAGTGTGGAGAAAGGACTGAGACTCCAACACCAACGCATCCGTGGTGGAACCACGTAAATAATGTCAGTCCGTATCGGCAATCGGGCATTTGACGGCCACGGCGGCACTTCACGCGAGGGCAGGCGCCATGTATGACACGTCCACGGGAAGACGCCCGCAACTGGGACCCATAAACTGTTAGCGTAGCGCCTCATTTACCTCTTAACAAAGGAAGTCTTGTGGAGCAAATATTCATAGTGGAGCACTTTGTGGCGGCAATAACAAGGCAAGTCTTAATAAGGGGGCGAGCATTAAGTTCAATGCACATGGACTCATCGATAGCCTCCAGCAACAATAGAAATTGGCACCACTGCTGCTTGAGTGCAGAATGCGACTGCCGCCAACTGCCGCCAAATTGAGGATGTGACTGCTGCCAACTGCCGCCAATGCAGTCACACTGCCGCCATGTCACGCTTCACAATTGCCGCCATGACATTAGGATTGCCGCCAAAGTGCCGCCAGACTGCCGCCCTATTACCGCCAACTACCGCCAACAAAATATGTGAATTGCCGCCCACTGCCGCCCACTGCCGCCCACTGCCGCCACCAAGGACGACTATTAAGGGAAACTTGGCAGCTCAAATGCAAGTAGTGGCTATTATGGACTTGATATACTCAAATGTATTGTATTGCAACCCACGTAAAGCACTGGTGTGCCCTAATAGTACAGGTATGATATGAGAACATTCCTCACTGCCGCCAAATTGCCGCCAAACTGCTGCCAACTGCCGCCATGGTGGCATTGGCGGCAAAATCCCTATGCCTGCCAGAAAGCCATGGCTTTTGGGCCCCCTTCACCTGGTTGAATTCCATTGATACACAAGGAAAAATTCCTTATTCCAAGCCCACAGGATTATTTTGGTGGTTGCTTGGAGCAATTTGGGTGCATGTCATGGGCTGTTGGCTATCTCATAGCTAGAGACAGCCCAAGAGAGACCTAATTTTGGCAGTGGACATTCCAAAGATACACCACCTGAAATATCTGACAGTGTTTCTGAGGTTTGAAGGCATCTACGATATCTATAACTCAAATTAAACTCACTTGATTTTGTTTTTCAACAGCGGAATTGACGCCCTCAAAATTTTGGACAGCAGTGAGGTGTCACCTGGTGTCACTGGCGTCACTTTCACCAAGCCCTGGACATGTTTATCCTTACGGACTGTGCAGTCTTCTCACTGAATGTGCAGTCTCTGAAACCAGATGTGCTATACAAGCTTCAAATACTCTCTTTTTTTGGAGGGCGGAAATGATTTTCCTTGATTTTTTTTAAAAAAAGAATTTCAAAAAACAAGTAGCGGTGTTGAATTGAGCATAATACTACAGTATACAGGTGGCTGCTCAATTGCTTTGCAGCCTCATGTCCACTTGGATTGAAATATCAAATAAGCGCCGTGAAGGCTAGATCTGATATCAACAAGGGACTGGTCGAACACTTTGCCTCCCATCCCCTTGTTTGAACCTAATAAACTTATAGCAGACTGAATTTTCAAAAATATGATGTCATTGGGTTGAATTCAATGGTGTTGAATTGGTGATTTAGCGTGTGGGTGTTCATTCACCTTTGGCTGGCAAGACTGCAGATGACGCAGCGGAAATGGCCAGGTGAGTTACGCACATCTGCAGAATTCTGCGTCCACTTGCCTCATCTGCGAGTGTGCAGCCGTGTCTGCAGCATAGGAACATGCTACTGGGCAGCGACACCTTTGCCTGCGCTCCTCGCAGCTGCACCCACAGCCTTGAATGTGCAGCCCATTTCCCTGTAGGCCGGCCTGTAAGTGCCTGGCCTTGGCTCATGCCTCTACCATAGAGGCTTTGCGGCAGCCACCGGAGGCCACCCGGTGGCTGATCAGGCATGCGGGAACTGGTGGCTGTCGCTGTTGTGGTGGCTGAATGTATGAT
This sequence comes from Mycena capillaripes, assembly GCA_029204075.1. NCBI lineage: Eukaryota > Fungi > Basidiomycota > Agaricomycetes > Agaricales > Mycenaceae > Mycena > Mycena capillaripes. The sequence continues at coordinate 776,389 of JARHKZ010000035.1, read as the reverse complement.
GTTGCACAACTCCACCTCTGCTTCTTTAGCACATTAACTAGCATCCCTCTGCACCATGCCCATTTCAACGTGCACAAGAGCAGCAAAACACTCCTGTAGAGCCAGCTGGCACTGAACAACCCAATAGTGACCATGCAATAGACTTTAACTACAAGAATGACAATGAATGGCTCTCTCCATGGTGAATGAGTGCAAGGTACATGTGGTAGCAGCATGGCAGCCACCAGATCAGCTACAGCCACTTGTTACCGCATGCCTGATCAGCCACCAGGTGGCTTCCGGTGGCGGCTGCAAAAGCCTCTAATACTCCTGTCAGACGCCAGCACTGGTGCGCAGGCAAGAAACACCACCCTAGCAGGGAGGTGTAATTCACTGAGCTCCAAGATTGCACAAGAGTGCACAGCACAGATGCCCGGCATTGTGAAGTGTTGTCAAGAGCACACTTGTCATGAATTGTTTTTTCATGACTAGTGGAGAACCCAATGCCAGGTTGTCCCCTATTCCCCACAGGCATGCAACTACCACACCAACAACAAGTACTATAACCCAGTGCACTAGTGCATCTGGCATCATGTAGACAGTTATTTGGCTCTGAGGCCACAGGCAGACAACATCACATAGCTTGCTCTTGACCACATCACCGTTCTGTGCATGCAGTCTGGACAATGGCCTGGCTCTGCCTGCCTGGTTACTCCACCAGAGGCGAGACTAAGACAGGGACGGGTTACAAATAGCCCATATCACACACCCATTTGTTTTTTCATTGACCCTGATGGCAGAAATCCTGCTAGGAGCATAGAGACACTCCTAGCGGCAACCCTATATGTGACAGATTGCCCTGGCACTCAAATACTTACTCCATGATTTCTACTCCTCATATTATGATTGTAACCCTATAGTTTATAGTATATGAGTGTATCATAGAATCCCTTGGAGAGCACTCAGGCTCACTGGGGTTGGAAATGGGCCAGCGGGGCTCGCAGCAGGGAGGGTGAAAGCAGAGGAAAACCCAATATGAGAGGTAAGTACTCCCCATTTCTCTCACAAGCTGTCAGCCCATCTCCACCCCGTACTTTGGCTTGACTCTGGGTTATTTCTCAACTGGCTTCCTTCTGGCTTGCAACATTCTGCATTGCCTGCAACTTGCGAGGATATAGGAAACACAACACCACAATACATATGTTAAAAGCGAGAATATCCAACATATAGCATGAGATCCGACACATTTCGAAATTTTTCTCAAAATCCAGCACATTCCAACCCTCGCTCAGGGAATAGACAAGTTGCGCAAAAGCCGCACAAGTTGCATGCAGCTTTTGTGCATTGCACAAAGGTGCGGAAAAAATAATAACCTGAGGTGTCACAAGGAACTTTTTCAATGAAAAACTACTAGAGTTGAGGGAGAGACCCTGGCAGGTGAATGAACTCTATTGACACTTCATTTGCTGCAGGCAAGCTGCGAAAAGTGTGAGAAAGGCGAGTGGGGCTCGAGTGATGCAAGCATTATGCGTCGGCAAAACAGCCTCATGCTTCCACATCCTTCCCATATGACTTTCGGTCGTTGCATTACACGTTTAGAGGGACATTGAGTAATATTGAGTAGAAAAAACAATTGAAAACACCAGGAAAACCCTACGGCTTTGCGCAATGAACAAAGGCCGCATGCGGCTCATGCAACTTTTGCGCAACCTGTCTAATACAAGCGGTCGACGGTGCTTCGCGCCGTCTCCCACTTGCTGATTTGGTTATATGTAATATCTTTGTAAACTGAGAAAAACTTGAGTTGAGCTGAGCTGAATTGAACCTCAGACTGAGTCAGTTGGGTTGGCATCGGCTCTGTTGAATGAATGCAAAGTATCATCTTGGATTCGTAAAATAGGGTTACAAAAGAAGCTCATTCCAACCAATATTGGTAGTGCATGTAGATGTATCACCTTCGTACTTCAGGAGTAGAACATTCTCTGAGTCTGGGACTCACGTCATCACGGAATACAACTGTCCGTGCGAAAAGACTGGGTGTCGGAGATCAAGCCCCAATCTCTGGACAGTCAGCCCTTGGCAGCTGTTGAAGGTAGTAGCATAGCAAAGCGAGAAGGGAATTTGTTTTCTGTGAACAGTAAAATTGAACCCTTGAGGGTTGAAATGGAAGTCAATGTGTGGGATGTGAAGTCGAATCTGAGATAATATTTAATATGTTTTCCGAAAGCATGCTGAACGAATACGCACCGGGTCAATGATCTTGCCGGCAACCACCGAAGAAATTGTCTCGACCTCCATCGTATATCATAATAGGTTTCGGATAATTACTCGGGTGTTCTTCGTGAGCCCTCGAGAAGCGTCGAAATTGCGGGTAGGTCTGCATATGGCTCCAACCTTCAGAATTAATTCATGTGGGGGAATCCCTGGCTGTTCCAAGGAGTTTAGACAATGTATTGAGAGCTGCCAAATTTCCAGAGGTCCAGCGCTTCCAAAGCCGCGCTTGAATCAGTGCCTCGGAAGCTTTAACAGTGAGCCAAAAGAGAAGTTTGGCATTGTGTACACTTTTATAGGCGCGCGCGCGCTTAAAGCTGATCTTGGGGCCAAAAACCCCGAAGAAGTGCCGTTTATTGAGCACTTCCAAAGGTCTGGCCCCGGCGCTTCCAAATCCTTGGGCCTAATCCCCCAAAAGCGGAGCTTGAAAAGGCTTCAGACGGACATGCTTAATTTTATAAAGAGGTAGATGACACATCAGAAAGCCCAGCACCTTCTTCTTGTGTGAACTGGCTAGCGCTTTTGTAACACTGTGACAATCTGGCTTTACATTCAACCACTACTGTCAACAAATATTGTGTGTCTACTGCAGGCCCTGTACGCTTTGTGTGAGTACAGGAAGGGACTCCAAGGGAGATAGAGGATTGGGAGAAGATTCCTGGTGAGTTTCTCCTCTCTGTGGAACCAGTGCTCTGCTTGTTTCCGCTCAGTGGCTATGTCAAACATGAGTTCATGGGTTAATAGCTGTTGAGTCTTGTGATTGTCGATCTCAAAGCCATATGAGACACCAATGGGGATAGTCAACTCTATTTCCTGTCGGTCTTTTTTCATGGTTCCTTTGAAGTGAGGTAACACTTGAAAGCCATAGACAAAGGCTGCAAGGTCCGACTATACTGATTCGAGGAATACTTCAGGAACAGAAGTTCCACAACTCAAGGAACACTTAGCAGGCACGTTTCAAGTGCCCATCATGATGCCATGTGCAGGATATTGCCATGAAACAGTCGGAATATACTCGGAATGACAAATCCGACGTCACCAATCAATGGGACACTTTGTCTACCTCTTTATAAGATTATGCTTCTTTGTCTGTCTGAAGCCATTTAAGCTCCGCTCATCTCCGCTGCTGCCGTACCCCATGGCAACTTGGCCCCCCGGTTCCCGAGTCCTCCCTCCCGCTGGCACATGGCCAAGCAATCCTTCGGCACTGACGGCATTTGACGTCACCTTTCCAACAAACTTTGCGCTGGCGCCAGAATTGACAGATGGCTCCCACCACCCCGAAACAAAGGGTGCCGCGGCGAACACAACGGTAAGCGAACCTGAACACAGTGAATAAGAACAATCTGGTCAACTCCATTCAACGAAGTGCGTGATAGTTTGTACGGTATCTTACTCCTGAGCACTCACCACCTTATTCAGTTGCAAACAGAAAGGGAATGGGAGGCCGCGAAGCGGCCGACCAGTCCCTTGTAGTCTTTATAATACTCCGGAAACACGGAAATTGGACAGATAAACAGAAATTTTTACACATTTCTTTATTGTCATAGTCATCAAGTGTATCAAAGCACCTAGCTTGCATTGTTTCTGGTGTTGGTTGTGGATAGACTTGTTCTATCTTGTCCAATATTGGTTTTGGTTGTTTTGTGTGTTTCCACACTAGGTTCCAAGCTCACACATCAACAACAATGTGCACTCTCTGGATGTGTCCTTACGGCGTCAATGTGTTTGCTCAAAGGGGAAGCTTGTTGATACATCACATGGCCCATGGCATCGTTCGGCAATCTTTTATTTCAAACTCCGAGGTGACTTGTACCAAACTGTACTCGTAGATCCTAGCCTAAATGCAGTGTCTATGATAAGGCTCATCAACATCGACATTATCTTGCCTTCTCGAGCCCCTCCAACATAGTCTATGCAACTTATCAGTAGAATTACGTTCAATAACAAAGCACGCACCGCAAAGCGCCCACGCCACAACAATGACACCCTCGCATCCCCCACAATCTTTCTCGCTGCATTCTTGAACTCGGCCAGCCACTCCAGATTCTCGCTACCCCACTGCCCATATGCCATGTCCTCCTCGCAGCTCAACACCGCCGCCCATAACGTTTCCCACACATCACGATTCACCGGATCTTCGAGCGCACACAGCAGCTGTGGCCCCTGGTGGAAGAGAAGCGGCATCGCCCCGACGCCTGGCGTATCCGAGCCGAGGAGCCCATCCGCATCCAGGCGCCCGATAAGGGACCAGAAGCGTAACTGCCCTTCATGCTTCCGTGCATATTCTGCGAGGTCAGCTTGGAAGGAATCGTCTTTGACGTATTCAGGGTCCCGCTCCAGCGCAAATGCAACCTGATTATGCTTGTACCCCGGGGGCGCTGGGATGGCGCTGCGTCATACAGGTCCGTCTCAGTATGAAAGAGAAAAAAAGGACAAAAAAGGACTTGAATAACTAAAACTCACTAAGCCAGTTGCCGCACTGTCGGGGAAACCAAGACATTCATAAACGTCTGCACGCCGTCCGGGTCTTCCGGGTCATCCCGCTTGAGCCCCTCTGCCTTCAAGAGTCCAAATAGTCCGGCGATGAGCGCAATATGTTCCCCCGCTTCGCTGTACTGACGCGTCGCGCTCAGCAGCTCAGTGCACGCGCAGTAGTAAAAAAGCTCTGGACTCCGGATTCGGAGGTTCTCTGGTGTGTCAAAGAGCGCAAGTAACTGCTGGGCGGTTGTCTCCTCCGAGAGCTGACAGATGACGAGGTCTTCTACAAAGGTGGAGAGTTCGGCTTCCCATAGTTCTGGCCCACCTTGGGGTACTTGGAGGTCGAGAGCAGACATGAACGCGGGGCAAGAGTTGCGGGGACACGGGCGTGGACGTAGAAGCCCAGTATATAAATGAGTGTAGCGACGTGCACAGCCGGCTGCCGCGCTGACCGCTTGTTCTGAACGCACAGCCCGATCAGGTCGACTCATGAGTCTGGGACAAAGGACCACCAGGCACCACCTCATCTCGGGCCGATCATACCTGTCACCCACATGTGGTAACGCCGCTTTGATGCTAATTTACACTTCCATCTCGCTTCTCGTCTTCATCTTATCTTCGTTGTTGTTTTCGCCTTGCTCGCCCCTTCAGCCCCAAATCCCTTCTTTCAGTCTCCACAAGACATGCCTTCGCTTCGCTCCGGCACATTCTGTTGAACACAATTGAAATAGAAAAGTTCAGTATATTGCAGGGTTCTAGATACTCGAATCCGGGCAGAACCGAACGATTTACGCAGACTCCCAGATTGAACTATATTGTTACCCGTGCTTGATCTCGCTGGAGGGCCTAAGCGAAAATTGAAAAACCATTAAGAACAGAAGGTAAAACCGTTATGGGCAGGAAGAGCCAAGTGATTCATTATTCACAGCCTGAATAAATCGGAATTCTACTCGAGTGTGCAAAGGGGCGAACGCAATGGACTGCATCTCATTTTGGATCGTAGTTGAGCATCAACAAAGTTTAGAACGTCTATAGGTAGGATAGGTAAAGTGCACAGCGCTGAAACCGACAGCCAAATCAAACCGTTTTTAGTGAGTGAGGAAGCGGGAACTGGTCGTTGTAATGCAATTAGACCAAAATAAAAACACTACATCCAAGTTGGAAAGAAAAGCCGCGAAGACGCCTCCGCCCAGGGTAGCATTGGTAAAATCCTCCCCGGAAAAAATAACTATCAAAGCGGTGCGTCAGTCAAAGGACCGCGCTGTGAGCAAAGGGTACTTGCAAGAACATCGAGGCGGCCTTGGCTGCCACGCTGTATGCTCGCGCGCGCCGTGGACGTTGTGCAACATGGCGCATGCCAGCCGCTGCTGGGTAAGCGTGGAGGCACACACCCAGGTGCGTGCAAGTTGGCGAAAGAGTGCGGACGCAGCTACGGCAGTGCGGTGGCGGTGCTGAGCGTGGAGGTGCGAGGGACTGTGCATCGGATTGGGACGGGATCCGGGGAGCTTTGGTCAGCTGGTGAAGAAGTAGAAACAGTCTGAACGCACCTTTGCAGCGTCTGCGCCAGCCCGCTGATTTTCCCAACGTCCTGCTCCAGGGCGGATTCGTTTGTGAACGCGGCGTTGTACAGGATCAGAGGGGCGTGGCGGCCGACCGGGAACAGGGTCAGAGGGCAAAGGAGGCCGCAGACTGGGGCCATACAAAATAGTCTTGATGAGGTATTGTCGAAAGTCCTACAGCTCTTGCGATGAATCTCGCTCTTGAAGGATTCCCAGGCAAGAGTAGCGCATTGAATAGAGTCGACCCGACAGTGTCATTGCTGCGATGTCTTGAGACCTGGTGGAATGGTATGGCACATTTGATCCATGAAGAACAGGCTTCGAGTATTGGATTGAGCGGTTGCGAGGGGAGACAGGGTCACAGCGCTGGTCTTGGCGCTTACCGGTTGCGGAGGACTTGATTTGTCTAAGAGCAGTCATTTTTGCGGTGTTGATGAGGCAGGGCAGACGAAGGACGGCAGTAGAGGGATAAGCTGACGCTTGCGGTTCCTGTTGAAGGCTTGATAGATCCCAGGACTGCCGTTCAGTGAAATGTTGAGCTTGAAGGGCCGAAGGGCGATTCCTCGATGGCGGGGTGGTAATGGTGGGAGAAGGAAAGCGGAGTGAGATAAGGGCTACGGTTAACCCTGTCTTTTGAGCGGGCCTTGAGCGCTGGAATGTGCACCAAGCAATTGGCGGAACATAACATGGTGGAGCTCGGTAAAGCTAAATTGTGATTTAGAACCGAATATACGGGAAAGAACAGCCTTAATGGAGAAAACCTTAAAGATGAGCGCTGAGGGACGGAACGTGGCTGGGAAAGGAGGCCTAAACTGGGGTGATTGTAAAGAGGTGCACATAAAATAAGATGCGAGTGATAATCTTTGAGGAGCGATCCAAGCTGGGAGGAAATGCATGGTATAGAGGCGAGTCGAAACCGCGAGTAGACAGGACCAAAGAGCACTTGTGAGGCCAGATTCCGAAGAGGTTATTTATACGGTTAACAATTCAGAAAGTGAAATACGGCTAGTCCAAAGCTTAAGCGGCCTAGAATAATGAACAGCAGAAGCATCCAGAGTTTGTGATCCGACGGAATTGCAGCGGAGAGAGAAGAAATTGGTGGGAAGGACGTAGCTGCATCCAGTAAGGCATACCGGGAAAGACCGAGAATCAGTGGCGTGTGAAGAACAAACAGGTGCACACTGATACGAGGCATCTGCTTAATACACGAGGTATGGTAAAAGTAGGTTGAGAGTAGTTGACCAGTGCGTTGTCACGCTAATGGGGGCCCCGACACTCGTCGTCCGTGCCCGCCGCGCATATATTTACCGGCATTCTCGGCGCAACGGCGTTGTCAACTGAGCCGCGGCATCACACCTGTCGACTCTCTAGTTCACACTACCATCACGCCCTCCGGTTGCTCCATCATCATCCTCGTTCAGCTTAAGTCCACACCTAACCAGCTCCAACGCGATAGCTACACCGGTCACTTAGTACTATGCACCGCCTTCTTCCTCCCATCTTCGAGGCTGTCCGCCGACTTTCAATGTGCTCGCCTCCTCCCTCGCGAGACGCGTTATCATCCCCCCGCCGACTATAAGGCGGTAAGGCTGACGAGTGGCAGATCCCGCTACCATGGGATTCTTCTTATATCGCCATCTCCGGCATTTGTAAACAGAAATTCTGTCAAGGCAAACCGAAAACTGGACAAAATGTAAGACAGCCCAAAACTCGCTCCGTCAACGCCGCCACATCGACCAGCTCGCATTGGGCCGTAGGATATTTCCTTTGAAATTATCATAGGTATCTCTATTCTTGCTGTAGGCAGGACTAAGAAGTACATTATGGAACCCAGTACGAGAGGAGACTCAAAGAAAATGCTATGAATTCCTTCTGGCACTTTCCAGCATCTGAATCTGCTTGGTTTTAATCTAATTCGAGATTTATATGATCAAAACTACGCCTTTATATGCCACGAATAACAGTGGTTGTCGCATCTTTGCTGTCTGATGGACACCCGTAAAATTCTCAAACATTGTACTCGATGGTGTTGGAGTTCCGTTGCCATTCTAATTTGGCACCGGCGCCACAGGCAAACAGTGTGAGTTAGAATTGAAAGAATCAAACACTGCGCACACAAAGAAGAATACCAAGGCCAGTGGTGTATCGGACTTGCTCAGTATTGATTCGATCTCAAAAGAGATGGTCAAGCACCACCTTGCAGTTGAAGATGTCTGTCAGGTTGGGTCGCCATGAAGAGGTTTTTCGGCGAGGGCAAAGGGGAATCTTATTGAAAGAATACACATGTGAAGTCTGGTACAATGAGGTATATTTTCAAAAGCTTCATTGAAGCATGGTGACAGCAGAGGTAGATGGGCATGGACATAAGAGGACACGAAGGTGGGTGCGGTAGCAACGAATTCTTAGCACAACTGCTCAAAGATGCATGGTGTACTCGACGTGCTCGCCCACTCCAAGCTGGCGCCGTGTCGAATCGCGCGCACGCCGGTCGAGTCTGCACCCACGTCGCCTCGCCCCTTCAACGTACCTCGCCCACTTCGCCCTGGCGCCGCGTCACTCGTGCGCGTACGGGTCAATTCGCCGGTGTAACGGCTCCAACCGCGCCTCTTTCGTTGCTCCCCATAGGTTCACCTCGAAGCGCAGCGTCGGTTCGCGCTGCCTTGCCTTGGATCACCTATTGCAGGCTGTACGCGCTCCGCACCCCGATGACTGAGCAAGTGGACTTGCGAATCGCGCATGCAGTTCCACAAGATCGCAATTTGTGAGTGATTGAGCTCTGCACTGTGCAAGGCAGCAATTCTTGACGCTGGCTGGTGCTTTGATACTATGCAGGAGAGTGGAACCAAATTTGAAGAAGATCATACGTTCGAAGGGAATTCCAGAAGGAATTCGGATCCGCCCCGCGAAGGTCTGAAAGTTTTCACTTTTTGGATCGACAAAAAATCGAGCAACGTTCTTGGTCATTTGAAACAGCGGAATTGTACTGGGAAGTAGTCCTAGATAAGGACATGTGCGCCTCAATAAGCGCTAGAAATGGAAGACATTTTTTTTCTTTTTCTTTCATCAATCACCAAACGTGAAAAGTAAATCACACACTAAGACCCGTACCTTACGGTAGCGGCCTCCGAAAGACTTACGATGTCTCGAACGTTGGAGATGTGTGAGACATGGTCCGCCGGGAAGACACAAACCGACCGCATTACCAGAGACTTAATTATGCGTACGTCTGCGTCGCCCACGACCGCCCTCGGCCTCCTCCTCTTCCTGCTCGAGCTGTACGTCTTCCCCACCCTCGTCCTCACTCCATCCGTCTCCTTCCCAAACATACCGCGCCCTCATCGCCCACGAGCCCGCGAATCGCATCCTCCCCTTCCCGCCCGAGCTCCACTTCTTCCCCACCCTCCTCCGTCCCTGACCTCTCCTGCACTTATGCACGGCCACCTCCAGCCGATACAGCTCTAGCTCCAGCTCCCACACGCTGACGCGGACGGAGACGCGGACGAGCAGGGTGCGAGGATGCGAGCCTTCCCCTCCTTCAGCTCGTCATCCACGCCATGCATCCCTTCCCGCCCGGCCGCGGCGTACAGCGACGTTTTACTCCTGGGCGATCACAGCATTCGCACCCGCATCCTCGCACGCCGTCCTTCGCTGAGCGCGTGCGCGCGCAAGCGTTCTTGAAATCCACACCAGCACCCGCCCCACTCCGGAAGCCAGCTCCCCGCCCACCGACTGTCTGCGCAGAGGGGAAGACACGAGAGGGACGAGTAGGAACATAAGCACCCGTCCGTTGGCGTACGCGTGAGCCAGCATTCCTGGAGTGCTCAGCCGCTTCTCCCCGTGCCGGGCAGGAGGGTCCCTGCGCAGGAAGGACGATCGCACGAGTACAAGAACGAGCATGAGCATGAGTATGAACACGCACACTCGCACCCGCTCCAGCTGTCCGCCAACGCCCAACCCTTCTACTTCGTACAGGGCTTTCATTGCCCACACCACAGGTGATCAGCAGACGAGGCAAGACGGGCCCAGACCCGAGCATCGCGTAACCTCGGGAGGCGGACGGCGAATTCACAGCTGAAGGGGCAGAAGCGGGGACGGGCATAATACGATGAAGCTCGGTGGGAGTGCGAGTGCATTGGAGATGGTGACGAGCGCGGGGTATGCGCGGTGGGGCCGGACGTTCGTGATTCGGGGGTCGGGAGTAAGCACGCACGATAACTTAAGGTACGCGTGGAGGGCGTCGGGAACGTCGGCGAGTGGACCAAAAGCACGGGCGGCTCCGGGGCGTGCGACGAGGTACACGGGAGCGCGTCGGAGTCGAGGACGTGCGCGGCGGCTGTGGGGTAGGGCTCGTGTGCGCGACCGGGTGAGCGCGCGCGACGACTTGGTGAGCGGCTGCGGGGGCACTGAAGGGTAAAAGGAGTAAGGATAAAGTATAAAGCGGGGGTGGGAGGTCGAGAAGAGAAATATGAATCAATGACGAGACAAGGAAAAAAGTGAGGTAAAGAATGAATGAAAGAACCTAGACAGACGGCAAGGGAAGGGAAGGTGGTGTGCAATAAGTAAGTCAAAAGGCACGGAGAAGAGTAGTAGGGACGAGGAGAGTTGTGAAGAGAGCGAGGACAAAGAAAGGGATGTGCTTGCTTCGTATGGCGCGGAAATTATCGACCCTCACACTCCATGTCCCCAGCTCTTCGCCCATTCGATCTGGCGCTCCGGCGCTGGAGATCGCGCTGACAATTATACATATTGAAAAGAGAGTGTGAACTGAGTAGAGAATGGAATGAATTGTTGCAGTAGGTTCAACTCTAGCTTAAATACTGTAGAAGAAAAACTATTAAAATATGCTATGGAGTACGTGTGTAAGTAGATGAGTAACGAATTAATTAAACGGTCGGTAATGAAGTGTTCGGGACTCGGCCATCCGGAAGGCAGTGCCGGGAACTCGGCGTCGGTGCCGGTCAATGTCCGATGGCATGTTGAATGGTAATTACAACAATACACATAAGTGTATGTGTTGGGAGAAAAGAGGTGGAATAATGGAGAGCGTGGCTTTATCTCCTGTGCAGGAGCGTCGCTGCGATGGCAGCCGGGTCGAGTAGCTTGCGCTGCAGGGAGATTCCGAAGCGCAGTGCCGAGCGAGCGGAAACGCGATGGCCCACCACGCGGGGTTACAGAGCAAACGACGGGGGCGCGCACGGCGAGGATGGGAATCGGAACTGTGGATGGAAGAGGGGCAAATTAGAACAAGGGTGAGACAAACAGAGTTGGGGAAGAAAAAAGAATCCGATAAAATGAGGAAGAGGAAGGGGAGAAACAGCACGCACTGAGACTTTAAGTGATTCGCCTTATCCTCCGCGTATTTTTATGGGTAACGAGCGGGAGGCCGGGCCAGCGCATGGATGCGCAGGATGCGAAGAGTGGGGAGTTGCGCGTCTGTGCCGTTATTCGTACTGGTGGCTAGTTATCGCATCTCTAGTGACGGGGGGTAGATGCTGGAATATATTGCAAATAACAACGATTAGCGGCCGTATCCCGTTGACGAAAGGACACGCCAAGGACACGCACTTCTTGCGCCGAAAATCGACCTCATTTGAGTTAACGGCGGCTAGCCACAGGCCAAACTCGGGCGAAAAGAATCCATGCAATATGGAGGGTAAGAGGCGTGGAATGCATAGAGATCCGCAAAAAAAGGAGAAGAACGGGAGGCCTAAGCCGGCTACGATTGTCGATGTAGTGGTTCGGAGGGAAGATCAAAGATCAAAGGTGTTGCCAAACAACAAACATGCCGTCATCTTGCTCTCGAGTCTCACCACATCGCAAGCCAAACTCTTGCGGAGACAGCGCTCTCGTTTCCTTGACCCCAGTTTCTCACATGCAATTTGCATCTGGAGACGCCCTCGCTCGACTCTTCGATGACTCGAAATCTCTTCACAGAAATTCTAGTAGCCCCCAAGTCTCCGACAAGTTGATTTCAGCGACGTGGCCAGCTCCGAACCACGCCCATTTGGAATGTCTAGGGATCTAAATCCTACCGCCTCAGTCTACCAGTACGCACGCCCCGCCGCTGTTAGCGTCCGTCCCTGCGCACGGCACCCCCGACATGACACTCTGCAGGTAAACATCAGGAAACACCTCCTTTGCTAAAGAGGCCAGATTATCCTAAATTCGCACTAATATAGCCATATAAGTTCACTTACTTCCGTTAGCTATCTAGTGACGTTGGAAGTAAATTAGGGGTAAGTTCGAACTAAATTAGCCAGCTTTGCAAGGATTATCATGGGTCGGAATGGATATTAGTTGCTCATTTGAATGATAACCGCACAGTTAAGACGAACACAACACATATATTAAGATGCTAGATACCACAAGGGAGGTAAATAAGTACCGCTACATATTACAGACATAAACACCCAACGTACACCATACTTGAGCTAGACGAGAAAGAGGCTGGACATTAGATGAGAGAATGGAACGAAAGGGAAGCGATTGACATACATTGATATGTAGGCCTGGCAAAGTTCTGAAGAAAGTTTAAATTTGTCCGAGATGACGGATCACGGAGTCGCGAAAAATGATGAATGAAGCTGGCATAAGTACGCGGATCGTGAGGCCAGCGGTAACGAGAGCGGTGGCGTTGAGAGGCAGGACCAGTAGGGTGGTGACGAAGTGGGGTAGATGGGTAGAGATAGAAATAGGCAGAGAAGTGGCCCGCAACACATCAGACACAGGTCACTGCGACGTTCTTGACGGATGAATGAGCGAGGGAAAAGAGGGAAAAGGGAGAAGAGGAGAACGAGAGTGCAGACGCGCACGCACCCAACACCTCCACCTTCAAGCACCTAAGCAATAACAGCTTGAGGATAGAGTACATCGCTGAAGAACGTGCTCATGTGCACGGGGGGCAGGAGCACGGACATGTGCAAGAACTGGGTCATGGTGTTAGTACAGGATCGAATCCGCGAAAGAAGGAGGGAGAAGGGAAGGGGCGATGTCGGGGAAGACAGAAAAATGGGTACGACAAACGACAGCAGCAGGGGCGTGCGCATGGACGAGGGAGACTCGATGGGAGGTAAAGAGAGAGAACACACCACTCCTGGATCGCACAACATATACACCCATCTCCTTCCCCGCTACCCCGGGAAAACATGTGCAGACGACGAAGTTAATGGGAACGTATGGTGCAGTCTACTGCCGATCCTTCGCCTGTATCCGGGTCCACCGGGAGACATGGAAGACTATAAACCCGAGGACAGCGTAGGTCGTAAGAAGTAAATAATGCACGAACCTGAAAAGACCCAGCCCTTCTCGGTGTCGAAGATTTGACTGCTTGGAGCATACCACCAACTAGACAGGGTGTGTTAGAAGCCCGCAAGACAAATGCGAGCAAGTGAGAAGTACCGTTAACGACAAAAACACCTGCTGCATGGACGGCAGGGACGGGAAGAGGCCGTCCAATGTGCAGAAGAGACGCCTTCAACACAACATCGGGTATGGCGGGGGTGAGAAGAGCTAGGAGGGGCTGATGTCGAGGGATGGGGGAGCGACGATGTGGGGGGAAGAGGACGAGTTGTTGACAAGTGTTGACCGCCTGCCAAATCCAGATATCAACCATCGTCTTTGATGGCACGTGTGCGTTACGGAGGTCCGTGCATAGGCTGTGTACATTAGGGCCAGTATTTCGGCAACGGACTTGAAATATTTCAACAACATTTCATTTCTTCTCTTTGGTGGTGACCATCCTTGGACGAAACGAGTTCCTGAAAACTGTACCCACCTAGCATCTGCGACAATTCCCCTCTCTTCTGGCCAACTTCCTGCCCAGAAATGGAATCACCTGAACAGGTAACTCTAGTAAACAGAACAATCCAGCTAATTTGGGGATTTTACCCCAGATTAGCCTAATCTAAAGTTGGGGAAGTAAATTAGGCCTAAATTAGCAAAGGAGGTTTTTTCCTGATGAAGGAGGTGCGCACCTCCTTGTACCATTTTTTCAAAACCGTCAAGTGCACTCGGCGCATGCCGGTCGCAGCTGCGGCAAAGCTGGCCTGAACACTGCCGTATCGCGGGCGCGGCTCTATTGTTTCGCGGCGCGGGGCGGTGCTGCAAGTGCGTCTACTTGCGCAGGGCAATTCCACCAGGGCGGCCAGCGTACGCACACCGTGTCGCATGTACATGGCATCAGATCACGCCGCCCGCTGACTTCTGCGTGCTCAGAATCGTGCGAATGTGCACGTCTGGTGCACTCGGCATGCTCGCGCTGGCGCCGTGTCGACTTGCGGGCGGAGACCGGTCGAGTCTACGGCAGAGCGGTGCTGTATCCCGTGTATGGCTTGTTAGGCGTGCCTCGCCCTCTCCGCGCCGGTGCCGCGTCGACTCGTGCGGTTCCTTTGTTGCTCCCCATCCACGAGTGCACCTCGAAACACCGTGTCGGTTCGCACCTGCCTTGGATTGAGTCGCCGCGTACACGCTTGTCTGCGTCTGCGTCTGCGTCTGCGTCTGCGTCTGCGTCTGCGTCTGCGGTGGAGGTGTAAAGAGATCCACTCGGGCGGGGTAACGACGCTAAGGTGGGAAGGAGCAGCCAACGCGCACATTCAGCACGTACACGCCAACTCGTGCGGGGTGCGCAGAAGCGGGATATCCCTCCCGGAGAATAGGTTTGGTGTGATATAAACCTGCAAACATGTATTTTCACGAAGGTTACAACGATGTGGTACTGCAGGAATCAATTTAATAAGAAAGAAAACTGTACTGTGACCCTTGAGCCGTTTGAAGTCCAGGATTCTGCTTCTCAACTTCAACCCAACCTGTGCACCCCAACAGAACTGAAATGAATCAGTTGTGAATCGATGCGCCCCGTCTTCTGTCCTTTAATTTGGTTCGTAGTTGAACTCTCCACGTGCTGGATAAAAGCCTCTCCACGGACTTGTTTCACGAGGGTAAGCTTATTGATTGCTCGAAATTTTCCTCTCATTTTGAGAAGACCTCTTGACGGTGCTTTTAGGAACTTGTTTTATCATGATCGCGGTGGCTCGCGGGGCCCACGCAGAAGCAGAATAGGATTCTTCCGACAAGTCTTCCGATAAAACCGCTCGCCTTTGACTTCCCGTAGGCCCTGTGCATGTCGAGGTACGTACCCGCTTATATTATGCTATCCCTCCGACTGCATGTCGAGTTGGGTACCCACCTACATTAAACTATCCCTCTCGAACCTTGGCGCAAGATGGCCCAGCGATTCCCCGTTCCTGTTCTTTTCTCTCTATTTCCGGACTGGCAGCCCCAGGTAGGAGGTATTATATGTGACTGGGTACTCGGCCACCTTAGCATGTTTGGCCACGAGCCCACCCATGGAGGCTTGGACCAAGGTTATGCATCCCACGAGTGAGCCCAGAAATTTGTTACGAATTTACATGGCGATTCATAGCTCACCGAGTTTTCTTTTCGGCGGTATCCCAAAGGAGCAATAAACGGGCTAGTCGGCCACCTGACTATTTCGCTCGTTTACACTAGTTCTCTGCACCCTAGTGCAGTCCAAATGCTTCAAAGGATATAATTCCACGATTCTATATACCCAAGCAGTACATCTAAGGCATATGAGGATGATAACAATTTCCCTTTTCAGCCGAGCAGAATGGGTGAAATGGTGGTGCGGAGCAAATGGCGTGCTCTGCAAAGCAGAGAACATATTTAGGGCCCAAATGAAGGTAAAAAATGCTCAATAGGATTTACTGGGACACACCCATTATCACAGGACGCCTCCCACATCCCCATAAACCGTCCAAAAAATCCATCTTTACATGCCAGTGAAATTTGGTGGTTTGAGGTAGTGGCCGACTGTGAAGGGAAGGTCGGACGGTTGAAAGCCAAACGAATGTAGATAGAATGATGCTGGATTAGATGTTTGGAGTGCACACATCAATTTCTAAGTTCGTCGTGTTGTGAATATAAGCGGGGAGGGCGAGAATATAATAAGAGGAGGTAGGATTGCAATAGCACTGTTGATTAGAAGGCTGCTTTAGAGCAATCAGATGCTCTAGCAGGATGCTACAATGAGCTTATATACTACAGGAATTATATCTAGAATATTCTACTTGTTCCTACTTGAACTGTCGGGGTTACTAATCAATGCCCGAAGGCCGAGCTGCCAATCTATAATTACAACACGTCGCAAAGACGGGTGGATTGACAGAGAGGTGGCCGAATTAAGCGACTTAAGAACAGTTCGAGATGTTCTTGACGGGTCCACAAGTGGAGGAGGAGCTATCTTCACATATTGAATCCAACAAGAGGTTTCCAAACATCAAGGGAAAATTTTGAGTCTTAAACCTCGTGAATTGGTGAAGATTTGGTGGAGAAAAGACCAAAAGACGAGCGCGAGGGCCGTTCGGAGATAAGAAATGATGCTCACACACCGGCATCTTGATAAAAAAGCTCCCACTATTTTTGATCGCCGTATGACTTCGCCTCAAATTTTGACATACAGGGTCCTTGGAGGTCGGGCTCCATCCCACAGGGGCCAAATCCCAGGTTTCAGCATCGAAACGCCGTCTATTATGCAAGTGGCCGACTACCTAGTGTGGCCGAGAAGGCAGTCGCCGATAATAGGAAAGCCACACTGTATCAGAGCAAAATAAATAATCCAAACTTGCTGCTATGATACTACTTCAGGAGCACGCCAATGTCTCCCGTTCGAGAATGGGTTACAGTTCCTAGCAAAGGGTGAGATGTGGGTGCATTCAGCAGTATTTTTTCGAATCAGTGGTGGTTGCAGACTGCGTATTAAGCACTGAAAAGAGTTGAAAACTGACGACGCCGAACTGGAAATCGATAATCCGAGGTGGCAAACGCGCTTGGGCAAAATATGTTTGTCCAAAACTCAGGCATTGGTAGTCAGCGCAAGAAATGCGGTAAAATGCGAAAGTGGAATCAATAATTGGACGTATATCCCGGACGGGGATGTGCGTACCTCGCTTGCTATGAGAATTTGTCCTCACTTGTTGAGTTAAGAGAATTTATTATTACGACCGAGCAACCTACTTTCTAATCATTGCGGATTTACCCTCGCATTAGCCGAAAGAGGATTTTCTACGTTGCATGATCCACCGAGGATTAAATAAATAAATATGACTATATGGCTCCTTGGCAGCCTCGCAATTCCCTCCGCAACCGAACATATTATCCGATGGTGCGCGAGGATCGAGTCCCTCTGCGCACGACACCTTGGATGAGTTTCTTAGAAACTTGTAGAAGCTTCCGCATCCTGCGTGATGCCGACTTTAGTCCCACTATCAAGCCTGGGTTCCTCTGCGCCTTGAATTCAGGGATAATGACAGGCCCGAAGTCAAGTGTCGTACCGTCTTACTCGGCCCCAGAGTCGGAAAGATCACGGTACTCAGACATTCTGTCTGCTCGTCGTCTTCGTCGATTCCCTCCACTAAGCAATGTCAGCATAAATTAAGGAATACTGGGCATATGATTACCGTGTGCAAACAGAGCGTCCCGCTCGCAAGATACCTCAAAAAGCGGATACCCAACCTCTCTGGCAATCTCTTGGCTGTAAGGATCAAAGCCTTTAGCCTGATGAAACTGGTGGATTCCGGTGTAGACGCCGTCATCCCAAGTCCCTCCGTAGGCCCACAAATGAAAGTCAATGTCTGGAAATCCCCCATTCCTCGCTTCCTCTCGGCTAAGACGTTCCACCCCCGACGGATCGTGGGACCAATACGCTGGACATGCAGGAATTCGGAAGTGTCCCGGAAGCTCGGTTTGAATCTCGGTCAAGGGACATAGGAAGAGATAACCTGGTGGTACATTGTGGATAGGGCCCAGAAGCGACAGCTGGCACTGGATGCCATCCACGAAGACCGTGAAAATGGTCACCCATATCTCAAGTCCCATGAAGCTAAAAACTCACCATAATGGTCTAAGTTGGATCTTATACCCAGAGAGATGAAAATTTGATTGGATTGTGCTAGCCAAGCCAATGAAGAGAATTCATCGACATATACATAACACCGATATTCATCCACGACGTTGGCAGAATTCACGCTGTGATTGTGATCTTAATGAAAACATATGTGTTGAGTGGGAAATGCGCACCGAATCCAGCCATTCTCAAGAATCGAGGTGCCTTCTTCATCCCCATTTAACCTAAGCAACATGATCATGAAGATATGTTCAACAAGTAGGACAGAACATACCGATTCCAATAACTCTCGATGATTGCGTCCTCGGTCGACCAGCCTTGATTCTCAATCACACATCTGGGTGAACATGCAATCTCAAACAAGTTCTCGTATTCCAAGCCGGGGAAATGAAGAATAGATCCCAGTTGCACAGAGTCATTGGTGTAAATCGGAAAGTCATGCTCCCGGGCCAGATGAAGAAAACAAATGTAGTGATAAGCTCGCAGCGAAATTGAAGCCGTTATGTGTGAGTCCTCAGGTACTCGAGAAAATGAGACATCAGATGGTCGAATTCCGGATATCAAAGGTGAAAGCTGCAGGTAATCGTGTGCAGGGGCCATGAGTTCAATGCAGAGCTGCGTAGTTGAAGGTCGTATCCACACCACGTACTCGGCCCAGCGCTAAACCTAGGATTAGGATACTGCATATGTGTGAGACAGTCGAGTTACCAGGTTTCTTCCGGACACAGAGGATATATATTGGTTGACGTCCTGCGAAAGAGTGAGCAGGCTTGGTGATAAAGCCATGAATTGTATTACATAGAATTGTGCATCCTGTGGAAATAGTCATTTTTATGATAGAGACACAACGATGAGACGTACAATGCTCGCCCAAAAGAACACCGTTGAGAAATGGGCGCCGCGGTACTTTTCCAGTATTTCTCCATGAGGAATTAGATCTAATGCGGGACATCTTTTGTCAGGAAGGGTGTTTGGTCAAGGAAGACATTTTCAAACCGTCGTGGAACACTGCGGCATGTAGACCCTTCGCGCTCGATATACCATAGAGTTGAAACAGATTCGGATGTCTGCGACATGGTCTGTTAATTTTGACCGCCAAAGTGAGAGAAATATCCTCACCGAATATCAGAGTATTGTGATATCTCTGCTAGCCATTGCTGTGGAGGGAATGTAATGGATTATCCAACCCAGACAAGGGAGACGTACCTCCTCAGCACCTTCTCCCTGAAATACTGCTGCTGTCATAGCCGACTGAAGCCCAGGGATGCGGGTAGTGTACATCTTCTTCGTGGATGCTCGTCCTTTCTGGCGACGCACAACAAGGGACCCACTGGTATGCTTGATTTCCTTCAGAAAATTCAGATCTCCGATGGGGATCACCCGAAAGTCTATTCGTTTAGGGTCAGTTCCCTGGGAGATCGATGTTGTGGTGGGTTACCGGAAGGAGTACTGGGAGCAACTTGGTTAATATTGGTGAAGGTCCCACCCGTCACAACGAAATCTTTTGAGTTGGAGAAGAAGACATTTGTGGTGTGTCTGCGATGCATATTAAGATTGTGCAAGAGTCAAGGCGTTGAGTACACACTGGTCCACGGATGGGTTTTCAAAAGGTTCATTAACATTTGTGAAGTTCCCGCCTGAAATGAGGAAATTCTTGGACTTGGAGAAAAAGGTGCTCGTGTATCTGCGATGTGTGGGATGGTATGAGATACCACTTGTGAGCGTAAATCAGGACACAAACTTATCAGGGAGCGGTCCGTGGTCATCCAAGGACAATTCAGGGGCAAATTCTGGCTCCAACTGCGGCTCGTCGTCCATGGGTGGTGGTGGATAGAGGGTGAGATGTTCAGCTCTCAAAGAGAAGCTCATCACAGCACGAGGCTGTGTTCTGAAATGATGCAACAAGCTGTATGAGGGTCTTCGAGAAGTTCTCGAGAGAGTGCACAGCATCATAGACTGCAGCCAAAGGGGAGCAAAAATGAAACCAATCCGGGCCCGTGGGCACACAAGCACAGGACGGCACTCGTTGTAGCGGGATGATCTTTTACCGACTCCGTCCGCTGAAAATTTTTTGATGAAGGTTTCCATGTTCCTGCACGAGCGCCAGCTCTCCACGTCCATTCAGCAGCGAGAGACAAGCCATAGGCTTGTAGCCAAAAGGCCATGGAAATCGGAAATAGAAGCCGACAGTCGTGATGTCACTTAAACGGCCCGGGTGCCTGTCTCGGGCTTGAATCGTATGACGTATTGCCCCGTTTTTTATTCGTTCTTCCTTCCTTGCCAATCACACCGATTACACGCCCGTCCTCAAGAGGCGATGGCGCACAGGAGCTGCAAGCCCACGAATCGCGCATAGAGCAAATTGCGCTCCTGTGCGCGCGGTCATCTTGGACGTCTAAACCCCACCTCAGTCTACCAGTAACCAACGTCTGGGGTACTCGATGTGCCCGCCCACTCCGCGCTGGCGCCGTGTAGACTCGCGCGCACGTCGGTCGAGTCTGCGCCTTCGTGGCTTCTTCGACCTGCCTCCTCCACTGTTGTCCGCCTGCGCCGCGTCGACTCGCACACGCGCCGGTCGAGGCAGCGGAAGGGGTCCGAGCGCGCCTCTTTCGTTTCTCCCCGTCGGTTCATCTCGAAATGCCGCATCGGTTCGCACTGCCTTGCCTTGAATCACCTATCTCAAACTGTGCACAATCCGCATCCAGCCAACGGAGCGAGTGGACATGCGACATCAAACGGCGGGGTATCCCTCCCGGGAATAGTTTGATACGAAATAAACTTCGGCCTATGCATCTTTACGGAGATTATACTTAACGGTAGAATCCAGTTCATAAAGACAACTACTCTGTACTCGGTGAGCTTTGAGCCGTTTGAAGTCCAAGAAATTTATAGCTGCTTCTCAAGTTCATTATCTTCTATTCTGAACCTGCGGCAGGAAGTACAATATTCCCCGTTGAAAAAAACTTCGACTGGAGGACGTAAAAAACCTGAGCCAAACAAGCTAACCCCGAGGTCTGTCGCACCTAGTTGAACCATTGAAATCGGGACAGGTTGAGGCGATGTTCACAGCAAAGGAGTAAATACAACGGTGTCCGATGTCACAGTAGAAGACGCACAGAGTGGTGGCCGGTCAAAGATAGCCGTAAAGGGAAGTTCAACCGCTGACGCAAAATCGAACTCACGCAGACTGACATTGCATGCTTGCTTCAAACTTCATCAAACTCACATTGTCCTTTCTGGGAGCCCTGGAAAAGGGATCATTATGTTTCGCATTGACTTTCTGCACGATGAAAATAATTTCAATCAGATAGTCTTTAATTATAGAAGTCTCTGTGGCCCCTGTTGTGCTCTCAAATCTTCACGGGCCCGTGGTGTTCCGAATTTCCGGCAAAGGCGTATTCAGTCTTCGAGTGTCCCCCTGACGCTCGTGAAAAGATTTTTCGCGTGCTCAGACTCACCCTCGAGTCGGTCGTGCCTGTTCATGTCATCTATCACCGGGTTTATGGCGGGAAGAGAGCGTTGTTCCTTTCTGGGATGCTTGAGTATCAGGCGAACATCGGATTCTGCGCCAGCGATGCGCACCTTAGACCTCTATTGATCATACACTCTCAGGGGCCCAATCGCGCTCGGACTTGTAAGTTGACCCCCTGCGCGACGTAGGCACTCGGTGCGCCGCATTCCGCAACTTCGCGGACCTGCGCAGTGTGCTACAAATGTCTCGGAAAAAACCTCGATGCCGTGTTCAAGAACTGTAGGTATGAAACGCCACGACGAGCGGGCTTGACTGCTTCGGCGGGTGGCGTACGCACACCATGTGGTGCGCACACGGCCATGACGCTGTCAAGTCGAGCTGCTCGCTGACTTCTGCGTGCGAAAACGCGCACATTTGCCCCGGACACCAATAGTGTGTGTGTTTATCAAGTGTGGCTACTACAATGAAGCGCACGACAAACGGGAGAGAACGTATGGTTGGGATGATTGGGAATATGACGAGTAATTTTCTTTTTGGAAACTAAACGCGTGCCTCTGTCGCAGCGCCTTCTGGTTCTGATAGAGGCAACGTATCGAGGTCAACAAAAAAGTGGGACAGCAGGGCCGTTCCTCAGGCGCGCATTTGTTCTGATCCTCGCTCCCATTTTGAACCCTTCTCCAAGTCCGGTTTGCACCCCACTGAGTCCCACTCCTTTTTAAGACGATTTCTGGCGAGATTCGTTCATACGCGCTCGTTCATCCATCTCGGAATGCGGCGCTGAACTTCTCCGCTGATTTCTTCCATCCTTTACTGGGTTTGATTTCTGCTGCAATTACAGGTTTCACAGGTTCCCAACAAAGGTGTGGTGCTAAATAATTTTCGTCCCAGAAACTCAGCGATATATTATGCATGGATCTCGTGGGATATACTTGATTCTCGTCATTACTCTCTTTATAAAATTACGTGTGTCTGTCCGTCTGAAGCCTTTTTAAACTCCGCTGATGTATTGATGTGCCGCTCTGATGTTCAACTGCCGCTTTTGAATTACACAGCCCACGGCAAGCGCTAAACGAGGGCTCCAATCATTCTGTCCTAATGCCGCTTTGCGCCGTTCACGGCAGCTTGCTGTCACCACCTGACAGCAATCTGAGAGGCACTGCCCCTGGCGCCACAGTGACGTATGATTCCAGCTTTTCTCCCACCCGCAACGGAAACAAAGAGCTTCCGCGCCTATAAAAATGTACCCAACGCCAAACAACGAATGCGTGGGTGAAGGGCGCAGCCCAAATGGATAATCATCAATCAAGTGGAGAGCAGCCGGCGAAGCCGGCTGCGAACCGCTTGTTCAGTTCTAAACCGATGCAGTGTCCATTATACGACTAACTGCGTTCTACTCTATAGCGCTGGTAAAGTTTTTCCTTCTGCCTATGAGCGCTCGTGCATGGCGCTAACTTTGAGGCATCGTTGATGAGATGTTTCAGTACGAAGTGGTGGTTTTGACACCGTCGGGATACGCTAGCCATGAGGGCCGCGCAATCAATTCCTTGTACCACCTGGCTACATTCGGCTTCCGCGTCATGATGTCGATACCGGCTTCCGCCATCCGAGGGGCAATGAGGATGTGGAAGAGGTCGGCGAGCGTGAGCGTCTGGTAATTCCCACATGTAACTCAGGCCAGCAGAGTATACTTCTAGACGTACCTCCCCCGCGATATAGCGCTGCTTCCCCAAAATCACATTGTACGCGTCGAGTTTCTTGTCCAACACCTCGAGTAGCCGGGCCACCTCGGCCATATCGTTCGGCCACCCGTACTTCCTGTGCGGAAGCATGTCGATCAGAGAATGTATGAACTTCAGATACACGTACGGCTTGACCACGGCCTCGAACACGATTTTGGTCGCGTAGGCATCCCAGTTCGTCAGCTCCACGGCCGCGGCCTGCTCGAAAAGCGCGTTCGCCTTGGGCTCGCCCGGAATCAGGCCCGATGCGAGGTACTTCGCGGCGATGTAACGGCAGATCGCGCGCGTCTCGTACAGGATGAAGCCGGCGTCGTCCTGCGCGGGCCGAAATTAAGGTGCGGTAAGTGAGCGGAAGGCGGGAACATACAATGTACGGAGTCTGCCCAAACGGCTGCTTCTCAAGCCATGGGAGCGTCTTGTGCTCGCCGTTTACCAAGTCGAATGTGATGAGCTCGAAGGGTACTTTGAGTTCGTGGAGGACTGTTGCGACGCGCCGAGTGCTAGATGCATGCGGCCCGCCGTAGATTTTCAGGATCGTCATGGATTTGGATTGAAGGTGCGTGAGATCTGATGTGGTCAATCTTTTGTAGGCAGACATTGCCCCTGCTTCGTCATTGCTTTGCGTAATTACCAAGCCTCCTTAGCAATCCTCGAAGGGCCGCCGACGGAACGATCTCCGACTCGGTAAACGTACGGAACTTTGTTCCTTGAATATTCCGATGCCTTTTAAGTTTTTACCTGATATGACTAATCGTGCTGATGAGTGATCTGCAACACGACTTGAAGGCTTGGTATTTCGTCGCTCGAGATGAATTTGGCCTATCGACGACGACGGCTGGTGTACAGCTTAAGAAAAGCTTAACTTGGTGGTGGTCCTTGAATTCCCAACTTGCACATTAAGCGTTCTTTGACGAAACCTGTGCCTATTCCCCACGCAGATTCATCTCCATTTTGTGTTCTCTGTTCTCATTGTTCAACGACGGGACTGCCTTCTCCATGTGCACTGACACTGGACTGTAGTTTTCTCTCACCATCTCCTGTGGAAACTTCACCATAGATGCCAAGGGCTGCATGCAAAACTCAGCTCAATGTAATTGAACAGGTGCTCGTGCATAGTGAGAATTTTTATCCCATAACAGGAGTTCTCTCGAATCGACAGTTCGAAAGCTGTGTGCCACTCAATTCAGCTGACCGACGCGCAGTTCATCGCAGCAACCGCGGTGCAAACCGTAGCCATACCTCTGCGAAGATTATACGCACATAACGCTCATCTGTGGTCCGCTCTGAATCTCCGCCGCTGTTAATTTCCCGCTCCGCAAAAATCAAACCTCAACCTCCTCAAACTCACTGCTATCTGCTGTGCTTTCAATGGCTACGAACCCTTCTCTCAATTTGTCTGCTCCTGTCGTCGTGGACCCTGATCGTTGCTTTTCTGGCCGTCGCTTCCACTCTTCGTTCTCGCACAGCTCTCTATCAGCTCTGGCTTCTAATGCGACAGACATGGTTCAGTGAAGCATATTCCCACTCACATATGGCTCGCACCGGGTGCGCACCGGGGTGATTGGTTTCCTGGTGATTCACAATGTAGCACACGGGGTCA
The DNA here is from genome assembly GCA_029204075.1 of Mycena capillaripes. Taxonomy (NCBI): domain Eukaryota; kingdom Fungi; phylum Basidiomycota; class Agaricomycetes; order Agaricales; family Mycenaceae; genus Mycena; species Mycena capillaripes. Next base: position 751,365 of record JARHKZ010000035.1, on the reverse strand, counting down.
TTTCAGGCAGAGAAAAATGATAGTGGGCCCTCACTTATTTCCTGCATCACCGATTGAGCCGACATGACGGTGATGCGGAAGATTTTCTCGCATGAACTGCTTCAGAACCAAAGCGGGGTTGCCGAGAGGGCGGCGTCGTGAGTTTCAGAGCTATATGTGTGGTTCATTGGTCACTCAAAATACTATTAGTAACTATGTATAACGATAAAAACCTGAACGAGGGATTCGATGAGGACATACCTTGTGTATTAAGCAGATGCCTCGTATCAGTATGTACCTGTTTGCTTTTCACACCCCCACGCCACGAAGGCCCGGCCCGATGATTGCTTTGGTAAGATTTTCACGGCACGAGGCGTGCTAAAAAATCTTGACCGACTACCGCCATGGCCCTCTTCCTTCGGCAATTTCTGGGGTGTTGTTTCAGGGGATCATATTAATATCTGAATGCCGGATTGCAGATCTTCTGGCGGGTCCAATTCATTGGGTCCACTAACTAAATCGGGACAAGCTCCATCTACACGTCCGCTGTTTTTGCGCTTCGAATCACTGTTCTTGAATTCACCGCGGGCACCCAGATGCCATATGTACTGCGACTGCCCATTCCAACGTCTTTTACATTTACACCCACCATGTCCAGCTTCAATGTTTTTGGTGTGTTTTCTCTCGCTCAGGGCAAGCGTGTTGCTACGTATCCCCCCGGCACAACCTTTAATATTCATCACAGTCGCTACAATACCTCCATAGATCGAACTCGACGACGTCGTGAGTCCCTCTGTGACTGTTCGTGTTTATTAAGGCTCCAGCGATGCTCCTCTTCCCGACAGTACCATTCATTGCCTTCGTGGTTGCGAAAGTGTCTGCCTAGACCGGCAAACCCGTCGAATTGGACGCCCGGTACCTATCAGCATTTTCTGCAGATCCAAATGACGACCAATACGAGGTGCGCTTCGATCTTCCGATGGTGTTGTTACTTATTTCTCCTGCCCAGGAACGCATTCCTGCCTGCCCAGTGTTTATCTACAGCGCCGGACATGCACCCGCTATCCACACTCCTCAGACTTTGAACGACGGCAGCAAAGTCTTTACGCTGTCTGCCACTGAATACGTTTGCGGTACATTCAAAAATTCTGCGGTCAGGTCCGTTATTTGCTATTCTTTTATCCCAAATCAGTTCACATATCTACCATTGCATTTGTATGTACCCGGCAGCCGGTTCATCGACTACAGTGGTTGTTGCAGTAGCCGGTCCGAGCTCTTTTCCGGCCATCGCCTTGCAGTGAGGCTTTCTTCCTCGATGCACACCAAGCTAACATCTCTTCACAGCCCAATCTCATCGTTTGCGCCGCCTGATGCCGGTTTTTTGTGATCAACTGCATATGCGACTCAGTAAGTCTAACAATTACATTTACTTATTTGCGTGCGGATCTTTTCCGCCAGATCTGATTTATCTCTTCTCCGTCGAGATGCTTCGTTTCCTACCAAATTGTACCACTGCTGTGTATCCAAATTCATGTTGAGCTTCAAATTGTTTCAAGTTGAACATAATGCAGAGCCACACAAGAGCCACATCTCTTTGAGTGAGTCAGAGCAAGAGTAATAAGACCGTAGAAAAACAGGGTTATTAAACTAAGAAACCCACCGAGGCTTCCAGCTTTGTCCCATTCTACACTCACAGAATAAGTTTCAACAACCACCCGCCCTGGAACGACCTTACCGACCGAGAATTCATCATGTCACGGTGACATGCCGAAGCATCGTTTCCGACCATCACCAGGGTCAAAAGCCCCACTCTGGCCGAATTGGAATGTCCGTCCTCTGGTGCCGGCGATGAAGCATCAACAATCTAATTAACTTTTCCGTGTCATCCTTTCCCACTTTTGTGTCTGCTTTCTCGCGATCTAAGGACTTATGCCGGCACTCACTCTTGACGCCTGGGAGTCTTTCTAGACAAAGCGGGGAAGGCTACTTCCCAAAATCTTCCTCTTCAAGATATCAAGCCGAGGAGGGGATAGCCCTTGAGTGGACGCTTCCAGAACCTGGGCAGGGTATTGAACGGAGAACCCCAAATTTCGCTCCATCTGTCCAACAAAATTCTATCAAGCGCTCATGAATTCCCTCGACCACAATTCTGGATTTCGACAACCTTAGTAGCCGACTTCGTTGGTATATCCCGACACTAATGATACTCTAGCGTAAGTTTATCCTGGATTCGCTCCACAAGAAAATACACCCTGAAATCATTGTAACTTCCTGCTGTAAACACGCTTCTAAAGGTCGCTTGCTTCGACAGCAAGCGACTAACATGTCGGCTCTCAACTATTGGCTTCTCGTCCGACCCTTCGTACAACACGGTATGATGTCTTTTTCTGTGTCAGATCTGTTGGAATTCAAAGAGACACTCCAGTATTAGCAGGGAACCTGGTAACAAAGTGCGCCACAGAAGCAGTGCGCACACATAACTCGTAACTCCAACACACCCCCGCGAGGCCATGGGCGTGCACTCCGAATGGAATTCAAAGAGACACTCCAGTATTAGCAGGGAACCTGGTAACAAAGTGCGCCACAGAAGCAGTGCACGCACATAACTCGTAACTCCAACAAGATCATCTGAACTGAGGAATTACTCATTGCAGCTCAACGGGCACTTGGCACATCCGAGGAGGGTCCCGACGTCACTCACTCCACTCCTGATGTACGTAAGAATATTGCATCCATCGTTAACTCGATGTGGGATACGGGTATCGCCGCTGGAATGGAACTCTGCCCTCAATCATTGCGGTGAATTTTCGTTTCGGCGTTTGAATCATCGTGCTCATTTATCAAAAACCCAATTCGACAGTTTACCGCACCCTACGTCATGGCAACAAACCGCCATGCTAAGAATATTGCGATCCTTTTCATCTGGATGAAAGCCGCCGTTATCATGCCATCCAGTGGCCCTGAAACTGCTCGGTATGCGGTTGGTTTCTTCATCCCCAGCGACTCTCCATTCCAAGCATTGCTTACATGCTCCTGCGATTCCGGGACCTTCATATCCGCGACTCTGATTCTCCCCGATTCAGTCTCATTTCCCTCTCTTATCACATCGGCGTCGGCGGAACCTGCGGCCTCCGGAGTCCTACTTTACGACAAGAATTTATCCCAGCCTATTGCACGGCGCTGCATCTAGCACGTCAGTACCCTGCTCCATTCAAATCTTCACACGTTGGACACCCGATTTCGACCTAGCCCCGTGATTCTGATTCCGCCGCTGTCAGTATGAACAAGAATATTTCTGAACAGATGTCCAATATTCGGTAGAACTTTCTATCGACTCTTTTGCCAAAGTCTTCTTAGCCTTACCGGCAGAACTTTGGCGAAGATCAACACATCTCCGCTCTCTTCTCATTTGTTTTATTATCTCGAACCGCTCTACACCCGTCGTCTCCTTACTCCTTTGACAGCGACTGATTTGCTCACTCTTACAGTTACAGCTGCCAGCCGCTTCTTTCTCTCTCTGTATAATTCCATCCGGGCTATCTTCCGAAACCAGTCACAGCCGGTTCTCAATTTCACCTACGTCGCTGCCTACGATTTCAACTACGTTCTAAAACCGAAAATGACCAGCACCTACCAAGTTTGTGGTCTTAGAATTACACTAACTGTGCTTCCACAGAAGCACGGCGAGAATATGTCCATCAGCATCTACGTGTGTCGTTTCCCTATTCGGATTTAACACTCAATCCTTTCTTCCGGCAGTCCCGTTCGTGCCAATGCGGAGTTTGCTTTCGACAATTCTTATTCACATGCTGCTCGTAGGACGATGACGATGTGAGTTCCCACTTTTTACTCTACCACCAATCACACTTATAAATTGAATGGAAGGCCCCACCTCCGCCTGAGGATGTATATGGCAATGAAATTTGCTGAAATCTCCATCTGTGATCTCTCTACCCGGGTCTCCCCTTTTCTGTACCATCACTATCTGTGCTCTTGACTTCAATCTCTCCACTGCCGTAGCGTAGCGAAGGCATATCTTGTTATATGTGGAAGGATTGTGAATGTACTCGACCTGATACATCTGGCGCGCCGGCCAACGGCAACTCTCACGACAGCAAACCGAAGGAGTTGAGCCCTTGCCAAAGCTGTTTTTCTCCTTCGCCATGCTGCTTCCTGCCTACATTGACTCAAGCACCACACAGATCTCGTGTCACACCGGAATCGAGGGTGAACGCCATGGGTAGACCAGATGGTGCCCACAGTTGTTGGAGTAAAATATTTCAACTGCGCACCCTGTGTCTGCATCGCCCGAGCTGTACGACTTCCCCACCCTCTTGCTCACTCCCTCCGTCTCCTTCCCACCACGTCTGCGCGCCCTCATCGCCCACGAGCTCGTGAACCGCATCCTCCTCTTCCTCCCTGAGCTCCACTTCGTTCCCACCCTCCTCCGTCCCCTTCTCTTTTCCCACCTGCACCTACACACGCCACCTCCCGCGGTTGCAGCTCTAGCTCCAACTCCCACGAATTGACGCGGACGCGGACGAATAGGGTGCGCGGATGTGAGCCGTCCCTCCTTCAGCTCGTCATCCACGCCATGCATCCCTTCCCGCCCGGCCGCGGCGTACGGCGATGTGTTATTCCTGGGCGATCTTAGAGTTCGCACCCGCGACCCTCGCATCCCGTCCGTCGCCTCCCCTTCGCTGAGCGCGTGCGCGTGCAAGCGTTCTTGAAATCCACAACAGCACCCGCCCCACTCCGGCAGCCAGCTCCCTGCCCACCGACTCTCTGCGCACGGGGGACGCCGCGAGGGGGACGAGTAGGAGTATAAGCACCCATCCGCTGGCGTGCGCACGAGCCAGCGTTCTTGGAATGGTCACCCGCTCCTCCTTGTGGCGGACAGAAAAAGACTTGCGCGGGAAGGACAATCGGACGAGTACAAGAACGAGCACGAGGACGAACACGCACACTCGCACCCGCACGCACATCCTACTGCGTCTCTGCACCCGCTCCAGCTGTCCGCCAACGCCCAACCCTTCTCCGTCGCACAGGGCTTTCGTTGCCCACACCACAGGCGCTCCCTCGGCGAGCAGCAGACGAGGCAAGACGAGCCCAGACCCGAGCACCGCGTAACCTCGGCGATTTCACAGCTGACGGGGCGGGGGCGTAGACGAGCACGATACGATGGGGCTTGCTAAGAGTGCGAGTGCATTTGAGATGGTGACGAGCGCATTGCTGGGTGTGCGTGGTGGGGGTGGGTGGAGACCGTCGGAAACGTCGGCGCGTGCACCAAAAGAACGGGCCGCCCCGGGGCGTGCGATGAGGTACACGGGAGCACGTCGGAGTCGAGGAAGTGCGCGGCGGGCTCTGGAGTAGAGCTCGTGTGCGCGGGGCGGGCGGGCGGGCGCGATGACTCGGCGAGCGGCTGCGGGGGCTCTGAAGGGTAAAAGGAGTAAGTATAAAGTATAAAGCGGAGGTGGGAGGTCGAGAAGAGAAGTATGAATCAATGACGGGAAGGGAAGGGAAGATGGGGTGCAATAAGTAAGTGAAAAGGCATGGAGAAGAGTAGTCGGGACGAGGAGAGTTACGAAGAGAGCCAGGACAAAGAAAGGAATGTGCTTACCTCGTATGGGGCGGAAATCATCGACCCTCACGCGCGATGGGTCGCACTCCACAGTCCATGTTCCCAGCTTCTTTGCCCGTCCGATCTGGCGCTCCGGCGCGCGCTGGCATACGCGTAAGTGTATGTGCAGGGAGAAAAAGAGGTGGAATAATGGAGAGCGTACTTTATCTCCTGTGCAGAAGTCCCCATTACTTAGTAGGTTGCTGCGATGGAAAACGGGTCGAGTAGCTTGCGCGGCAGCGACATTCCAAGGCGCAGTGTCGAGCGAGCGGGAACGCAATGACGCCCCGCGCGGTAGGGCCCTGTTTATAATTCCCGAGCGCATTATAAACAGTTTTTTATTCTGTGTTTGTAAACAGGGTGTTTATAAACACTCACGCCAATGGGCCAAAAAAACAAGATTTCTCACAGGTTTTGGCACTTTTGCCCGGCTGCTGGCAACTTCAGGTTCAAGACACCAGGAAAAATCCCTTCTTTGTGGCTTCATGCTAGAAAAACTCAGAGCGATCAACAGATGCTGAGCTTCGGCTATTTCTTGGCTCTATTCTGATCAGTTTCAGGTCAGTGTGCTCACCCAGAGCTCGGGAACAATCAGTGAATCATATTTCAACCAGCTCATGCCAGCCCAGACCCCCGGCTCATACTCAGGATTGAGCCTTGAGACCGCCAAAGCACTGCCACAGTGAATTAAAAACAGGGTATTCTGGCCAGGGGATATGAAAACCGGTTTATAATCAGCTGTTTATAAACATGTTTATAAACGGGGATTAAAACAGGGCCCTACCGCGCGGGGTTACCAAGCAAGCGACGAGGGCGCGCAGCGAGGATGGGACTCGAAGCTGTGGAGGGGGAGTGAACATCAGAACAAGGGTAAGACGGAGAGAGTTGGGGATGAAAAGACAATCCGATAAAATGAGGAAGAGGAAGGAAAAATGAGGGGAGGAACAGCACGCACTGAAGTTGGTGCAAGTCCCGACTCAGCCGCAGATGCCGTCATGTCTCCACAAAGCGACGGCATTGCCTTTGTCCGTCTACTATCCCAGCTGCACGTCGCCATTGTCGGGCTACTATCCCGCCGGCACATTGCCTTTGGTGCTCCCACAGGCGGATCACGGGCCATTGATCCCCGTCCATGGCCTGTCAAGTCTGGCATCATCGGCACCACAAACGCGCCATATTGTGCAGTCGTCGTACATATCATGTGTGGTGCCGAGGAATTCGGATACCGGAGTTTGACAGGTGGTGATGCACGGAGATCAACAGGCCGTGATCCACTGAGAGTACCCCGACAAAGACGGTGTGGGGATGGGCTAGTAGCCAGAAAATGGCGACGTGTGGGTGGGGTAGTAGGTCAACAAAGGCGACATATGGACATGGTTGGAGACCGACAAAGGTGGTGTGCAAACGTGGCGGTAGCCTGACGAAGGTGATGTGCAGGCATGGCAGTGTGCCCACAAAGGTCTTGGGCATAAAGGGGTGACAGTGTCCTGGGAGGCGGGCTAAGCGGGGTGTGGGAAGGGCGCAGGACAGGCGGCTGCGCGATGCCTGCAGCGAGTGCACGGCGGCGAGCAGAGATCTGGTTTGGCGCCTACTTGTTACAGGGGCAAGACTCTGTCGCCGACTCGCAATCCCATCATGCCGTCCCTTTGCAGAGACACAACGGCATCTGCGGCTGAGCCCTGGCTTCGGGAAAACAAAATGTTCACATATCCTACATAAATACATCCTCAGCACTACAATTTATTCGTAGCCATTTTGAAACAATATCTTATATGTGCGGTATCTAGCTACATTTGAACTAATACTTTGTAAACTAAAAGGATAACTATAACAAAGACCTTTGTCAACTGTCACGCCCACATGCCAATCACATGCGTTGGAAGCATTCGGCTTTCGAATGCGGCGTCCTTTGCTCCCAGTGTCTGTGCCGTTGTCCGTACTGGTGGCTAGCTATCTGGTCTGCATCTCTAGTCCTCGCGTGGTAGATGCCAAACTAAATCGTGAATAACAACGGTTAGCCGCCGTATGCCGTTGACGAAGGGACCCGCGCTTCTTGCGCCAAAAATCGACCTCACTTGAGTTAACAGCGGGTAGCCACAGGAAAAACTAGGGCGAAAAGAATGCAAGCAATGGATCCATTGAGGTAAGACACATAGAATGCATAGAGGTCCGCAAGAAAGGAGAAGAACGGGAGGCCTAAGCCGCGTGCGATTGTCGATGTAGTTCGGAGGAAAGATCAAAGGTTAAAGGTGTTGCCAAGCAACGACATCGATCAAACACTGCCACACTTAGCTCTCTCTGTTACGCTCATGTTGTTTCTAACGCACGCTTATGACGTGTCTCGAACTTACTGTACCATTTCGACCGAAGGTTCAGGTGACGGTGACACCCAAGATTCTTTGATGTGTGCAAAAATCGCCTTTAATTGAAAGAAAATTCATCGGCCATCCCGGACATCCAAAATTCCAAAATTCGTGAACCTTCGGTCGAAATGGTACAGTAGTCCAAGGCAGTGCCTTCTTCAACCACAAGGACTCCATTACCAGTGTGCCAACCGACCAATCTTCGCGTACTATCCACTGGCATACATCTGCAGGGACTGGTTTATCGTTTGGAAGGGCAGTGGCGGCCAGCTCGACGACTCGTTTGCCTTAATCCGTCCGACCTTATTCGTCACCCGACAATGAGGATGTGCTCCCCTAACCCACTTTCCTTTGGTATACCCTCTCCACGGCAGCTCGCGCGCTCAAATGCTCCGTCGAGCTTCTCCTTTCCAAACATGGTGCTGGCAGGGAATCCTAAGCCTTCTCAGAGGCGCCTTTCTTGCTCCATAATCATAGTATTCCCATTGCTGTAAACACCATATCAACACCATTATTCTAGGCCCAGGTATATTACTTTTTTTCCCAGGTACATCTGACTCCGTCGAGGCCGTCGTAGCGCTGAGGCTACAGACATTTCATGCACCCGTGATAAGGTGCATCCCTGAATTCGATGCTCATTTTTGTCTGCTTACCGTTCACCCTTCCCTCCCGCTGCTTGCGGTGTCGGTCCTCTGACTATGTCAGAACTTGTACTACCCGAGATATTACGCCACACATCCCAGAAACACGGCATGTAAGAATTGCGCCATTGCGAGGTCTGACTCGGGTGTGCCATTGGATACTTCTGCACAGACACCGAAGTCGCTGCTCCCTTTCCGTGTACTTTACCAGACGGATGTGTTCTCTGATTTCTCGTTCTTTGACTACACGAGGTTCTTAATTTTACTTGTTGTAGTCGCTGAGATGTCTCTCCAGCTTCTGTTTATGTCTGGCACTCGACACGCCATCCATCCGGGCTTCCATGCGGGCAGGCAAGTATCTTTTCTCTATATCACGCTGCTATTCTCGACTTGTGATTTTCTTGGATCCTTCTCGTTCAAACAGCTGAACCATTCCATTGGAAGTCGCTTCCCCGTGCCGCCTGTGGGATCCTAGCGCGCATCTCCGGTACTCCAACTGTGCTCTGCACGCGTCTGTCTTCTTTCTAATAAAAAAATAAAAAAAAGGGGGGGGGCCGCACCTTATGTACCGCAAATTGCTGTAAATCATAGGACAGTGACACGAACAGGGGTCTGAATACCCTCCTTCTCTCGTCCACGAACCCGGGGCTCCAGCGTGATTCCCATGCTCCAGTCAATCGGCTCTGGAATCGGCTCGAATGAGAAGTTGAGCAACAAGGCCGACAGGACGAGCTCTGAAATCAGGGATCAATCAAATGTTTACCCAAGCAACAAGATCACCCACTCATTTCGAGAATCGCGAAGATTTTGCCCCTGGATTATTTAAGAATCGTAAACAACACCCAAGAAAAAGGAACGTACGGGCAGACTTTGGCCCCGCTTAAGAACGTCATCCTATAGCAGCACTTCAGTGTGACTGGAGGGAAAACGAACGCATATACTTACATGCTGGAATATGCTCCCGGAAGTTTAATTTGGGTTTGAGAGCGGTTGAGCCACCTCTCGGGTTTGAATTCGGAAGCATCTGGGCCCCAAATAGCAGTTGAGCGGTTCGCCGCGCTTAGTCCGAGGTACACCGCGGTTCCCTCTTTGATAAGTAGCTCTCTGGTTTCTTCGCCAGTGATGGTCGAACGGATGGGATATGTGAGTGGTACCATGACATCTTTGAGCGTCCTAAGTAAAGGTGTTGACTATCACTCGAAGAATTGCAAACTGAGAACGCACTGTCTCCAAAAAAAGTGACCGCAGGGTGAATCCGCAGCATCTCCCTGACCAGGGCGTCGAGCAGCGGCAGTCTCTTGAGTTCGTTAAAATCCAAGTCTGCTCCGGGTGCCTTTTTCTGAAATGGTCATTAATAATATATGAGCATGGTCGAAATGAGCCCTACAGCCTTGGCCTCGCAGATTTCCTCTCGGAGTCTTTGTTGAAGATCGGGGTTCTCGGCTACGATGCTGAGCAACCGAGCGAGAGAAGAGGGCGTGGTTTCTTGACCACCGAGAACGATAGAGCTGCAGGGATAGTCGGTCATTAGGCGGAGACTCCTCAGGAAAGTATCGGCTCACCCCATATTCGCGAGCACAGCGTCGTCGGACATTCTTTCCGCTTCTTCGGCCTCCCAGTTGGCCCGAACTGAGAAATATAATCGTTGGGCGGTGTAGCAGAAAGAAGGACGAAGAGCACGTACTCATCGACGTAATGAGGTCTTTCCCGCCGGCTGCAGTTTTTGCCAACGCAGGTGAACCAGCCTCCTCCAATACCTTTTGACGAGAGTTATAAAGCTTAACATAAACAGGGTGCATAGCGTCGACAGAGGCTCTGAACTGCGAAAGATGGTTGTGACTGAGCTGACCGTGACTCCGTAGATGATAGGAACTGACTTTGCGTGCTGCTGGCCAGGGAAACGTTGCGATGGATGCAAGCGTCCGACGCAACCACACTGGTTGTATCTTCCTCCATGACTCCAGGAATGGCAGAACCGGGAACAGTCTGCTCGCTAGCGGTCTGTGTAAAGGGGTCAGAAGACTAAAAGTAAACGGCGGGAAGAATATCCACAGGACAGAAATGATCGCGCCATGAAATTCGTCAAAAGCTTCGCTTTGTCGTCGAAGGAATTGAACGTGTGTCCGAAACCGGCCATTCCGATGATTTCCAGTGCAGCACGCGTCAAGTAATCGAGCATGTCGACAACCTCCCCGTTCGGTTTTCCCGAGACAGCGGCCGTTAGTTTTAACTGCAACTGCGAAGACTTAGTGGATTTCCACGGAGATATAAATTATGTCAAGTCGTACCTGACGAGTGACCTGGTAGAACATCGGAGTCAATTTTGATACGCGGCTGGCCGTAAATAAGGCGTCCATATTTACTTCGTATATTAAAGAGATGTCTCGAATCAGATTGCATCTGTTTGCCCATCAACCGTATTTATCGTTTCTCACAGGTGATAATTTCTTCTACCTTACGTCCTCTGCCCTTCGTAATCCAAGACTAATTCGAGATTCCATTCCATTTTTGTTCACTATATCCCGTTTATAGTGCTTGACGCTTGGACTGACACATCTCTTCAGCTCGGAACCACGACTCGAACCATAGAGGTAAGTGTAGATAGTCCGGCAGTAAAAAAAAGCTCACTCTCCCCATCGATTCGGCCCGTGGTTTTACAGAATCTGGACCAGCCTCGAATAAGATTTATGAGTTTTGCGCTCAGTATTCATTTCTCCTTTCCAGGACTGACGTTCACTTCACCTCTACACAGGCAATGTGTTGACATCGGTCCGTGATGCAGCATCAACACCTTATTGAATCAGTCTCGCTCCCGGTGAAGCCTCCTTCATATTTCATTTCGCCCGCATAGTTACTTAGATAAATGACCAAAATGTATGTACAGTATGTATCGAATAACGCGACATATTAGCGAAACAGTTTTCGCGTCAACGATGTGCAGCCGGCGGGATATTCGGGAATAAGACGGTTGTCTGCGCCGGAGCGAAGCGACGGCATATCTTGTTTCCGCTGAAAGTATACTTTGTCAAGTGTTGCGTCTACAGAACGAACGAGGACGCACCTGTTTCTTGTGCTCACGCCCTGGAGATATACTGTGTCAGATACTGCACATACAGAACGAATGAGGACGCACCTTTGACAGAGGCAACACCGTCACCGCAATTTATAATGCCGAACAATCTACTCTGGATGTTTACTGATACCAATGTCTAGTCGTATCGTAGAAAGCATACCCGGCGAACTCTGTGGACTCCGGGAACCAAGCCTGCTGTCTAATAAGAATCGAATTCAAGGCTGCAGGGTCGGTAATGTACAGTGCATCGGCCTAAAGCGCAAGATCAGGGAATGCTGTATTTTGGACGTATGGAGCGACTCACACCGATAAGCCCACCCTTCAACCGTGCGACGTGCCCATATTGCTCCGGTATGTTGAAATGCCAACTCAAGGCATCGGTGCTATGCAAATCCAATAGGTATCCTTGGCAAAGACCCAGAATTACTTGTAGAGCTAAGAACCCAGTGATGGACATACCAATAACACTACTTGGCTTGGGGCCAGGTATAAAGGCGTACGGCTTCTTGGTCTGCATCCATTTCTTCCACGAGGAGGTTGCGATAGCGACAAAGCTCAGCGCACAAGTTGCTGTTACCAACAGGGAAACAGAGTCGTCGGAGAAAAGGACCATTATTTAGCGGTGAGTACCGAGAGGAAAGGGTGATTTCTGTGGGCTCTTATTTTGTGCGGCTTTTATGTCGTAATGTGTGCAAGGCTCCCGACAGCAAGCGATGGTGAGATTCATTCATCAATAGGCAGTCATTCCTCCATATGGGAGTTCCACATATTTTGACGATGATATCGTGGGTGGGGCATGCTAGCGTCGACCCTGAACTTCTACACTGTTCCCCGCCCAGTAGTGGCGAGAAATGAATGCTCCAGGCCATTCAACGTCGCACGCGAAGCACAAATACAAATAAAAAGAACCCGCAAGCGGCAGACTCCAGAGCCCAGAGTTTGCATGGTCCGATTTTCATGGGCATGGGTGTGTGTGATCCGATTCTCATGGACACGGGTGGGTGTGCGTCCGTGATAAGATGTCCCAACAGTTAATAGTTCTGCGGTTTCCGAGGTTGGTTAGGAACTAATCAAGACTAGTACTTACTGGGTCAGAGTATGAGGCTGCATGAGGCTGGATGTAGCTGAAAGGAAGGTCTTAATTTGGCAACTCTGACCCAGTTGCCTAGCTGCTACTTAGGCCCTAGCAGCCTAGTAGTAGGATGGTATTTACGCGAGAGCCTCGAAGTTGACTTGCATTAATCAAGGCGCCTGGCATTATTAGTATTGATTCTGGCGCCAGTCTTCACATTCCGCACCAGTGCACGTATTATGTGGCCAGATGACATTATGGGGATCTGGAAGGTATGGCAGATATGGCAGGTATGGCGCCATACTCACCAGACCACCGCCAGATCTACATTTTGCTGATGCACCCGAGAACTTGTCGTACCAGATGGCATACTATCTTGCAATTTTCGGGACACACCTCAGGGAGCACCGCCATCATGCCGTAAGGGATGCTTGGAGGTAAATTTTCGATCAAAATTGTTGCCTCTGAGTCAATGGTGACTCAATGAAGAAGAAAATCATGATTCTGGCAACATCATTCTCTTCATAATGTATGTAAATCTTCCCTCCCAAAAATTCAGTGTGGTTGAACAAGTGCCCACCCTCCGAGGAGGTGTTCAACAGAACCAAAGCCTCAGGTGCCAAATGGAAAGACAAAATAGCCTGTTTGCGCTGCAGCCATTCGAGCCATTTGATGGCTGTTTGGCGTTGCGCAAATTGATGGCTCATGGCTCGAATGGCTTTGATACTTACCATAATTTTTGGTGTCAGTGAGTGACCTCAAAGTTGTACAGCTCATGTATGGGTGACTCGTGCTACCCATATATATAACAGCGGAATTATAGGCCCAAAATACTTAATTTTGTTGAATTTGGAGGTCTCGTGCAGTTCAGAAGCATTCCTCAAGGTCCATGAGGGATAACACACTCATCGACACTCTTTCTAGCAGAAAAGAGCTTATATGACATTATTTCGTCAGCCATCCATCGGCCGTTAGCCATCAGTTTGCGCAACGAGGGCCATGGATGCCGATAGCTTCTTTCTCAACATAGTGATAGCTTCTTAGATCCTGTTTCTGCGGTTCCCAAGAACACAAAGGCTTCAGACCATGCCTGATTAGAGTGTTCGGATTAGCGCCACGATCCCTGCCTAGAGCCCGCTTTAATACCTCTTTTGTTGTCTTTGACCTTTTACTGCATGCACGGTTTCCACGGCAGATAGGTTCTTTCCTAAAACAGTGATACCTCTGCCGCCTTTTTTTGGAGGCTATTTCTGCGGTTCCCACAAATACTTCCTTTGACAAATTACTCTTTTTATAAGATTACAAGGGGCTGGTCGGCCGCTTCGCGGCCTCCCATCCCCTTCCATGCAATTTATTCATACCAAGATTTATTTTATTACAACCAATGGGAGCCAAAAAAAAAAATCTGCCTACTTGAAAAAGCTACATCTGCTGGAATTTTTATTGTCGGCTCGACCTCATCGGATTGTGCACTGTTTTCCATCAATATTGCTCCCGGAATTTATCATCTTTCCAGCCGTAAACACTGCATTAGAAGGGGCCTGTTCGCCGCGGCCGCCTTTGTTTCAGTGTGGTGGGAGAGATCTGTCAAGGTTAACGCCGGGGCAGTGTCTGTCAAAGTATGCTAGAAGGGTGACGTCAAGTGCCGAGATGTCAAATGATTGATTGCCCGTGGGCCGGTGGGAAAGAAAGAGCACGATCAAGGGCGGCGGGCTGCCATGGCGGATGGCATCAGCGGAGATTCAGCGGAGATTAAAAAGGCTTCGGACGGACAGAGGTGCTTAATTTTATAAAGAGGGTGATGTGTGTCCGTCCGAGGCCATTTCAAACTCCGCCCATCGATCAACTGGCGTTTATCGATTGTGCACCAAATGTGTTATAAAACCGATCGCTTCGGCCCAATTAAATGGCGTAGATTCCCTGATGAATATCAGTTACCCATAAACTCAACTGGGCTCAACTCAACCAAGTGCACAGTAAAGACCATTGAATATCAATTTTGAAAGAAACTAAGTAATAATTTTGCAAAAGGGGATGGGAGGCCGCGAAGCGGCCGACCAGCCCCTTGTACCTCGTATATTAAGCAGATGCCTCGTACCACGATGCACCTGTTTGCAACCTTCCATTTTTCCTACTGTCTGCCGGCGCTTCCCGTATGTGCGTGCAATTTCCTGTTTCATTTCGGGGTTCTCCAGCTAACCAGTGCATCAGAATTTAGCTTTGGGCCACGGAACTGGCCGCTCTACAATCTATTTTCAACCTCGCCGAAAAAAAACACTTCATCAATAGCTCACCAGACTCATCGAGCCCGTTACAAGACTTCGAGCTACAGCAAGAGCCCGAGCTACTCCAACATCTATACTTCAACCACATGCTTTCAATATCTCTCAAGACAAAACTGCGCGGCATACCTCGGGTTCGTTATGGCCTGCAAGCTGCACCTGTCAAGAGCTCGAGCGATTCAAGACGTCCAGTAAATGTCATGCTTTCACGCGGAGTGAAGATTCCCTTCGTTAGTCACTTCCTCATAACATAGTTCGAATGTTCAATAGCCGTGATGACTTTTATCATTCTTCTCCCCCTTTCGTTAATAGCTTCTCAGCTTCCAGTCTTTTCTCGGTGACGGCCCAAGTGTTTGCAATCGGGATGTTAATGATCATCTACCTTTCGTTGAGCAAGTTTAAACTACAATAGCGGTTGAACAAATATCATCGGCGTCGGAAGCGATTTGAATCAGGTTCGTCCTGCACTCCGTCATCAATCCCTCATTTCCTCGGGCATCTGCATGTTAGACCTGAAGTTGAGATTTTTCTGCTAGCAACAGAGCTAATTCTTATAATTTTTTATTATCACCTGATCTCACACTTTCGGGTAAATCGCAGCACTGTCGTACGTATCACGATTCATTCACTCCCGCAGCTGAGAAAGTTCTACGGTGGTTTGTGTCTTACCGCCCCGAGATTCCCTCCTACGCTTCGCGAATCCCTAGCTGAGCGCGGGGTCCGTTCTCCGTAGAATTTCGATGATTCGGTGAGAAAAAGAAGCTGAACCGCGATAGAGTCATTCAATTGTACTCAGATTCTTTCTCTCCCATCTGCCTCGATCATTATTTGCGAGCGGATGTGGAGGCATTTCATTGTCTGGATTCTTTGTGTTCATTATGTCTAGCAGCAATGTATAATGGCATTCAATGCTCACATATTTGACTTTTGCATCGACAGACGTTGGTTTTGGAGAGGGTTTGTTGATTGCTGGTAGACTTCAGAGGGTGAAAGTTTCTTTCGACACTGCATTCAGGGCCCAATCAGCCTGGGGACGGCATAGCCAGAGCTACCCGCCCTGTTTAGCCTGCCGAGGTGCCGGAAGTGCCTGCCACCAGAAACTGACACCTAGCCGCAGGCTAGCCGAAGCTGGCCGAACGACTCCTAGCCCAAACTAGCCATGAGCCGGCCAGAGGTACACGTGAACGGGACTAGGTGGCGCAATGCCTTGAGCTAGCCGAGGCATAGCCAAAGCATAACCTCAGCGAGCCGACGGCGAGCCAGAGCTCCCAAATGCGTCGGCTGGTTGGACTATGAATGCAGTGAATGCAACACATTGAACAGTGCCATCAGCTGTCTTTGTCGGAGCGAAGCGAAGGCATGTCTTGTAGAATTGAAAGATGCGACATCACCGCACACTGAAGCATTCTCAAGTGCTGAAAGACAGCGCTTTTGCCAGTGGGTAGGCTCAACTACCTCATGATCGCATCGACCAGCTCGACTACAGGAAATAATGATGTAATGCCACAGTCCTCCCCTTTCACTCGCCTATAAGTGTCGCCTATAAGTGTAGAGAACTAATCTGAAAGACATACACTGGTGCGATGTACTTGTGAGGTGGAATCATCCAAGAAACAGGCCCTATATGTTCTAGATTAGAAGGTTGGGGGAAAGTGGGGGCTGCCCTGCTTTAAACTCCGATGGCCGACATGACTGAGAGCCAAATTTACATGCTGATTTCACCGTATGAAAGTCAACGGTACAGTTGTCTTTCTTATTAAATTGATTCCTGCAGTACTGCATCGTTATAATCTTCGTAAAAATACGTGGTTGCAAGTTTAGATCATACCAAACCTATTCTCCGGGAAGAATATTCTGCCCCTGCGTACCCTGCACGAGTTGGCGTGTACGCTGAATGTGCACGCTGGCTACCCCTTCCCCCCTTAGCGTTGTTACCCCGTGCGAGTGGACGTGTTTACACCGACAATATCTCGTCGTTCAAGTATGCCACAGGCCTCACCATGCATTGCCCGGTCATGAATGAGTTTTTTCCGGCGCTTCTCTGACTGAGTGGAATTTCAATGTGGCCGCAGTACGGACAAGTGTTGAACTCGGTGGCATCTCGATCATATATGCTCCTACATTCACGTACATAATTTTCTGCCAGTTACAACTTGCGTAGATAAATGTTGCGCTGATTGAATGGTATAATGTTGTTCGAAGTGTTGTGATGCCTTATATATTGCCCGCAGTAAGGCCAATATGCTTATCTAAGTCTGGACTCCGTCTAGAGCTACGCTTCGTGCTTGTCTAAAGGGAGCGACTCGGACAGGCTGAAATGTTCAATACCCCTGCTGACCATGTAAGCACGGCATTTAAAACTCAGGAAAAGCGGTAGGGGAGAGCAACAGATAGGGTCCGCGAGCAGAATTTCTACTGTACAGCGCGCCCAACGCTCAGAAAACATCAAATGGAATGAAGAGAATAGGGGACTCGCCTTGCGTCCATTGCACGCAGTGACACGACCTTCGAATCCATTCGTCTCATGTTCGGATGCTGTTCCGAGGGCAGCGCAGAGCGAGTGGCGTAGTAGGAGCGAGGAGTCGCAGTCCTGAGATCCGACGCTCGGAAAGAGGTTAGTTAGCACACCTGCCAGAATGAGCAGCGAAGGGAATGTGTAGATGGGGTGAAGTATGACAGATGCGTAGCGTACCCATGTGCATGTCAGGTCCGCTTGCGCGTCCGTTGGCGAAGAAGAAACAGCGTCGATGCGAGCCGTCGTGGCGGTGACATGCCCGGCTGGTAAGGAACGTTAGGACGCAAAATAGGAGAGACAGATTGGGGAAAAGGAAGGGCAAAGATAAAGAGGAATGGAGCCTAGAAAAGTGGGACACGAGTCATTAAGAAGTTATATCCAGACGGGAGCCGGAGGATGGTGGATGATGAGGGAGTGCAAAGAGGGAGAAAAGTGCACGCATGAGACGTACTCTTTCTCAACAAGCCAGCGTCTACAGTGGGCATTTCCGGTGCGCAAGAGTTTGTAACTCAGAAGGCTATGAAGGAAGAACGCTGCGCCACAACCGAAGCGACGGCGCTAGCACTACAGGGATGAGCGGCTTAGTACGCTAAGCAGAATGCAGAACGAGGGGCAAGATGGAGGAGAATGTAGAATGTGGAAGAAAAGAATTGGATGACAAAGAATATGATGGCAGAAAGATTCAGGGATAGAAGGACTATGGCAACGAAAGAATGCGTCGACTGAGACGGTGATAAAACACTGTCAGATTTAAGAGAGAGAAAGACGCACCAGAAGGAAATAAATAACAATCGAGATGGACGGGAAGGTGAAAAAGCCAGAAGAGCAAACGAGACGAACGCGCTTCAAATGAAGGACGGTGGTCCCCGTTTGCTGTTGCAGTGGGCGCGGCGTGGACGGTAAGGAAATCCTACGCGATGTGATGTGGACTAGCTCGCATTAGGGTCGGGACAGAGCAGTGAGTAATACCATCTGTGCGCGGGCGGAGGGAAAGGAAAGAAGGGACGGGAGAGGATTCAACGACACACCTCACGTTGGTCTTGCACGAGCGCGTCGTAAAGGTCGTGTGCGAAGGATTGAGATGCCAGAGTGCGCCAGGAAGAGCGGGTAAGCGGCAGTGTAACGGGCGGTGCGATTTCCGCATGCGCACGTTGCTTCTCTGTGCTCGTCCTTCTCGAATATGACTCGCAGGCTGCAAGGACGTCAGAATGAGCAGAATCCACCATCTCCGAAGTGAGAGACGGTGATGGATATCTCACGGCAAATTGGTGAATGAGCGTGAGGTAGCGGTAATGCGGGAGAGGAGCCAAGGAGATGGTGCGCACCGCTCGACGGATTCACGAGCGGAGTGTGCGATTAAATGCCAGCGCGATAAGAAGATGAAGGAGAAAAGTGCGCGATGGCGTACTTTAATCACCGGTGGAACGGCTAGTGGCGTCGGGAGACGGCCATTGTCACCCCAGGTATGCCGTGAGTGCGTCCATATGGAATGAAGGGATGAATGGAGAAGGATGGAAGGTGGAAAAATCAAAAGGATGATCAAGAAAAAACAGAATTTGACGCCCCCATAGAGTCCATTCATGTCCCTCAATCGCTCGTGCATTCATGATCATAATCCAGCATGAGGAGAAAGGGAGCAAGGCAGATCTAGGAGACGAGGGCGGGCAGACCCGAAGGCCGCAAGGAAAAGGCGTCGGGAAATGGCCTAGTCATTGGCATGGAGTTGCTTGGGCGTAGATTATACGAGGATTAAGGGATAGATAGCGGGTGGAAGTGGAGGTAGTGGTGTGACGTCAGAGCCGGAAGGCGTGATGGCCGTCACCGATGTGCGATCAAACACTGCCACACTTGGTCCTCTCTGTTATGCTCATGTCATTTCTAAAGCACGCTCTCCTAACGGAAGCTGGTAATTTGTCTCGAGCTTGATCCAAGACTATGCCTTCTTCAACATCAAGGACTTCATTACCAGTCCGCTAACTGACCGGCGTTACCCACAATCTTCGCGCATCCACAGTACAACGGCGGCAAAGACTAGCTTATCGTTTGGAAGGGCAGTGGCGGCCAGCCTCGACGTCTTTTTTACCTTCATCTGTCCGACCTTCTTTCCCACCTGTGCTACCACCCATGACGATGCGCTCCCCAACCCACTGTTCTTCAATAGATCCACGGCGGCTGAGGCTCGCCTTCTCAAATGATCTGAAGAGCTTCTCCTTTCCACACATGGTGCTGGCTGGGAAGCCTAATCCATCTTAGTGGCCCGTTTCTTGTTCCGTAATCCTACTACTCCCATTTGCCATAAAGGCCATGTCGACACCATAATCCTCGCGCAGGTATATTACTTTGTTTCCCAGGTACCTCTGGCTCTGGTCGAGGCCGTCATAGCTCTAATGCTAATGAAATGCCAGGCAGACGTGAAGAGATATGTTTCCCAAAGCTCGATGCCCATTTTCATCTGCTTACCGCTCGTCCTTTCCGCCCGCACTGAAACTACTCGAGATGCCATGTTTAGATGTGTAGCACAGTATATGGGAATTGCGATCCTTGACTCGACTGTAAATAGCTCTGCGCAGACACCGAGCTTTGGTCTCCATTCTGCTGGTAGGGCAGCATATCATTCCGAGCGAGCTCTGGGATGTCTCGGCGATTCTCTGGGTCTGTTCTCCAAGCCGAATACCCCCTCGTCAATTAAACTTTCTGCTCTCCTATCCGTCATCTCCTTCAGTTCAGCTCCTCATTTTCCGTGCACTTTACCGGGCGAAAAGAGTTTCTGGGTTCTCACTCCTCCATGACGACACGGCCTCGTGGTTCCTTGATTTTAGTTCTCGTAATCGCTGAGATGGCTCTCCTGCTCCTATTCGCGTCTGGCACTCGACACGCCGTCTTGCCGGTCTTTCGCGTGGAGTATCTCTCCCTCATGTTACGCTGCAATTCTCGACCTCTCGTTTTCTTGACTTGCTTTCATTCAAACCGATGGACCGCTTCATTGGCCGCCACGTCCCCGTGCCGCCTGTGCGATCCTAGCGCGCATCTCCGGTACTTCACGAGTGCTCTGCACGTATCTGTCTACCTTCTAACGCTCGCTTAACCGTCAATCCCCTGGAATTCTTTGTTCAAGTCTTTATTTGACATTGACTTTTCTTCTTCCTTTGAAAGACCCTGGCGCCCGGGCCACTCGAATGTTCCTCGTAAATCCGACTTGGTCTGGTCAAACATCGACAGTGTGAATCGTAATATCTCGCTGGACGTTAACTCCTGCGAGCGGATACGGAAATGGCAACTTCAACTCAACCCGCTCATCTCAACAAAACTGACATAAATCAGTTGCGAACCGATGCGTCGAGGTCGCCCTGTCTTATGTTCTTTGATTTGACTCGAAGTTGAACTCTCCACGTGCTGTACAACAGGCTCTCCAAGCCGTTGTAGGAGTTGTGTGTCGGGAGGGTGAACTTGTTTATTCCTCGAGATTCTCGTGTCTATTTGACAAGAGCTCTTACGGTGCTTTTAGCAACTGGTTTCATAATGACCGCGGTGGCTCGCAGGCTCACGCAGCAGAGGAAGATTCTTCCGACGAGTCTTCCAATGCAACCGCTCGCCTTCGCTCTTACTTCGCGTCCCGTGGGCCCTGTGTATGTCGAGGTACGTACCCGCTTACATTGTGCTATCCCTCTGAGCGCTGCAATGCAACCGCTCGCCCATCACTCGCACTGTCACGTCCCGTGGGTCCTGTGCATGTCGAGGTATGTACCCACCTACATTATACTACCCCTCTCTAACCTTTTGCGCAAGATGGCCAAGTGATTCCCTGTTCGGGTTCCTTTCTCTACTTCCGGACTGGCAGCCCCAGGTAGGGAAGCCGCACTGTATGGGCGCAAAATAGATGATCGAAATACTAACCCTCCACGTTCAGACTCCTGAACTGCTTATTATCATTATTGTTTCAATTTTCTCTCGCCGTTGCCCGCACTTCCAGGATGGTCCAAGCTCGTCTTTTGATACTGATCCAACCACGATGACTTCTATTTGGTCGCTCGACTCGAGGTAATCTAAGTTCGCGCTCTAACATTGCTGCTATTACACTACTTCAGGAGCATGACAACATTTCCAGTTTGTAAACGAGCTGTGGTTCCCAGGAAAGAGGCTGAGATTTGAATACATTCAGGAGTATTCTTTTTCGAATCAATGGTGGTGCAGACTGGATTAAGCACTAAAAGGAGTTGAACTGGACGATGCGGCACTGGAAATCGATAATCCGAGGTGGCGAACTCACTTGGGCAACATACATTTGCCCAACTTTCAGGCACTGGTAGTCGGCGCGGGAAATGCGGTAGAATGCGAAAGTGGAATCAATAATTGGACGCAGATCCCGGACGGGAATTCCGGACGGGGATGCGCGTATCTCACTTGTTGAGTTAATAGAATTTATTCTTATGACTGAGCAACCTACTTTCTAATTGTTGCAGATTTACCTTCGCATTAGCGGATAGAAGACTATCTACGTTGCATGCTCCACCGAGGACAAAATAAATAAATATGACATTATGGCCCTTTGGCAGCCTCGCAATTCCCTCCGCAACCGAACGTATCATCCGATGACGTACGAGGATCGAGCCCCCCTTCGCATGGCGCCTTGAATGAGTTTCTTGGAAACTTGAAGAAGTTTCCGCATCTTCCGTGATGACGCTTTCAGTCCCATAAATAAGCCTGGGTTCCTCTGCGCCTTGAATTCAGGAATAATGAGAGTCCCGAAGTCAAGTGGCGTACCGTCTTACTCGGCCCCAGAGTCGGAAAGATCACGGTACTCAGACATTCTGTCTGCTCGTCGTCTTCGTCGATTCCCGCCACTAAGCAACGTCAGCATAAATTGAGGAATATTGGGCATATGATTACCGGTTGCAAACAGAGCGTCCCGCTCGCAAGATACCTCAAAAAGCGGATACCCAACCTCTCTGGCAATCTCTTGGCTGTAAGGCTCAAAGCCTTTAGCCTCATGGAACTGGCCGATTCCGATGTAAACGCCGTCATCCCACGAGCTGCCGTCAGCCCACATAAGAAATTCAATGTCCGGAAATCCCGCATTCCTCGCTTCTTCTGCGCTTAGACGTTCCGCCCCCGACGGATCGCGGGACCAATACGCTGCACACGCAGGAATTTGGAAGTGTCCCGGAAGCTCGGTTTGAATCTCGGTCAAGGGACATAGAAAGAGATAACCTGGTGGTAGATTATCTATTGGGCCCAGAAGCGACAGCCAGCACTGCATGCCATCCACGAAGACTGGGATAATGGTCACCCATAACCCAAGTTCCATGAAGCTAAAACTCACCATAGTGGTCTAAGTCGAATCTTTTACCCAGGGAGTCGAAAATGTGATTGGCTTGTGCTAGCCATGCCAGCGATGAGAGATAATTGATGAATACATAATGCCGATATTCATCCACGACATTGGCAGAATTCACACTGGGATTGTGATCTTAATGAAAAGATATGTGTTGAGTGGGAAATGCGCACCGAATCCAGCCATTCTCAAGAATTGAAGTGCCTTCTTCGTCCCCATTTAACCTAAGGAAGATGATCGTGAAGATATGTTCAATAGGTAGGACGGGACATACCGATTCCACATGTTATCGACCATGTGGTCTTCTGTCTCCCAGACCCTATCGTCAACCACAACATCGGGCGCAGATGCAATTTCGAACGAATTTTCGTATCCCCAGCCAGTAAAATGACGAATGGACCCCAGTTGCACGGAGTCATTGGTGGAAATCGGGAAGAACTGCCGCTGAGCCAGATGAAAATAACAAATTTCGTGATAAGCGCGCAGCGAAATTGAAGCCAATATATAAGAGTCCTCAGGTACTTGAGAAAAGGAGAAATCAGAGGGTCGGATTCCGGATTCGACAGGTAAAAGCGCCAGGTAATCATGTGCAGGGGCCATGAGCTCGATGCAGAGCTGCGTGGTTGAAGGTCGTATCCACATTATGTACTCGGCCCAGTACTAAAGCCAAGGTTAGGATACAGCAAGTGTGTGAGGCAGTCGAGTTACCAGGTATCTTCCGGACATAGAGGATACATATTTGTTGACATCCTGCAAAAGAGTGAGCAGCTTCGGTGGTAAAGTCATGAATGGTATTACATAGAATTGTGCACCCTGTTAAAATGATCATTTTCATAACAGAGACACAACAGTGTGAGACGTACCATGCACGCCCAAAAGAACACCGTCGAGAAATGGGTGCCGCGGTACTTTTCCAGTATTTCTCCATGGGGGATCAAATCTAACGCGGGACAGCTTTTGTAAGGAAAGCGCTGAGGTCGAGGAAAACGGCAAACCGTCGTGAAAAACCGCGGCATGTAGACCCCTCGCGCTGGCTATACCATAGAGTTGAAAAAGGTAAGGATGTCTGCGAAATGCTCTGTTAGTCTTGACCGCCAAAGTGCGACAAGTATTCTCACCGAATATCTGAATATTGCGATATCTCCGCTCGCCATTGCTGAGGAGGGGAGTCCAGTGGATGATTCAACCCAGACAAGAGAGACTTACCTCTTCAGCACCGTCTCCCTGAAATACTGCTGCCGTCATAGCTGACTGAAGCCCAGGGATCCGAGCAGTGTACATCTTCTTTGTGGATGCTTGTCCTTTCCGGCGACGCACGACAAGGGATCCACTGGTATGCTTGATTTCATTCAGCAAATTCAGATCTCCGATGGGGATCACTCGAAAGTCTATTTGTTTTGTGTCAGTTTGCTTGGAGATCGACGTTGTGGTGGGTTACCAGAAGGAGTACTGGGAGCGACTTGGTTAACAACATTGGTGAAGGTCCCACCGGTAACAACGAAGTCCTTTGAGTTTGGAAAAAAGGCGCTGGTGTATCTGCTGCGTGTGAAAGGAGTTTGCCAGCGGCAAGGGGTTGAGTACGAACTGGTCGCGTGCACCACCAGAAGGATGACTGGGAGCTGCCTCGATAAAATTTGTGAAGTTCCCGCCTGAAATGCCGAAATCCTTCGACTTGGAGAAGAAGGTGCCCGTATATCTGCGATTTAAAGGATGGCCTAAGATACCGCCCATAAGCGCGGATCAGGACACGAACCTATCAGGGAGCGGTTCGTGGTTATCCAACGCCCGCTCAGCGGAGAATTCAGGCTCAAAGTGTGGCTTGTCGTCCATGGGTGGTGGTGGGGAGAAGGAGAGGTGCACAGCGCTCAAAGAGACGCCCATCACAGCACGAGGCTGTATTCTAAAATTACGCGGAAAGCTGTATGATAGTCTTCGAGAATTTCTTGACAGGATGCATGGCTTGGTAGGCTGTGGTCAACAGGGACCGGAAATGAAGCCAGTCCGGGCTGGCGGGCACCCAAGCACAGGACGGCACTCGTTGCAGCGGGATGGCGTAAGTAAAAAGTCCCAGACTAGCACCTGCCACACGATCTTTTACCGACTCCGTCCGCTACAACAAGAAGCTTTCCATTTTTCTTGACAGGCGCTAGCTCTCCACGTCCATTCAGCAGCAAGAGACAAGCTATAGGCTTGTAGCCAAAAGGCCATGGAAGGTGGAAACAGAAGCCGACAGTCGTGATGTCATTTAACCGGCCCGAGTTCCTGAGGAATCGTATGACGTATCCGTCTCGTTTTTTCTTCCTTTCTTCTTTCCTTGCCAACGCACCGATCCAATGCCCGTCGACAAAAAGCGATTGCGCACAGCTGCAAGCCCATGAATCGCACACAGAGGAAATTGTGCTCCTGTGCGCGCGGCCACCACGGAATCTCTAAACCCCACCGCCTCAGTGGCCACGCCCCGCCGCCAGCGTCTGTCTCTGCGCACAGCATCACAGACATACAGTTGGGCCGAGCCAACCCACTCTGTAGGAGAGCACGGTGCGCACCCCCTGTTTCAAAGCCGTCAAGGCGAGCCCCATGAAATGTGCACGTCTAGTGCACTTCTTCGCTCAGCGCATGCCGGTTGAGTCTGCGATGAAACAGGCTCGACGACTTCCGTACGCGCGCGCGGCTCCACAAATGCGCACGTCTGGTGCACTTGACTTGCTCGCCCACTCCGCTCTTGCGCCATGTTGCCTCGCGCGCGCGCCGGTCGAATCTCCCGTATCTCGCGCGCGGTTTCTTTGACGTGCCTTGTCCACTCCATCGTGCACGCGCGCGTGCCGGTCGAGTCCGGCAGAACGGGTCCGAGTCCGCCTCCTTCGTTGCTTCCCCATGGTTGCACCCCAAAGCGCCGCCTGGGCTCGTGTTTCCCTTGCACTCGGTCGCCTATCGCAGACCCTGCAGGCTCCGCACCCCGACGACGGAGCGGGTGGACATGCGACGTCACGCGGCGCGCAGGTGGCGAACACGGCCGCTCGCGCGAGGTAACGACGCTTGGGAGGGAAGCGACGGCGCCCGCCCACATGCAGCGCGGACACTCCAGGGTGACGACGGAAGTCTGCGCAGGAGCAGTGTATCGCTCCGGCGAATATGTTTGATATCATATGAGCTTCAACTGTGTATTTTTATGAAGCTTGCAACAGTAGAAATCAATTCATACTAAAGGCAACTATTCGCTGTTTCTCTTCAGCCGTTCGAAGTCCAAGATAACTTCGATCCTGCTTCTCAAGCTCAACGTCTTTGCTCTCGTGCCGTTGACTTGCACTCCACGTAAAGCATCCTTGCAGTCTTGACATACATTCTGGTCCCGATCCTACCACCTCCGTTTACCTTTGCAATGTCGGGACAGTGCACCGCGAGCAAGTCCGTACACGATACTCTCAGCACCACGTCAGTTGTACTCGCCGCAGACTCCGGAATATTCTTGAGAACTAGGTGCGTGATATGGACGACAGCGAGTTGAACAGTGGCATGGACTGATGAAGGAAAATGAGAACAGGATGAAAGCCGAGAAATTTGTATTTGACCTTGCATTGTATTAGATAATAATTCCAAGTCACTTGCTGCGAGTGTTGAGAGATCGCTTGGGGTCTTGAAGAGTCCGTTTCAAAAGGCTCATCTGGCCGAGGGCCTATGAGCGGTTCTGTCGGATATTGGCGGAGTCCTTGGAATTTCCATTGGGCTGTTCTTTCAGCTTGAATGGAGGTAAGAAGTAGTCTCTATAATTAAAGGACTCTTCGGAAAACTTCGACCCGGGCCCTCTCAATTCCAAATTCCTGTTGCTGCAGTGGAATTGTTGTCAGATAGTGCAGCTCTGGATCGTGAACAATATTTTCTCCGCAACTGTATGAACGGTTATAACAGGTTTACGAGTCCCCGCATTTGACCATGCCTTGAGCGCATGTGCCTAGCAACACCATGAGTCTGTAGCTGTATGAGGGATCAACTTCTCTGCATGAGAAACAGAGCCGATCTTTAATAAAAAACATTAAAACATACGAAATGAAAGGCGCCTCCCACTGCTAGATGCAAGTGATGCGAGTGAGTGTCGAGCTGCAGCCGATTGATCGGCATGTGTGACGTGTGAGCGGCATAGCGGGCCATCGTTGCTTTGAGCTGATGCCATCATGCCATGAATTTCCGCTCTTTTCCACAGGGATAGCAATCCAGGGAGGTTGAAATCACAGTGCAGATGGCGGATCGGTGGGATGCGGCTGTGGAACCAATGCCGTTTCAAGAACAGGGGTTGGAGGAAATTCTAGCCCAAGATCCAATACTTTGAAATAGTGCCTCGCGACGCCCAGATTCCATTGCAGGTCCCGCACTTCGAAATTTACCGGGGAAACCCTGCATTCAAGAGGACGGACATCCAACCAGGCCAGTCCGACCGTGCAGGCACTTCGAGCGTCCCTGCTGCCTCCCTCCGGAAGTATGGTGTTCCAATCTGTCAATCCTGCCGAGAAAATTCAAGAGAATTCCACACAATGTATTGCAGCACCTAGTTTGTTCAAATGCACAGAGTTCTCGTGGACGGAGGCTCTAGCAGTGGAACCTTGTACCTCACTTGTTAAGAGAACTGGTTCTGACGACTAAATAACCTACTTTCTAAGCCTTGTAGATTCAACCTGGCATTAACAGATAAATAAATATAACATTTTACTCCCTTCGCAACCCCGCAGTTCCATTCTACAACCGAAAATATTATTTGATGGCACGGGAGGATGAAGTCCCCCTGCGCACGAGATTTGTTTTCACCTGTTTCTTTGGCTGGATGGAATTTCAATGTGGCCGCAGTGCGGATAAGTGTTGAATTCGGTGGCATCTCGATCATATAAGCTCCTAGATCCACGTACACAATTTTCTGCGAGTTAGAACTTGTGTGGATGTTGCTCTGATTGAATGGTATAATGCTGTTCGAAGTGTTGTGATGCCTTATATTGCCCGCAGACCGACCAATATGCCTATCCAAGTCTGGACTTAGTCTAGATCTACGCTTCGTGTTTTACATGAGGGAGCGACTCAGACCGGTTGAAATGTTGAATACCCCTGCCGAGCACGTAAGCACGGCGTTTAAAACTCAAGAAGGGCGGTAGGGAAGAGCAACGGATAGGTTTCGCGAGAACAATTTCCCCTGTACAGCGCGCCCAACGCGCAGAAAACATTAAATGGAATGAAGAGAATAGGGGACTCGCTTTGCGTCCATTGCACGCAGTGAGACGACCTTCCTCTTGTGTCCGTATGCTGTTCCAAGGGCAGCTCAGAGCCAGTGGCGTAGTAGCAGCGAGGAGTGCTCGGAAAGGATTAGCACATCTGCTAGAATGGGCAGCGGGGGGGATGTGTATGTGGGGTGAATTATGGCATATGCGTAGCGTACCCATGTGCACGTCAGGTCCACCTGCGCGTCGTTGGCGAAGAAAAAAAACAGCGCCGATGCGAGCCGTCGTAGGGGTCACATGCCTGGACGTTCGGACGCAAAGAGGAGGGACAGATTGGGCAGGACGGAGGGCAAAGATAAAAGGAGGAAGTGAGCTAGGGAAGTGGGACACGAGCCAGAAAGAAGTTATATCAATACGGGAGTGGGAGGATGGTGGATGATGGGGAGTGGAAAGAGGCAGAAAAGTGTAAGGATGAGACGCACCCTTTGCCACCAAGCCCCCGGCATCTACCCTGCCGCGAAAGGCTTCGCAGCTCAGAAGTCTCGCAACGAGGAACGCTGCGCCACAACCGAGGCGATGGCGTTGGCACTACTGGGGTGAGCAGTTTAGTACGCTAAGACGAATGCGGACCGAGGGCGAAGTCAGAAGGGAATACGGAACGTGGAAAACAGGAATTGGATGGGAAGGAACATGATGGCATAGGGATAGAAGGGACATGGCACCGAAAGAATGCGTTGACTGAGAGGGTGATAAAACAAGACAAAAGATGCACCAGAAGGAAATAAATAACAATCGAGATGGACCGGAAGGTGAAGGGATGAAAGTAATGGCGTCGCGCCCGCTACGAGAAGAGCAAACGAGACGAATGCGCTTCAAATGAAGGACGGTGGTCCCCGTTTGCTACTGTAGTGAGCGCGATGCGGACGGTGAGGAGATCCTGGGCAATACGATGTGGATTGCATCCCGCGCCAGGATTTGGACAGCGGTGAGTAATAACATTCGTGCGCGGGTGGAGGGAAAGGAGAGAAGAGACGGGAGAGAGTTGAGCGACACACATCACGTTGTGTCTTGCACGAGCGCGTCGTGTGTATGTTGATTGAGGAGATACTAGAGTGCGCCAGGAAGGCGGGGTAAGCGGGAGTGTAACAGGAGGTGCGATGTGCAGCCACCTTTAATTCTTCATGCACGTCGCTTCTCTGTGCTCGTCCTCCTCATTGAATCGGATTCGCAGGCCACAAGGACTTCAGAATGAGGGGAATCAACCATCTCATGTGAGAGACGGCGATGAATACCTAATGGCAAATCGGCGAGCTAGAGTGAGGTAGCGTTGACGCGGGAGAGAAGCCATAAAGACTTTGCGCACCGCTCCACGGATTCACGAGCGGAGTGTGCGATAAAATTCCAGCGCGATAAGAAGATGAAGGGAAGAAGGCGCACCTGTACTATCGATGTCGCGAGACGGCCATTTTCACCCCAGGTATGCCGTGGACCAGTCTATATGGAATGAAGAGAAGGATTGAGGAGGATTAAAGGGAAAAAATCCAAGCATGTTCAAGGAAAAATAGAATGTGGACACCCGATAGAATCCATTCATTCTCCTCAATCCATCGTGCATTCATCATCATAATCCAGCATGAGGAGAAGGGAACAAGGCAGAGGAGAGGGGCGAGCAGACCCGAAAGTCGCTGGGAAAAGGCGTTGGTAAACGGCCTAGTCATTGGCATGGAGTTGCTTAGGCGTAGATTTTGCGTAGACTAAGTCGAGTGACGTCAGAGCCGAGAGGCGTGATGGCCGCGGCATGACGTCGCCAAGGTGCTTAGCGCGTCCGCCGTTAACACCACCCGCGCTGCCGCGAACTTCGCACCTCGCCGTGCGGCCCGTGCCTATTGCCCGATGCGCGGCTGGCACGGCGAAGGATGAGCGCGGTGTATACCCTGTATCAGACATTCGGTTGCACAGATGCAGCACAGTCTATTCTTCCAGTCAAATAATACATGGCGCGGCGGCCCAATCCTCTTCTATCCTCGCCGTTCTCCTCGATCCCTTTCCGTTTTCCACGCCCCCCATGCCTTCCTTTGCGCATCTCGCCGTCTTTACTCCCTTCTCCGGCGAGGTGATCACTTCCAGTCGTCAGCACGGCTCCGATATTCTGCTGTGCCACGCAAACAATGCCGCCGCCATCAAATTTTCATGTCACATCCGACTTGTACATGACCACCTCCTGGGACGGCGTGCCGCTCTTTCGTGCAGCAAACGCTAGCAATGGCCTCCTCCTTCAATGCACGTATTATGCACGTATGCACCTGAAGTGTCTCTGTGCATTTCGTGTCTTGGACACTAACCGATGGCTCTTCAGAAGGGAGCATGCAAACGGAATCGAAGACGTGTCCTCCCTCCATTTATTCATTCAAATCTCCCAGGTGCGTGATAAGACTCTCTTCCTGCTCTCAAATGAGCCAACTCTGCGCCAGATCCGACTTCGATTGTATACAAACCGACCTCAAGCAGTCGCCGCTCAGCGGGGCATCCACCTCTCCCACCGCAGAAAACCTCACTTGCGTATATTCAGATGCGGCGTTGGGCACATACTCCGTGTGTATCGCTCTTCCTATCCATTACATCCGTGCTCATACTCTCATAGCAATTCACCGGCACCCTCTCCACAGGCGATGGTGCCTGTTCCCTCACCGCATCCTCCTCCGCCGACTGCCCCGTCTCCTCATCAGTCTCTCCACTCTCACCCATCCTTCATCGTAAAACTAACCCGAACTCGAATGATCTTGCAGCACCAGCCCCTTCACTCACGCCGCCTCCACCAGCAACCTCCTCCTCCACCCCCTCCAACGCCAAACTCTCCCCTGCGCTCATCGACCTCATAGCCCTAAACAGCATCCTCGTCCTTGCGGTGCTCTCCTTGGCGGGCTCTGGTTCACGCGCCTCTGTTGGGGTTCTGCCACGCGGGAGGCAAAGTACCGCACCCTCAGTTTGGGCACGTTGTCGGCGCCGGGAAGGGGAAGACGGGGATGGGTAAGACAGGGATGGGAAAGCATGGTGATATGATGGGTAAGGATATGGGTGAGGATCCGGAGGCGCCGGATGGGAGGGGCGGCCGCTGATGCATGGGGCGCCGGGTAGGTATGAGTACCGGTAGAGAGTACTTACCATTTGCTTACAATATATACACGCATACGGTCGCGCTATAGGCCGAAGTCATTTTCAAGGAGGAAAGATTCTAGAGGAAAGATTCTCAAGGGATGATTACAGAGCATGGTTAAATTCTAAAATATGCCGTCTCTGCTTCCATTCAATGTCACTTGAGTGTGTTGAGCAATGATTCACTCACTATTCATCTTGCAATTTAAGGAGGGTACAGTACCAAATCCAAGCCCTTGCGACAGATATGAATTACTGTAATATTCACCGATCGTACGATACAAATATGAGTTGACATCCACCCGGCATTGCATCAGTACAGTGAGTGGAAAGCTGTCGGCTAAAGTTAACGAAATCAACAAAAATCTTTTCGCCCCATATTAAATGGAGGAAGTTGGGCAGTATTCCGTTGCCGTACGCCGAAACTCACCCCGGGTCCTCGTATGTATCCAGCGGGTGCAGATTTTTGCGCTGCGTATGTCCGGATATATTTAATTTTTTTCATCATCGAAAAACGTCAAGTATATGGAGGGAATTTTGCACCCTGATACCTGCACCTCTCATATAGTACTCAATATTACCAAAAGTAACCGGGCATTCACATTTTGCACCTGTTTTACAGAACTTTCAAAGGTTTTATGCATAAAGCCATGCTCTAGGATGCATTTAGGACTGACTACCTCAATTGAATGTGAGTTAGAAGCTATTATAGCCAGTTTACAGCCTTTTGCGGAACATAGGGCGGGTGCTGTTTTTTTTTTTGTTCAACAGTTTTCACCAGGACACCCGCCACGGGGTCAATTTTGATTGGATTGCCTGGGGAGTAGGTGCGTTGGATTCACGCTGTAAATCCGCAGTCAACCTAATACCGGTATTTTTGATGCCATCAGAAAATGAAATTTCTGCTGAAAAATTTCGGGTTTCAGCAAGTCACCTGTAGCTCTTGGAGTACTCCTTGGATTAGCTAGTTTTTGGATATGCTGAGTGTATGCATACACTCTAGTCAACACTTATGTTTTTACATGTGGACATACCAGATCCGCTTTGAGTGCTGTATTTTCTCAAAGAGGAGAATGTCCATTTCAACAAAGTGCACAACAAATTAGAATCACTTCCAATATTCTCTGTTCAAAGTTCGGGCTGACTAGTACATATGTATAAGTATAACATATCCAAAAATTAGGTCAATCCAAGGAGTATTCCAAGTGCTACAGGTGACTTGCTGAAACCCGAAATTTTTCAGCAGAAATTTCATTTTCTGATGGCATCAAAAATACCGGTATTAGGTTGACTGCGGATTTACAGCGCGAATCCAACGCACCTACTCCCCAGGCAATCCGATCAAAACTGACCCCATGGCAGGTGTCCTGGTGAAAACTGGTGAAAAAAAAAAAAACAGCGCCCGCCCTATGTTCCGCAAAAGGCTGTAATATCAAAATTTCGAAATACTGATATTTTCGCCTTCAGGTGTCATCTGGTAGTATTTTCCCCCGTGTAAGGGCCTGAAAAATTGTGTTTGGCCAGTAGAGACACTAACATGAAGTATAAAAGGCACATTTGCTCTCTATTTGCCTCCAAGAAGAAATTAAGTGGGTGGAAAATCGTGTTTTTGGTCACATTGACATTTAAAGCCACATTTGTTGGTACTTGAAGCACAATAGCTACTAACTTTTGACCTCAAAATGTAGAGGAGAACCTATTCATAAACCCACAAAAAATAATTGCACCAATACTCAGGGCTTGCCTTCGACAAAGGGTGATTTGGTGTGCCCGGTTACTTTTGGAAATGCCGAGTATAATACTCGGTCAAATAGCCGGTGAAGGCTATGAGCGAAGAGGACCAGACTGTCAGGGGAACCCCCGTTTCCAACCCCCGATCCTCCGATCGATCCTCCGATCCGACCCCCGGTCAGACCTCCGCTATCCTCCGACGTTCCCCCCGCCGAGCCAAACCCCATCTGGACGGATCCCCGCACTCCGCATGGCACTCCGCATGTGATCGTGCCCGGGATCACTGCCGTTCACTACGCCATCAACAAACCATGCGCAACCCGTAGTTAGCCCTAGCTGGTATATAGGCACGCACCTGGCCGGGGAATCCTTAGACTTTCTCCTCTTCGGATCCCCCCTGCCAGGTGCGCTTCTTCCTGTAGTAGTGTACTTCAATTGACTTCGGATCCCCCCTGCCAGGACTCTTGAGATATTTCGGGCCGCCAGGGTTGCCCTTACAGCAGGAGAAAGTCTCTAAGGGATTAACCGGTCAAGATTGCGAAGTTCGGCTTGGATAGCGACGATTCGGAAGACGATCTTCCGCAACCTCCGGATCCTCCGCAACCTCCGAATTCGAATCTTGCCCCCTCCTCCCCGTCCTCCGAAGCTGACATGGCCGATCCTACTTCCGCGACTTCCGCCGACATGGACCGCCTGTCCCGCATCGAAGAGACCGTCGCGCGCCTCGCAGCGCTAATTGAAAACACCGCACAATCTTCCTTTCCTGCCCCGGCCCCTTCCGATCCGGATCCGGTCGGAGGTCCAGGTCTTTTCGCAAACCTCAGCCCAGCCTCAAAATCGGTCCTCCGACCGAATCCTCCGTTTGTCTTCGACGGCGATCGCACGCAAGGTCGGGCCTTCCTACACGCTGTCAAGACTTACGTCCGGCTCATCCCGGAGGCCTTCCTCGAGAACGGGGAAACCTCCGAGGAGAAGGCCGTGAGATTCGCTATGTCCTTTATGGCGAAGGACTCGGCGCAGCGCTGGGCAGAGCGCATGGCCGGGAAACATCCGTTCCCACTCTCCACCTGGGATGCATTTGTCCGGGAATTCCGTCTCCGCTTCATCGAGGAGAACGAGCAGGACCATGCTCTCGCCAAGCTCGAGTCCCGGGGGTACTACATGGGTGCCCGGGACGTCTTCCGCTACACCGACGACTTCGAGGACCTCGTCGAGCTCGCCGGTTTCGAGGACCAGCTGGTGAAGGTCACCAAATACCGGACCGGCCTCACCCCCGCCATCAACCACGCGATCACCACGTCGAGCGATCCTCCGAGCCTCACGGATTATCCGGGCTGGCGCTCCCGTGCCTACCGCCAATACGAGGCACTGATCCGCGCACGAGCCGCCGGAGGATCATCGCAACCTCCGACGGGGGTTGTTCCCCGCCCCCGCCCGACCACGGTCGCCCCCGTCTCGGCAGTCGCTCAACCTCCGAGGTCGGCGGCTCCTCCGTTCCCACCTCCGGTCCCGATGGAGGTTGATCGGACCCGTGCCCGCGTGGTCCCACGCCGCACCTGCTTCCGCTGTGGCGATCCGGGACACCTTGCCCGAGACTGCACCACCCCGGTGGACATCCGCTCGGTGGACGTCCTCGATGAGGTGATCCGGCAGCTCAGCGGAGAATTGTTGGAAGAGCTTGCCGCCCGACTCGTAACCTCCGAGCCGGCGATGGCAAACCCCGAAGTGGAAGTGCCGGAGGATTTTGTCCCCCGCGACGAGTGAGCGGTGCGCCCTCGTTCGCGTCCTCCAATCGTTTTGCCTGTTTGTATCACGAGTCCGATAATAAAGTTGATTCAACAGTTGAAACGAGAGACGCACCCCCTGCTTCGAAAGGATTTCCGGAACCTCCGGAACTTCCGAAACCTCCGACGATCCCCCGAGTCCGCCGACCCGGCTGGGAACGTAGGCTTCCGAAACGCTACACGGTGGCGGCCACTCCTGGCTCTAACTCCCTCCATCTCCCGGTGGAGATTGAGTCGGTCGATAACGCTGTCAAACTCTCGCTCAAGGGTTTGGTCGACTGCGGCGCCACCTCGGAGTTTATCGACAAGGAGTATGCCATCTCCACCCAAATTCCGCTTCGTAAACTCTCGCAACCCATTCCCGTTTTCAATGTGGACGGGTCTCCGAACGAAGCTGGAGCGATCTCGGAAGTTGCGGATGTAGTCCTCCGGTACAAGGGGCATTCCGAACGGGTCCAGTTCGCAGTCACGCGCCTTGGTAAGCAGAAGCTCATCCTTGGGTATTCGTGGCTTCGGAAACATAACCCGGAGATTGACTGGGAGACGCGGGATGTCAAAATGACCCGCTGCCCCGCCTCCTGCGCTACCTGCCGCGACGAAGTCCGAAAGGAACGCCGCGAGGCCAAGGTCGTAGCTCAGATCCTCCGCTCCGTCCGCGCCGGCCCCTTCCCATCCATCTGCGTCGTCGACGCGGATGACCGAGAAGATGAGGACGACGACGACGACGATCCGGATCTTCCGGAGTTAACCCCCGACTCGGAGGATGACTCGGACGATGAGGACGACCCGATCGAAGATGGCGACCGCATCTTCTATACGCGGTTCGGACCTTCGGAGGATATCCGGGCGACCTCCACCGTTTCCCAGAGGCTTGCGGAGGCTCACGCTAAAAACTCCGGACCTCCTCCGACGGAAGTTCCCGACTGGATTCGGGAGTTCGAGGATGTCTTCAATCGGGAATCCTTTGACTCTCTTCCGGAGCGTCGGACGTGGGACCATGCCATCGAACTCGTTCCCGATTCGAAGCCGGCAAACTGCAAGGTCTACCCGATCTCCCCCCTCGAACAGAAGGAGCTCGATGCCTTCATAGAGGAAGGGTTAGCCACCGGCCGAATCCGTCCATCCAAGTCGCCCATGGCCTCGCCGGTCTTCTTTGTGAAGAAGAAGGACGGCGCTCTCCGGTTCGTCCAGGACTACCGGGCGTTGAATGCCATGACCGTGAAAAACCGGTACCCGCTCCCTTTGATCAATGACCTCATTAACCGGTTGAAAGGGGCTCGGTACTTCACGAAACTTGACGTCCGGTGGGGGTTTAACAACGTCCGGATCCGCGAGGGTGATGAATGGAAGGCGGCCTTCCGGACTAACCGGGGATTGTTCGAACCCCTGGTGATGTACTTTGGCCTGACCAACTCCCCGGCGACCTTCCAGACCATGATGAACGACATCTTCCGAGACCTCATCTTGTCCGGAGATGTCATGGTCTACCTCGACGACATCCTCGTCGCCCACTCGGACCTCGCGCGCCACCGGAAGATCGTCTCGGAGGTTCTTCGGAGGTTGCGTGCGCACAAACTCTACCTCCGACCGGAAAAGTGCGAGTTCGAGAAGGCCTCGATCGAGTATCTCGGCGTGATCATCTCCCACAACCACGTCGAGATGGACCCCGTCAAGGTTGCGGGAGTTGCCGCCTGGCCGACCCCAGCGAACAAGAAGGACGTGCAGCAGTTCCTCGGCTTCACGAACTTCTACCGGAGGTTTGTTCGGGGGTTCTCGGATATTGCCCGGCCCCTCTTCGATCTCACAAAAAAGGGCATGCGGTGGTCCTGGGGAAGCTCGGAGGATGCGGCCTTCCGAGCTCTCAAGGACGCCGTAACCTCCGACCCGGTTCTTATCCTTCCGGACCCGTCCAAGCCATACCGGCTTGAAGCAGACAGCTCCGACTTTGCCACCGGGGCTGTCCTGTCTCAGCCCGATGCCGACAGTAAGTGGCATCCGGTCGCGTTCTTCTCCAAGAGCTTGAACGAGGTCCAACGTAACTACGAAATCCACGACAAGGAGATGCTCGCGATCATCCGAGCCCTAGAGGAGTGGCGACACTTCCTCGAAGGCACGGAGCATCCGGTAGAGATCTGGACCGACCACAAGAACTTGGAGTACTTCCGTGAAGCGCGAACCCTCAACCGCCGGCAGGCTCGGTGGTCCCTCTACCTGTCCCGGTTCGACTTCGCCCTTCACCACAAACCCGGAAGTTCCATGGGTCGCCCGGACGCCCTCTCCCGTCGTCCGGATCACGGAGGTTCGGAGGATAATCGCGACGTCACCCTTCTCCGTCCCGAACTCTTCCATGTCCGTGCAATGGAAGGTCTCGTCGTCGCCGGCCCGGAGGTTCCGATCCTCCGAGACATCCGGAACGCGCTCTCTGGAGAGGCCGACCTCGAAGACCCCGTTGCCCGCGCCGCACGGGAGGTCCTCAAGGTCCGCGGCACCCGGTCCACCCGATCCTCCGAGTGGCATGTCGAGGGCGGGCTGCTCTACTTCCGAGGGAAGATAGTGGTCCCCCGAGATACTGACCTCCGGCGTCGGATAATGGAGCAGCACCATGATACGCGGATTGCCGGGCACGCTGGCCGTTTCAAGACGTTGGAGCTTGTCTCCCGGAACTACTGGTGGCCCCAGATGTCCCGACACGTCGGCCGTTACGTCGCCACCTGCGACCTGTGTTGCCGTACCAAGGCCCTCCGGAAACTTCCGATCGGAGAACTTCATCCGACGGAGGTTCCCCCGAGCGCTGGCATACGGTCTCTGTCGACTTCATCGTCGAACTTCCGGAGGCCCACGGGTATAATGCGATCATGGTCGCGGCGGATGTTCTCGGTAAGCGGGCGCACTTCATGGAATGCCACACGCAGATCGATGCCGTGGGCTCCGCGCGCCTTTACTACCGGAACGTCTGGAGACACCACGGAACTCCCGTCCGCTACATCTCCGACCGAGGTCCGCAGTTCGTCGCGGAGTTCACTCGGGAGTTGTTCCGTCTCATCGGGATTCAACCGGCGACCTCCACCGCTTACCACCCGCAGACCGACGGGCAGACCGAGCGCATTAACCAGGAACTCGACCAATTCATCCGG
Source organism: Mycena capillaripes (assembly GCA_029204075.1). NCBI lineage: Eukaryota > Fungi > Basidiomycota > Agaricomycetes > Agaricales > Mycenaceae > Mycena > Mycena capillaripes. Next base: position 713,488 of record JARHKZ010000035.1, on the reverse strand, counting down.
CTTTTCACAAACTACAAGCAGGACGATTGGGACGAGCTCCTGCCAGCCGCGGAGTTTGCGTACAACAACCACATCCACTCGTCGACACAGCAGGTTCCGTTCATGACGGACACCGGTCGGCTCCCTCGGATGGGGTTCGAGCCGAACGGTCCACGCTCGCGACTGGAGGACGTGAACGACTTCCGAGATCGGATTGCCTCGGGGGTTTCGGAGGCCCAAGCCGCACTTGTCAAGGCCAAAGACGAGTACAAGCGGTACTACGACCGCCGACGAACCCCCGCACCGGAGATTAAGGTCGGAGATCGCGTGTGGCTTGACGCGTCAGATATCCATACCACACGCCCATCCCCGGGGCTTTCACATCGCCGGCTCGGACCCTTCCGTGTCTCGGAGGTTATCGGACGTGGCGCGTTCAAACTGGACCTTCCCCCACGCCTCTCCCGATTACATCCGGTGTTTCCCGTGGTCAAATTGGAGTTGGCGGAGGTTGACCCCTTCGGAGGTCGTCCGGGGTACGAGGAACCCCCGCCTGTACTTGCTGACGGAGCGGACAGCGAGTGGGAAGTGGAGGAAGTCCTGGACGCGAAAATGCGCTACCGAAGCCTCTGGTACTTTGTCCGGTTCAAAGGATATGACAACTCGCATGATCAATGGGTAAAACATTCGGACGTCTTCGCCCCTGATGCTATCGCGGAATTCTACCGCAAATACCCTGGGAAGCCCCGAGCCATCGCCGCTGCCACTTTCGACGCCCTTCCCTTCCAGGACCCCGCCACATCCTCCGCCCACATCCGAGCTGTGCGTCGAGGCGCCGCATTCCAAGGGGGGGTGATGTCAGGGGAACCCCCGTTTCCAACCCCCGATCCTCCGATCGATCCTCCGATCCGACCCCCGGTCAGACCTCCGCTATCCTCCGACGTTCCCCCCGCCGAGCCAAACCCCATCTGGACGGATCCCCGCACTCCGCATGGCACTCCGCATGTGATCGTGCCCGGGATCACTGCCGTTCACTACGCCATCAACAAACCATGCGCAACCCGTAGTTAGCCCTAGCTGGTATATAGGCACGCACCTGGCCGGGGAATCCTTAGACTTTCTCCTCTTCGGATCCCCCCTGCCAGGTGCGCTTCTTCCTGTAGTAGTGTACTTCAATTGACTTCGGATCCCCCCTGCCAGGACTCTTGAGATATTTCGGGCCGCCAGGGTTGCCCTTACACAGACTGTGCAGAGCACTCACGTGCCCAATCGCGTAGATCGCGACTGGACAAACATGAACATCGTCAAGTTGGTCACAACCCGTCCAAATGCAGGCAGTGACCACAGATCATTGATTAAGTTGTTTCTCCCAACAGATATCGTCAGAGTATGGATTCAGCAGTGTTCAACGAATATGGTACAACGAGTGACACCCACCTTCTCTTGGGTTATACAGGAGAGATGTGACCGAACTGGGAGTATTTCCTTCAACCATGATATATACAGCATGACTAACGAGGGTACAGGTAATCGTGAAGTGAAAACCCGCTGAGGATAAGAATCAATGCCAACTGCACCCACATTACAATACTCCAACCGCACAACTGGCAGACTGAGAATATTCTGAGCCACGGAGGAAAATGATACACTGAATACACACGCACCATAAACTTCATGTAAATCTTCAGTCCCCGGATGAACATCATGGTAACCAGAACAATTATCTTGCTCTGCATCAGACAATTCTGATTCCATCTCTGCATCCTGAACTTGCGCCACACCGGCGCTGTCTGAGTCATGCCCGGTCGTGTCGCCGAATTCTGAGTCAATCTTTGCACTTTGATCATCTTCAACCCCGGGGTTAGGGGACTCTACATTTCAATTAAGAAATGACATTCTCATGATCATGAAATTCGCGCAGCGCACCATATTGTTCGGAAGAACCGATGTCATCATTGGTAGGTACTCGATTGTCTGTGTCACTCTTTTGCACTGTTAACCCGTCAGATGAATCGACGGCGATGCTGATTGTGGGCTCAAAATGTTCAAATAGATCATCCTGCTCGCAAGATGCTTGAAAAAGCGGATACCCAAGTTCCGTGGCGACCTCGGGGCTGTAGGGATCAAAACCTTTAGCCTGATGGAACTGGCGGACTCCGGTGTATACCCGGTCATCCCATGTCCTTCCCCTGGCCCACATACGAAATTCAATGTCCGGAAATCCCTCATTCTTCGCTTCTTCTGCGCTTAGATGTTCCACCCCCAACGGATCGCGGGACCAATACGCTGGAGCATCAGGGATTCCAAAACATCCTGGCACCTCAGTCTCCAGCAGGGCCAAGGAACACAGGAAGAGATAACCTGGCGGTAGATTATTTAGCGGGTCCAGCAGCCGCAGCTTGCACTGGATGCGGTATACAAAGACTGGGAAAATGGTCACTATCGTGGACATTTCGATAAAGCTGAACCGAAACTTACCATAATGGTCTAAATCTAATCTTATACCCAGGGAGTTGAAAATATGATTGGCTTGTGCTAGCCAAGCTGACGAAGAGCAATAATCAATATATACAAGACGTCGATATTCATCCACGACATTGGCAGAATTCACGCTGTAATTGTAATTTTTGAGAAAAGATATGTTTCGAGTGGGAAATGCACACCGAATCCAACCATTCTCAGGAATCAAGGTTCCCTTTTTGTCCCCACTTAATTCAAACTAGATTATCATGGAGATATGTTCAACAGATAGGACAGAACATACCAATTCCACATTTGATCAATCATGTGGTCCTCTGTCAACCAGCCTCGATCGTCAATCACACATTCGGGTGTAAATGCAATCTCGAACGATTTTTCGTATTTGGGGCGGTGAAATGACGAATGGACCCCAATTTCACATGCACATTTGTGGAAATGGGGAGGTAGTGCCGCCGAACCAGATGAAAGCAACAGATGGTGTGATAAGCTTGCAGCGAAATTGAGCTCTCGATACAGAATTCGAGCGCACCTCCTCAGCACCATCTCCCTGGTACACTGCGGCAGTCATGCTTGACCGACAACCGTGGATCTGCGCGGAGTACATCCGCCGCACGGGGGTCCGCTTCTTCCGACGACTCACCACAGCAGATCCGCTGCTCGGTTTCATTTCATGGAGTAAATTCAGATCTCCGAGCGGGATCACTCGAAAGCCTATGCATTCAGGCTTCAGTTCCCGCCAGGGAGGCGATGTTGTGAAATTACCCGGAGGACTGCTAGGAGCGGCATGGTTGATATTCGTGAAATTCCCTCCCATAACGACAATATGCTTTGAGTTTGAAAAGAAGGGACTTGTGGTATATCTGCGATGCATGTGATAAGATCGCACAAGAGCCAAGGCATTGAGTACACACTGGTCCTGGGATGGGCTTTCAAAAGGATCCCTGGGAGCAGCCTCATTAACATTTGTGAAGTTCCTGCCAGAAACAACAAAATGTTTTGATTTGGAGAAGAAGGTGCTCATGTATCTGCAATGTGTGGGATGGTATGAGATACCAATTGTAAGCGCAAATTAGGGTACAAACGCATGAGAGAGCGGTCCGTGGTCATCCAAAGACAAGTCAGTGGTGAATTCAGGCTCAAACTGTGGCTCGTCGTCCATGGGTGGTGGTGTGAAGAAGGAGAGATGTCCAGCGCTCAATGAGACACCCATCACAACACAAGGGCTGTGTTCTAAAATTATGCGTACAGCTGTATGACGGTCCTCAAGAAGTTCTTCAAGAACGCACAGCTTGGTAGGCTGTAGCCCAAAGTCAGCACAAATGGAACCAGGGGAGGCCTAATATACGCCATCATAACTGGGTTAGTCTTCGGGAAGTTCTGAATGGGATGCACAGCTTGGTCGAAAGAGCCCAGAAATAGAGCGAGTCAAGAATGGCAGGCATAGATAGGATACCTCATCGTAACCATTTCCGTGTTCTTCGACACTCTCCACGTTGTGGTCTCAAGATTCAGGGCGGTGAGAGACAAGCTATAGGGTTGCAGCCAAAAAGGCCATGGAAGTCATCAGGGTGGAAAGCAATGGGGACTGGAATTCGCAATATTTGTGACGCTTACCCACGCCGGCCACATTGACATTCCATGGAGAGTTGGTGCCGGCTTACATGATCACACAAATCTGGATGCGTAGAGTTGATTACAGAGTGGGTCGGGGGTGAAACGCGACAAACAGTGCAATTCGATACTGTAGGAGATGGTGGTAGAGGGGAGAAGCATGCGAAGGAGAGCGTCCCTTTGGAACGGAAATTGAGCGGTTGATCGGGGATGTGGAAAATAATGCTGTGGAGCGTCCAGATCCCTGGACCGAAGCTATTTTCTGATGCACAGGTTAACGTGCACACCCACGAAATAAAATGGGAAATGGCATGGACATACGGGAGCTGCCGGATGTAGAGCGAGAAAAATAAAAGAGTGCTATAGACAGGTGCAATCTGATTCAGGGCATCTACTTGATATACGAGTAATGAATGACATGCTGCCGAGCCATCTGCCTCGACGTAGCTTACACCGAAGAGGTGGAAGCAGCAGAATAATTTCCATCGTCAAATAGATGGGGAGATGAAAGAACCTATTACGCACCCTTTCGAGCGGGCTTTGAGCGGTCCCACATGAGTGTTCTGGATACAGTGGCGCCAGCACGGAAAAGGGAAGGTCAAAGTAAATCTGTGATGCTTGAAAATAAACGTGAGAAGGGCAAACTTTGAGGCGACCGAGACAATGGATTTAGAGCAGGGCGCCAGAAGGACGGGGAAAAAAGCACAAATAGAGAAGAATATAAACATGCACAATCTGATTCACACCATCTGCTTAAGATACGAGTAATAATATGAATACTCAACCCATCTGTAGAAAGCACGAGGAGTAGCGCACGGAAATGCGCGCCAACAGTGAAACGGCGGGTTGGTGCGTACCTCTCATTATTACTTCCAGTTCTTGCAATGGAGAACGGAAAAGTGAGTTGAGGACTGCGAGGCTAACCATTGACGAATATGTTCAGGGTCCCCGCTACCCTTCTTACATCAAGCCCTGCCATGATGGAGAATGGCGGAGATCAGCATGCCTGCAATGTGTTGGTTTGCTTTCCCTGAAAGAGTGAAACACATCAATTACCTTCCCATGCTAATCCGTGACGATCGCCAAATTTTTCGAGCATTAATGAAGTCTCGAACTTTCCCGGTTTCCTCAGATGCTGAACTGCCAAGTATCTGCCGCTCAGTGCATCGGCCAAGTACGGCCGTCGCCGAGAAGAGGTGCACCGCCAATGTGACAGACGGCTTGAATGATTGTTATCTCTTGGTTATCTCAGGCACGACAACTTTAGTAGCATATAGGTGTTCGGTCCGGCACCCGAACGCCTATTGATGGGAACGAAATGCCTATCGATCAAATAAACCGTCGTAGGCCCGCTGGCGCGGCAGAGCCCACTATCTTGGCTCTAAACTCCTCTCGCAGATAATTGTAATAGATCAACTGTCAAGCAGATCTAATCATTCAGATCCAATCATGGGCTAGGACGCCGCAAGCGACTGAGAATTGAACCACACTGCTATACGTGATCTGCACATCTGCGCAGGCTTTCATGCACAACACCTTCAACCTCCATCTTCATAGATCGGCGTTCATCTAGGATTAATCCTGCAAATGTGAGAGGCGAAAGGCCGAAAGGATCGTCTGATCAACAGATACCAAGGATGAATACGACATACAATGTTGAATGTGGGCCCTGGTATTACTCAAACGTCGGCTTCACTACGTCGATGTAACGGTAGTTCTTTCGCATACTTTTGTGTTGCTGAAATTCAAAACAGATAAGCTGTACTTCAAGAGAGCGATAACGAGCACTGGCAGACAGACATCATGGTGGCGCGCGACCTGGACGGAGCACTGCGATACATCGCCAATGTATACGACTTGAAACACAAATTCCCAACGGATATCAACTGTCGCCCTGTACAGTAAGACCCGATTTACTTCCTAGTTTGCTGGGAAATCACTCTGGACAACCAAAATATGCTGATGATACATCATACCCAGCTGCTCGAACAAGGAAGCTTGCCGCTATGACGAATGGCTTGAAGTGCATTTCGAACTCTCGTACGCCGGGTTCAAAACCACAGGCTGCGCTTCATGGTCCATGTGTAACGACATTACGTCGGACCTGTACATGTCGTCCGCTCATATACACTTATAATCAATTCCGATTTCCAGGAGGAGGCCGAGGCGACCTATTTGGCCGCCGAAGCTCACGGCTTAACGGTGAGAATCATACCGTACCGGTCTGAAGACAAGACCAACAAGGCGGTATGGGAGGATCCGATTCAAGTCATTCCGTCAGTATCATTCTAGCCATTCAAAGCTATCCGATACACACAGTCCTACGTTGCCGATATGTTCGCACATCGTTGAAATTCGTGATGTTCGTTATTGATACGGTTCGCAATGCTATGGCCGTCAGTTTGAACAACGCGATTCAACGCTTCAACGTGATCGTAGAAAGACTGTCTGGTTCCCGAATGGCCGCTATTGGCGCAGGATATGTGCACGATTAAATCTCCATTGGCCGATAGTTAACATTTGAACATAAGGTCAAGAAAGAGACGCACAGTTGGTTCGAATGGTTCTATACGCTCAAATTTCACCACTGCTCCAAACTCGTCGAAATTAATAGTTTTTTCTTGCAATACATTGAAGCTCTCGGCACAGCAACCACAGGTAAACACCCCTTGGTTTTCCTCGGAGATAAAATTATCAAACTCTTCTTTGAAGCGCTGCTTGAGCTCAGGAGACACAAGTCGAGGCCATTCTTCTTTCAGCCATTCACTCGGACGGGCAGGCACATCCAGACGCTGACGATGCTGCCGATTCCGGATCGAAGCCGACAAACGGATTTCCTTCCCTTTATTGAGACGCCTCAGATACTTGTACAAAGTGCGTCGCAGTTGAGCCACACCGTCCGACTTCTTCCAAGCAATATCATGCAAGGTCAAGATTCATTGACAGGATAGCTTGGATAACTTCGGCATGAGATAAATCAACAAATGCATCTGGAGTGGATCCTCAAATGTCATTGTATCAGGTGGTATAGTTGGAAACAACTATGTCAAAACAGACATACATGCAACTGATGGAGAAGAACCTTGGATGGCACAAGTATCAGAAGCAACCTGTTCAGTCAACTTGCTGCACAAACCTTCTAATGAGGGCCTGTATATAGGAATACGATGCAAGAGGTATCAACTCCGTCAACTCAAGGTCGGCCAACACGACATCACTTGAATGCTTGAGGGAATACTCCTTGACCAACCCGCGTCGTTTTCGGAATAAAAGGTACGAGCTGCTTCGAATACATCAGCAGACGGATCGCGGTGTACAAAACCAATAGCTTCAGCCGATGAAACCAACACGTCTACGGATACACGTTGTGAACAAGATACCAAGCTCATGGCAAAATACGCCGGGTCAAGCGCGTTTTCGAACCCGGACGTGCCGACAGACCTGCAGCCTAGATGCTCAGAAGAGGCATTGCCGATGCACGCACCAGAAAACAAGTGGGTTACTACGGCAAGCAGACACAGTCACGAGATGTTCGACGGGAATAGCATGAGCAATAGTAAAATCTTGCATGCGAGAAAGATCAGAGCAGAAGAATATATTACAGGGGGCAATTACAGACAATGACATGGACTCTAAAAAATCACGACCACTGTCTATCCCATGGAGATCAGATAGTCTCACTCGACGGGAACCACGTTCAATAGAAGACGCACGAGGAGTTGACACACGCGAGGAACGGACTGGACGAGGACCAGATGTAGAAGGGACAAAAGACAGAGGACAGTTGACCCCGGCGACGCTGGCCTGAGAAGGCTCAGACAGACGCGCGAGGGGAGATGCGCACACACGAGTGCGTTCATCGACAGTGGTACAGGTAACAGCATAACCATGAAAAGAGATGGATAGGGCTCACGAACGCGCGTCCTGGAGATCGTGTCCGGTAAAGTCGATAAGATTGGGAGAGGAGGGAGAAAAAATAAAATAAAATAACCTGGGGGACGGGATGCGTCTAGAAACAAATGTGTGAGAAGCAGATAGTTCGCCAAATGCAGTCACTCACTAGCGTGTGATACACCATAATCGCTGTCTGTAACAAAAGAAAACTGAGCAGCAACGAGAGAAGAATAATCGAACCAACCTGGCGTCGTAGAAGCAGCGGATGCATCTGGATCAAGGAAAGGGCAACCAAACATCAACAGCGAATAAAAAGGAAAATAAAGTGCGAGCACATTCACCAGGTCCCGTCAGAGTAAGACGCATAACTAACAAAAAAGAAAAAAGAAAATGGAGAGCAGGAAGACGCAACGAAGGAGAACACAAACGAGAGCCCAGAAAATGATTCCAAGGATGAAATGACAGGAAATGACCATGATAAGCAACAGAGTGGTAACGCGAAGGCAAACCCTGGGTAGCATCCCCTGTAGTAAGACGATGAGCATACTATTTCCAAGCAAAAAAAAAAAAAAAAAAAAAAAAAAAAACCTGGGGGACCAGACACAAAGGATACGCCTTGCAGTGAAGCGTATGAGAATCGGATAAAAAGACCAGACATGATCACTCACCAGTGCGCAATGCACGATAATCACTGCCTGCCCCCAAAAAAATGAGCATTGGCAAGGACGGCAAAATATAAAATGTACCCAGCAGTGTGGAAGCAACAGACACATCTGTTTAAAAAAGAGAGACCACGAGAATCGATGACAAATAGAAATAAAAATAAAAGCAGAGCACGCTCACCAGGTCCAGTCGGAGCGAGATGCATAACTATGAAAAGAAAGAAAAGACCGAGAAAATACAACAATGAAGAACACAAACGCAGGCCCCAAAAAATAGCCCAGGATCAAACGATGCAGGAACTGTCTCCTCATCCGAAATGAGCCACTCCCGAACATGAGGCTTCCACTGGACGCCGAGAATGATATTGAAGGGACCCGGGGTTACAGAGCACAGCAAAGAGGTAGTGAATGTACCCCTGGATGGAGAGACCAAAGACACAGCGACAGTCAGGGACAGCGGGATTCCTCCCGGGGAAATGCGCAGAGACAAATATAGGAGACATGAAATTATGAAGGGTAGCACCACGACCCACAGATCCACAAGGAATTCCATTGACGAGGACAGACATCGATGCAGATGATGGAAGGAGGGAGTGAGAGAGGATGGGATCAAAAAAAAAATGCGACCAACCAGAAGGGAGGTCCATATGGTGGGTCGGAAATGACTCGATCCTATCGATCGGGGGAACGGTGTTTCCATAGGGAGAAAGAGGCATCTGCAAACGGAAATTTTATGATGTGGAAAACAGGTACCGAACAACCACGCAGGTTGACACCTAAAAAGGAAATATAATGATGGCAAAAGAAAGAAATGACGTCGTTTGTTGATAATTTGGCTCTTTTCCACGTGGCAGAGATCATGATTGGGCATCAATTGTCTCCTGGAGTGATAGGGCGACCCAATACCAGATACTAAAGATAGTGGGCATACTCGCATCACGGAGTGACGGCATTCGGCAGATTCCCGAGCTCGGCGGTTTAGAGGTTAGAGGTTAGGTGGTTTGGGTTAGGGTGGTTCTGTTAGGGTTTTGGTTGGAGGTTAGAGGTTAGGGATTAGAGCTAAGGGCTAGAGTTTGGTTAAGGTTTGGTTCGTGTTAGGATTAGGGATCTTAATGCTGTTGAAGGAGAGACTTGTGTAAACTTGTTGAGATACGACAAAATTGATGGCCAATCAAGCCATGTTGGGTGGAATAGGCATTTGCTGACAGGAATAGGTGTTGGTGTGAATGCCTAATGTCTAATGATATTAAATTTGTATGTACTCCTCAACAAAGTATTCACTCAACAGCAAGAGGTTGCAGATCTCTGGATCTGCCCGCCATCAACAACACGTGGTTTCTTTTCATCTCAGTGTTCTCAACGCGTCTTGGACATGTCCTGTGGCTCATCAGGCAGTAGAATTACACATTATCTCATAAATGAGGGTCCTCAAATTTCCTGGAGGTACAAGCACAACTGAAGTGTTGTATCTCAGAAATCCCCGGATTTGTCTCCAAATTTGGAAACAGAGTGCTTTCGAACAGAAATGGATCTGGAAAAAAATCTGGCAACATTCAAACTGGTAAATAGTCTAAATCAACTCATAAACACGTGATATATGAGCTATCACATGTGGAGGACCTCTTAGGACGCGTCAAGAATGCCAGAGTTTATTTGTGCTTGATGGGGGGGTCTCACGTTGAATTTTCGTCTCAGCCGGTTGTTTTACTCTATTTCGGAGCAATGTTTTGAAAAGAAAAGGCGCTTTTTTCGCTCTAGGGTACGTTCTTTGCCTCCTGGACCGCTGCAGGCGCCTCCCAACATTGTTTGTTGCTTCAGAATACTGAATACAAGCCCAGATTTACTACTTCTTGCCTAAATGCCGAATTTCAGCAGCTCCTGGCTCTATTATTTACTTTATGGCGGACGGAGTCCCCTTCATTTCAAGCTGATTTACTCCATGCATAGGACCAAGTTCGGGGTCATGTTGGGGCCTTGATTTACTTTACGGCGGAGGAAGTTCCTAGGTAGTGACCGGGGGCCTACCCCAGAATACCCGCAGTCTGATTTAATTAATTAAGTGGACAAGAAGTATGAAAGTGGAACTCGGCTAACTCAAGCGAGTTCCACTGGGAGGAGGAGGAGGAGGTATATTACACTGATGCGGTCCCACAATTGGAACAGCCAATTTACTATATATGACATCGTAACTCTTGTAGGCTGAAAGTTACCCATCAATATGTAGAACACACGCACTACCAAGAGGGCGGCGGAGAATCCAGGTAACTAATGAATATACCGGCCTGGCTCGGACAAAAGCAGGCAGGTCTGCTGGTTAAAACCGCGTGGGCGGACACTCAAATTCCTGGAGATGTCCATAAATCCCACGCAGCCAGATATCATTTGGCCGCGTTCGACTCAACAGTCCCTCTTGGCACGCATGCAAAACTACTGAGACGACAAACAAAAAAGGGAAAAAAAGAGAAACAGAAAGAGACGGTTGATTGGCTAGCCCATCGCTCAATTCAACCGTGTAACTGAGTTTCACGGTCGATGCATCCCAGGTGGAACTCACTTGCCCAGTGGAGCTCGCGTAAGTTAGCCGAGTTTCACTTCCACCCTTCTCGTATAGACTCCCAAGATAACAAGACGGCTGCCGGAGGCGTGGTACCAACGAGGCACACGTTGACATGACAAGACGGAGTGGTGAGACAACCGGTGGAAGAAGAAGACGAGAAGAGGACGTGTTTAGGGGTTACCCAAGATTCGATCGGAGTTACCACACTCGGCCCGGCGTTATCGTTCGAAAGGTGGCTGGCATAACGCAAACAGCAGAGCGTTTCGGCAGGTTTCGGCGGTGGCGTAATGGCACCATTTATCCGACCATGCAGTTTCTGTCGGATGGAAGTTGCGAAAGGTGGGCCGTGGCGTGGGCGTGGGAGAGGGAGCTTCGTGGGGTGCTATGTCTTACTCCACTAGCGCGGGGATTCAAGCGGCATGTACCGAGAATAGACGGATGGGTGTCTGATTATGACCAGACGATGAGACAGTGTAATGCGTATACAATGGATTCGTCGAGGTTCGAGAACGAGTTTAACCGGACATGCCATAAGCTAGCTCGGTAATGCGAGAAAAACTGTCCAGAAAGAGTAAGCTTGAGGAAACCAATTACAAAGGATAATCGTGACTGACATCTCGTCATCTGCTTACAGTATCCGCCGCTTAAGCGACAGACTGCAGCTTGGTAATAACAATATCAAGGCGGTCTACCGAACGTCCACCTTGCGGCGTGCACGCAACGTGCACGTACAATATAAAGAATCCAGTTCTTTCACTTCACTCACTTCCAGCAACATGGCCCAAAAACGAATTCTCATTTCTGGCGGTGGCCTCTCTTCCCTACTCCTTGCCCAGGCACTCCTACGACACAATGTCCCGTTCGAGATCTACGAGCGCGATGCCTCATTTTACATCCGTGGACAAGGCTACCGCCTCCGGCTCTCGAACGAGGGGTTGGACGCCATCGAGTCTGCCCTGGGCCCCGAGGGTTTCCAGCGTTTCTACGACAAGTGCGGCAAGACTGGCGGTAGTGGATTCACCGCATACAACGCCGTCACTGGAGAGCAGACCGAACACAAAGTGACCGAGACGCTGGCATCCCGCGACGGCAAAATCGTTGGCATCGCGCGGGGTGAGATGCGGCGTCTGTTCTACGAGGGATGCGAAGAGCACGTCCACTGGGGCAAGCATGTCACTGGGTACGAGCTGACGCCCGATGGCGTCCGTGCAGTCTTTGTAGATGGGACAAAGTCCATAGAGGGGTCGATGCTCATTGGTGGCGAGGGAATCTACTCCAAGGTCGCCAAGCAGCTGTCCGACGGCAAGCTTAAAGTGTACGATACCGGTGCTCGCGGAATTCACGGCCAGGCACACACCACGGCATTCAAGGGACTCGGAGAAGGCGTCTTCCGCATGCGAGACGATTCCCGCCCGGAAGGAGATATCTGGCTCATCACCAACGTCCGCGCTAAAGACATGGACGATCCTAATATCCAATTCGGGTGGACTATGGGCGGTCCTGGCACGGTCATCAAGGCGCCCAATGACGACTATAGTGTCCTCGGGAAGCAAGCTGCCGATTTGGCCAAGTCCCTGACAGCGAACTGGGACCCCCGTTTCAAGCCTCTCTTCGACGAGATGGTAGAGTCCGAAGCCGCATTCTGGAAAATCACCTGTTCCACGCCGACTGGTGTACCAGAATGGCCAAACGAGCCGCGCGTAACTCTCATCGGAGACGCGGTGCACAGTATGTCTAACCCTTAACCCCCTAATCTCCGAACCTGACCAGCCTATAGGTATGACTCCGGCAGGGCACGTATTTCTTGCCACAAGAAAGCTGGATTGACTGCTAACACAAAGTGCAGGGGTATCGGTGCCAACACTGCTGTTCAGGACTCAGCGCTCCTAGGACGTCTCATCGGCGAGGCAGGAGGATACAAGGAGGGTATCACTGCGGCTTACGAGAAGGTAATGAAGGTTTATGGAGGCGCTGCCGTCGCAACGAGCTATAGTCTTGCCAAGGAGGGCCTCGGGGTTGGGGAGTTGCTCGAGGCCATCTAATTTAAGAACGTTTTCTGTGGAACTCAACTTGTAATACTTGTACTAGACCGGCGCTCATATAAGCTCCGTTTATCGTGCTTATTCCAATCTGTAGGAACCTGTAGCAGCTTGGAAATTCTTTTTTTTGTCAAAAGCGGAAGCGCTGTGTTGCGCTTCCGATAGAGTCATCGGTTTTCCAACTCGGCATTCGAAGCACAAGAGAAACGGCGAGGCCAGATCTTCGCCCAGCAATGCGTCAGTTGCATAACATCGCTTCAACTCGAGTCTCACCTTCCTCGAAAATATTAATCGTGCGATCACACGTCGCCGAACGGACACTACCTCAACCATGTCGCAAGAATTGTTGAAACGACCATTCGGACATTCAGCGTGTCAAATTTCCCATGTGTTGCGATGCGCCTCTGCACGGGAAATTCTTCCCCGATACCTTTATCTCCCGATATGCGGGTCAAAACTTTGCCTCCATCAACTCTAGAACCCAGGCTATAGAGAACTGGACTGAGTGGGCGGGGTGGGAGCCAGGGTCATATTTGCTTAAGAGACCAATTTAATAGCGGCAAAAATGGATTAAATCCTTCTAATCACACTTTATCATTGAATCTAAAGGCCGGATTCGCTTCGTCGACGAACGCCTTGAGTACGCGGTCCTTCAACCCTTTTGCCTTCCAGTCGTACAGCAGCACAGGAAACGGGCCTATGACGTCTGGGAGCGTCTCGTCGTGTGCGATCACAACAAATACGTCCTTATTCGCGTCAACTCGACGTTTAGCATCGGCGTCGTGCGTGCGGGCAGGTCGAACTCGCCCGCAGCGTTGGCCGGCGGCAAGTACTTCGCGGAGATCGAGCGGCGCGCCGCGGCAAGGAGATGGTCCAGGCAAGGGTAATGGCGATGCAGCTTTTCGGTGGGGCGGAGCATGCCTGGGTGGTGGCAGCCATCCCCGCCGAGGAAGACAAAGCTGGTGGGCGTTAAACGTACGTGTTGATCAAGTTACGGAACGATCCACTGGCTGCATGCAAATGCGAGAATATCGTCGCCTTGAAAAATGGTGGAGTCTAAGTCAGAGTCAATGCGACAGGCTAGATATGTGGAATATTTGCGTCCGAAGCACGTCATCAGACCTTCTCAATAACCAACAGATAACAAATTTTGACTTGCTGGAAGAAAAATAGAAGTCAGCGACAAGTTGAACTAATGAGGGATAACGCGAAGACATGCTTACGACAAAGGTGTGCTCCAAAGGTCAGCGGGTGATACCTGGATACAAGGCAATCCAGAATCATGTAGTAATGCAAGAGGAACGCACCCGGAAACATAGGCCCATGGTTTTGGTCCATACAGGCCAGGTGAGATGAGACGTGTGTACAGCGTAGTATCGAACTGAAGATATAAAGTAGTCAAATAGCGATCAAAATAAACACGTGAAAGTTGAGGTAGAGGGAATAACGTACCTGGAGTCGTCAGAGTATAGTCTCAGCGTTCTGGAGCGAAGTCCTTAGATGGTTAACTGGTATCTGCAATGGAGTACAGAGTCGCAAGGGAAGCGAAAGGTCTGGTGAGCACCTCACTGTATCCCAGCGCCCATTCAAGACTGAAACAGCCGAGTCAATAATGGAAGGGAGTTAAGTCAGTATGAGCTTTAGTCAAGTACGAAGCAAGACAGACCTGTCTACACACCGCGAGGGAAAACCTTGGTATCATGCCGACCTGATTAATGTAATTCAGAAAGCGAGCACCGCGAGCGTACCGAGTCAAGACGAATTAACACGTCGCGTGGGGAACAAGGCAGTCAATGAAACTAAGGGAAAAGGTCAAATGAGACGCACTGGAGACCATATATCAACGCTTCAGCGTCAAACTTTTCACCACAGTGCCTATGTTCACTTTGCCCGTGGATAAGGCATAAATCAAACGGCACGCGGAGAGACCATAGAATAATCCTAGATGAGGAGCTGACGGTGGCACGCACAGACCCCACAAAGATCAGTCCAAGTCAATACGGGGGCGTTGAGGGCAGTGGAAGTAGACGGTGGACGAGTCGGAAACAGAGTTGGTATGAAGATTAGAACAGATGGCGAGGAACGTAGCTGCGTAAGGTGGGATCGACTGCAGGGCGCGGTTGATGTCGGGTCTACATGACTGGTCGCATTACCGTATCCCGTGCTTTCAAGCTGCCAGGTTCTTTGCGCCGTTTTGCGCACCAGCGCGACGACGACACCACCAGGTGCCCTGAACTCCTTCAAGATATCCCAGATAGCTGTCTCCAAGCGCGCGTTCAGGATTGGGGTCTCTTCAGCGAGGAAAATTGGCTGTCGTGTGTCAAGGATGTCCACTGCTGCGGCGGCAATTGTACCAAGAGATACCGAGAACACACGCGACAAATGCATATTGCCTAATTGTTCGAATCTTGCGGGAGAGTTGCTCTTATACGGTCACTATCAGCGCAGACTGACAACCGTGGTCGCGTTCAAGACACAGTTTGTCATGGACTCGTCAGATCTGCCAGTACCCGAGAATTGGAGGAATTATGTCGAACACGATGCCGCAGGCAGAGTGGCACTTCTCCCAAAGCTTCTCCGCAAGTGTTTCGTCAACGATCAAGTATCAAAGCCACAACTTCGGCGTAAGCCTTCTCGAAGCATTAGCTGGCATTCATATGCGGGACGCCGAGTAGGATACAACGGCAGTCTTGTTGCGTCATTCGAAACAACAGTGAAAGTGGACCAGGATAGAGGGTTAAGTTGTAAGCCGGGGTCGTGGATGCGGCGAGGTCTTCTTGCAACGCCGTGCTTGGGTTGGGTATGATTCTGATCGCCTTCCATTTATATATCTTCGTGGTTTGACAAGAGGAAGGAGAACAAACTTGAAGGGGAATATTAGTCAAGAGAGGAGCCGCCCAAGATCAGATCCTGCTTCTCCCGTTTGGAAGCATGGCATCCGAGTACCACGAATCGTCTCACACCTAGGATCCGGCGAGAATTAGGGATTCAAAAAGACGAGATATATTGAGAGAAACAAGAAATAAGAGGAGCCGCCCAAGGAGCACTACGCCGAGTCGAGCGAACAGCCGGTTGCAATTTTCGTAGGCAGTACCGAAAATTGGGCGCAGGTGCGGAGCATAAGGAAAGAGATGATGCAAGGTGGACAGTCCCAGAACGTGGGACGAGATAACGCAAAGTACGTCAGACTTTGCCGAGTCTCAGAAAGAGAATTACGTAGAGAGGCATGCGCGTGAGGACACAACAGGTCAGCATAGTATGCGCAAGCCAACTGGTGCAGCCCAATTCCTCCCGATCCCATCTGCAGCAGTAAAGGCGAAGGGAAAGACAACGAACCCGGATGCTCCGAGCTCGGTGTCCGCGCGGTGGAATGAGATAACAGAGTCCCCGACTCGGAGTCGAAATGCGTTTGGTGGGGGGATAAGAGGGAGAGGGAGGCCGGGAACGCCACCAGAGACACGAGGAAGATGTGGGATGAACATCCACGGAAGTAGCGCAATAGCGCACGGCAGAGTTGATGCACGCCATCTTCCAAGCCAAAAAGGGGAACGAAACGAAACGAAAGGAGGACGAAAACGCACTCCTCGCTGCTGCCGCCCGTATAACACGCGTTTCTGCGCCAGAGCCCGAGCCCAGCGCGTACTGATGTGCGCCAGCTGCGATCTGTGCATCGGAGGCGGCGCGCGGCGAGTATAGAGAATCAGGTGGAGTATCCCACGACGGCAGCGGCGACAAATGCGGTGTGGGTGGAACGCATGACCAAGAGCAGAGTCTTACAGCACCGAAGTCGTTGATGGAGTGACGGTCGTGGTGAAGGGCGGCGGCGTCTCGGGCAGCACACGGCGAGCGAACTTGCAAACGTGCCTGAGCAAGAGAATAGTTGGCGCGCACCCGCTGTAAACCCAACTCAAGACGCACCACGGGGACGAGCAAGACGGCTTGGAGCTACACCAACAGAAGCGCTGGCACGCGCGAGGGAGAATGTGAGCGTACAGGGTGGTCGTGGTTAGCAGGTGGATTCGAGAGGAGTATAGAGACGGAGATGGGCATGGTACACCAGAGGGCTAGAATTCGAGGAGGACGTCGATATAACCCCTACGGCCCAGTGCTGGCAAGGTCGGTCGTGTTGTTGACGCCTTGGCCGCTCGTCCCGCCATCTGTTCATATTGGATCAATTTATTTGCTGAAAGCATGACACAAGTGACGGGCAGGTCGCACAGGGCCAGAGAATGGTCTGCGAAGTACAGACTGCACCGCTGAAGAGGGAGGTGGTCTTTGGTGCATGAGAGTTGCCGTGACGATCGGCCGTTGATCTCCGAAGATGTTTGGTACAACCCAAGGACAAATAAACGTAACTTGTCTTGCTCCTTCATGTCGATTTTGCCGCGATACTGATTCTTACTTCGTCTACGGTCAATATCTCCTTTTCGACCTGGAAACTGGCATACTTTTGTATTGTGATTCCCTCTGGATGCGGGACTGCCTCTAGATCGACATTTTGAGACAACTTTGTCGGACGCGCGCGTTTGGTTTTAAAAAAGCTTTCTGATGATGTTCGGAAACACAATCGCACTATACCAGGACACTTCGTACCAAGCGCCAAACTCCCCGATTGCATTGGCCACATCCTATTCCTAGCCTCCACCTCCAGTTTGCCACTGCGTTACGGGCCCTGCTCGATCTCGATACTCAGAGCCTCTCCTTCTCTTGATGCGGCTGGAGTGTTATTTTGGATCATTTTTAGGTGCCGCGTCCCTATCTCCCAACGTCTTCTTCGCTTCAAAATCCATCTTGACATCATTGACCTTCCTAACTAAATCTCTCAAAGCTATCGTTGGGACTTTCAAAATCTTTCCTAGCACCCACCGAAGGTGTTCATCTCTTCTCCTGCTAGTCTACTGGACTAAATTCTCTCTGGACCTGGCTTGGCGTATTTATCTCTCGTTTGGTCTACTCACAAGTTTGGAGTTTGGACGAAGGTACGCTCTCATACCCCAAGGCTCGAGATACGTGGCGGTGTATTCATTCATGTGTAGTCCGCAGTGTAACTACCATAATCTTCCATTCATTTAGAGCCTCAGCCAATGTAATGCAATTCATCGCATATCTCACATGCATGTACAGTTAAAAAAAGAACGCCCACCCCGAATTCAAATTCGAGCCAGGGTCGAGTAGACTCGAGGTTCATCCCCACAGTCCGAGTGTCCGAAACCCAGTGCAGATGCGTTCCCGAGGAACTAGCGAACCGATGTCGACGTCACTTCGGCATCGGGGGATCGGCCTCCCTTCATTGAGCAGTGCGTTTCATGTTGGTATATGTAAATTCTTGGTTCATGGAATATTTATATCCTCCCGCACTCAAATCTGAGCCCTCCATTGCCCATGGCCTTGATGTTTGCCAACCTATCGAATCTCGGTTCAGAATCCATGGCACTCCGAGGGTGTTCTTCTGGTCACTCACGACTCCCCGAATCTAGGCGTCTACTCTGCTTCGGGATCGTCTCTTCTGGGTAAAATGGGCCAATTCCATTCCGCAATTCCAACCGCGTTCTGGTCTTCGGACAATATCCTACCTTCAGAATTACCATCCTCACAATCCCAATATATTCAGTTATGCGGCCCATAATTGCCGGCGATGTTCTCTCTCAGCTGCTCCTCCCTCTCCATCGAGCGGTTGTCAGGGGAACCCCCATTTCCAACCCCCGATCCTCCGATCCAACCTCTGGTCGGACCTCCGCTATCCTCCGATGTTCCCCCCGCCAAGCCAAACCCCATCTGGAAGAATCCCCGCACTCCGCATGGCACTCCGCATGTGATCGTGCCCGGGATCACTGCCGTTCACTACGCCATCAACGGACCATGCGCAACCCGTAGTTAGCCCTAGCTGGTATATAGGCACACACCTGGCTGGGGAATCCTTCGACTTTCTCTTCTTCGGATCCCCCCTGCCAGGTGCTCTTGTTCCTGTAGTAGTGTACTTCAATTGACTTCGGATCCCCCCTGCCAGGACTCTTGAGATACCTCGGGCCGCCAGGTTTGCCCTTACAGCGGCCTTTTGTTTTATTTTTCTAGCTTCACATATCTCCTGGAAGCCTAGTAGCTGATGCGCTCAAAGATGTCATAATTTGCGAACGCTCCGCTGAAAATCTGGGATGTGAAGCGGGTGGATTGGACTTCCAGGTTTCCGAGGTTTGTGGTGTACGTCGATTGCGCTACATTGCCCCCTCAGTATCTCCCGCGGCCCGCAAACTAACACAGAGAATATTCACAGCGGACGTGTTTATTTCATGCCTTGCATACCGTGCTGAAGAGGGCTACCAACAGTCCAAAACCTGCAAGTAGGCCAGGATCTCCCTCAGAGAGTATACGGAAGACTTGAAATATCTATCATCAATTGAAAGCTTTCTGGTGTCTTACTGGGAAGCCGATATCTCCGAAGCGATCTGCCTCTGCAGAGGAACGCTACGGGGATGCTCTGGGGAACACCAATAATATATATGCTCCCTTTGCATCAAAAATGGACTGGGAGGTAGGGCAGTGGCTAAATTACGAGGTTCTGGATCAACCGCTTTTACGGATCTGTTAAAAATCGAAGGCGTAAGTTATCTCAAGCTCCACTAATTCAAGGGCCCAACCTGCGCTAATGATTGAACCGAATTCGCCGTAGTGGAAGCTTGTGCGTGCCACTATAAAAGTGTACACATTGCCAAGTACCAGCGTTAAACTTTCTGAGGCACTAATTCAAGTGCTAAATCAGTGCTAGTGAGCAGAATTTATTTGCATCCATTCCGCCCATGCTTTGAAAGATGGGCTGGGTCGGCATCACCTATTTGTCTTCTTTCTGATAAGCCTTCATAATTCCAAACGGAGCATGTCCTTGCCGCCAATGTCTATTTCTGGCCCGCCAATAGAATGTGTTCTCTCGGCATTTTGCTTAATCCAAACCGAATCTCAGTAAGGTCTGGCAAAATGATTTGCTCCACAAACTGCGGGACCGATGAATCCATGGCGGAAAATGCATATTAGCAGCTGGTGAAAAGCACAGGTTGGACGAGGGAGTGGGCGACGGGGCATGGTTTTGTGTCCAAGTCGCGTCGGTAACCGTAGTGGTTAAAGCGATTGCCGGCGCTTCGCGCCGGCTCCCACTTGCTCAGTTTATCTACTTTTTGTAGCGCATTCTAAGAAAGTTGTTCTGAATGCTCTGCACTCTGCAGAATCAGAAATGACGTAAAGCTGAAGCAAACGGTGACTCTGATTGCAACTCTAATGACTACGATGCCGACGTTCGCCGCGGCAGCCTTTGTTTCGAAGAGGTGGGAGCCATCTGTCGATGTTAGCGCCGAGGCAGTGTTTCTAAGTTTGTTAGAGGGGTTACGTGATGCCGGTGAGGTTGCCGGCAACGCCGAACGTCGATGCCTGTGAGACAAGTGGACTCAGGAACCCGACATCACCGATGGCGAGCTGCCAAGCAATGCGGCACATGCGGAGATGGAGCGGAGCTTAAAAAGCTTCGGACGGACAGACAGACGTAATTTATAAAGAGGGTAACACGCGATGTGCTTCAAGACGTGGCCGGATTGACAGACTTGTGGAGTAAAATATTCTCGCTTGCATCGTACAAAATCCCGCGGCCATCTCGTTAAAAAAGTTCCGCATCGAATCCAAATCTAATTCACTCTAATATCACGGAGATGCACTCGTTCACAAAGTACCTGCCGTGAGGAAGCTGCCTTTCAATCATGTACGTACTGACAGCTCCTGAGATTATTCGGTCCGCATACCCGAGTTCCGGCGAAGCCTGATATCTGCGGCGTAAAAAAATCAGCTCATTTTCTCAGAACACCTCCTCCCATCGTATGTGGCATAGTCGATTGACACCAACATCTCTAAGAGCTGGATATGGCCGTGTTGCACTGAATGTAAGTACTTCGGTACTGTGGACGATGATCTTTCCGCTCAACAATGCAACTGAACTGGACACAACTTACCTCAAACTGAATATCACCGCCTCGGCACCGAGGGAATGGCTCCCCTCTCTCTCGGATTCCGTATACTTTGGGCATAATGACCGCCCTTCCTCGTGCCTTTTGCCTTGGTTCTGGGCTTCAGCTCCTCATATCGAAGAACGCTGGTGACGGCAAGCTGTTACCGCACCATCGTACCCGACGTTTGAAATCCTGGTCCGAGGGACAAGGCAGCGTTGTTCTATAGAAACTGTCGTCCATTATGTTGACGTTCTCAAGGTCGACATTCAATTCTTTTGAACCGACGTGCTCTATGATTAACTCGACCGCTTTTGTGTGCGTTCCTAGTGGTCTCTGGTTCTTCATCGCTCACCTTTTGGAGCAGCTAGGGAGCTTCCACTAGATGTGATCCCGCAGCGAATCTGGTAGCTATCTATGATTCAACTTCAGTAGAAGAATACATCACGCCTTGAAATATATGCATGCACGTTAGCCTTCGGTCTAGGCCATGGAGTAAAGAAGGATTGCACCATTTGGTTCCGCTCATCTTACTCATTGAAATTCGCCGTCACTCTGTGAACACATCATGACTCATCAAACTCGAGTGACCGGCATTTGGATACGCGTCTCGATTTCTCGGCCTATAAAAGGGCGTCTTTCCTCATTCTTGACTCTCATCCCCCTAGGACTGGAATGATGCGGTTTTTCTTTGTCCTCCCTCTCCTTGCAGCGTCCACTCATGCTGTTCCCCAAACCACTCCACTCCCCGCTTCGGGCGGGAGTGCAGGTAATTCAGGCCAAGGCGGGGGTGTTACGGGAAGGGGGATTCCAAATGTCACCGATGCACAAAACCCAACATGCATTCCATTGTACGGTATTCGGAATGCGATAATGGGAGGACTTTTCCAAGGTACGGGTGTTTTCGCTTCTGCGTCAGGCGACAAGCAGGATATCGGTTTTGCACAGGCCGATGTGGGAACAATGCGCGGGCTGCCGTCCGTCTAGCCTTCCACGACGCTGGTAAGTACAAAGAGATTTTGACGACGATACTTTAGAGGCGGATGTAAACTTTTTCATGCACATTCTCGCTCGCTTTGCGAGCAGCCGGTTTACCAACGGCGCCGTAGACGGAAGTATTCTGGCTGATCCTCTCGAAGTGCAACGCGATGAGAACAACGGACTTCAGAATATTGTCAGCCTTCTTGCACCGCTGCCTGCCCAATTCGGCGTCTCCCCGGGCGATATTGTACAAGTGAGTGCTTCTCGGTGGCAAAAAAAAGTAGCATCGAGAGGCGTCCATGGCCACGCCGGTCGCAGAATGTGACGCGGGGTTTGGGTCAGAGAAAGGTGGGACGTGCTGGTATGGAGAGCTACAAGACCGCCGGGCGGAAAGAGGTAGCAGGGCTAGTGGTGGTGGTAGTAGAGGTTTCTCCTGTTGATCCATGTGGATATTCAACTCGCGTTCAGCTCGCTGGCGTTCTCGCGGTGGTGAGTCTTCAAGCCCATATCCATTCACTCCCTCCCATCATTGTTTTTATAGCTTGCTTGTCCCGGTGGTCCGGCAATCCCTGTCTTTGTTGGTCGTACAGCCCCTAGCAATATTGCACCGACAGGCCTCCTCCCGAATCCTGAGGACCCAGTAGACAAACTCGTTGCTCGATTCGCCGACATGGGCTTCAGCGTCCGCGACCTCATAGCTCTTATCGGCGCGCACACCACCGGAAAACAACGTTTCGTGGACCCCACACAGGCAAACAAGTCATTCGACACCACTGTCGATATCTGGGATACTCGTTTCTGTGAGCGAGTTCAACTGCGACTTTCAAAGGTGAAGCTCACAGGATGGTTCTAGATACCGAAACCAGCAACACCACTGTTCTGCCCGGTATGTGAATCCAGACTTGGCGCGCGAACCGCGGCTGAATTGACATGATGATCCCTTAGGCACCTTCAAACCTGACAGTGATGTAGCCTTCTCAACTGACCCAACCACGTCGCCCGATTTCTCGCGCTTCATCGGCCACCAAAATATTTGGTGCGCTATTTATGTTGATTACCGTTTGCATAGAAGCCTGATGGCGACTTTCAGGACGAGCGACTATGCGGATGCTCACGAGAAAATGAGCTTGCTCGGGTTTAGTGCGAATGATCTCACCGACTGCAGTGAGATTCTGCCCCTCAGCATTGACATCACGATCTTGGAAGAGGCGACAAATGGCGGCAAGCCGCCAACCGATCCCGTCATCGATCCAGTAAAGTTGGAGGCAGCGGTCCAGCAGTTCCGCTCTATTTGGCTCGTGCCTACGCCTGCTACGTGAGGATGGCCAATAGATATCTTGTGCTTTCTTTTGTTTATAAAATTTGGATATTTGGTTCCAAGATACGGTTGCAACTTTTGAGACATGCCGATCTCGGTGCGCGACTCATCAGACATGATAATTGATCCGGATACTCCTTTCTGATGCATGGGTATGCCGAGATGACAGCACCGGCCGTTCAAGGGACGGCCAGTGATATATAATACGCGGCGGTGGAAACGGCACTGTACGGCATAATTCGGCATCGGCTAGCGGATGCCAACTCGACCTCCACTGGAATCCAGTGGCAAACCGCACGGCATTGGTGCACCATCGACACCCAATGTGCTCCACTACATTCCAGTGGACCTATAAGTCGATGAACAACCGGTGCAACGTGCTTTAAACCACCATTCTCCAATGGAACTCGCCACATTCCACATTCCACTGGCTCTTGCCCCTGACTGGTTTCCAATATAGTTGACTGAAATCCGGCGAATTCCATCGGATTCTGTCGGAATATATTGGTCCCTGGTACAGATCTTGCGGCAATGGTTTCCATCAAGATATAATGGACTTCGCTGGGTTCCACCAGCCACTGTAACACAAATTTTGGTGGGTTGTTGAGGAGCTGGGTTCATTTCAGGTTGTCATTCTTGCCGGACCAGAGCCCTCATCGTTAATGAGACACATGAACAGATCCTGGGCGCCCCAGTTAAGCGCTCGGGCGCTAAAATCCGGAAGCTGGTTTCCGCACAGGAAGAAACACAACACTTCTGCAGCCAAATATTGCAGCGTACATCGTTAGTGTATTACGACCCCTGGAACATAGATTGATGGGTTGAGATACATCACAAATTTTTGAAACCCTCAATCGCCTCCATTATTCCCCCACTGCTTTCACCCAGAAATCATCGGATAGCCCCAAATCCTTCTGGGCGACCTGCTTTTCAACTTTTTCAGCATAAATCATCATCAGAACATGCACGAAGAAGTCGTAATTGACATCGGACATATGACGCAGCTGAGACTCGAAGCCGGGGAGCCACGAGAGATGACGGAGACATGTTTGAAGTAGGTCCAAAATAAGGATATTGTAAGTGGCTAATCTTCGGAGTGCAACAGTTGGCAGAAGGTCACAGGCGTGATCATAGGCATGAAACTAGGTTTGGAATGCGGATGGTCTTCCCAAATTCGATTGAGAATCACGAGAACTTGGGGTGTACTCTCGGAGCGGTAACATTTTCCCCGGCCAATTGGATACCCGCACGCCAATTGTACCGTCTGCAAGCAGTAACTCTGCTTTGCCTTGAAGGTGTGGACGACTTGAGCGCCAGGAATGTCGCCGAGAGAGGGGAGAGAAACATGGAGAGTTGGTCCGTGGGCCGCATCATCAGCAAGTCCCTGCTGTCGACGAATGACACGGTGGACACCAGGAAAGGTAAGATGAGAGAAGCGTTCAGTTTATTGGCGCTCCCATTGAATATGAGCATGAATAGCACATGTGAGTGCACCGGTATGACGGACTGCGAGCCCACAGGGAATTATGCCACATACTTCACGCAAATTCAGGTGAGCCTCGCAAAATCTACCGTCTTTGTAGTTCACCAAAGGTTCCTCGCACACGTCCAAAGCGCATTTCTACAAAGAATCGAAGTCAGAACCCGATGTTTATGGAACTCGACCGAGGAATTTAATCGTACCTGATGAGGAATGACCTTCCCATCCATAACAGCCTTTCGAACATATCCTCGGGATTGTCAAGGGAGCGGCGCCTCCTGCTGTGGCGGCCGAGCAAATACCTCGTCGGCATTTGCATCATCGTTTTTATAAATTTTGTTGATTAAATTTGGGTGTTCAACGCGTGTGTGAAATACTTACTGCTGTGGGGTGATCTTCCATTCCTGCGATATCCTGATCGCCACCGAGGACAACACCTTCCGCAATAAGATCGGAGCGGTAGCGTTTTAAATGGGTGCAACCCTTGCATCCGTGTTTCATTGCTTTATCCAGCACTCCGCCGTTGGCACCAATTGCTGCGCGAACTGCCTCGGCGAGGAAACGCGCACTCGGGTGCGCTTCACAGGAGAAAGTGTGCTGGTTGTGGAAGAGAAGGAGCCGACGAGATAAGTGCTCGATAAACAAGCGTTGGGATTGGCAATATGTGAATTTCCGTTTGGTACGAGTGGAGTCGTTAACCCACTCCGGAAAATTTGACCACCCAGCGTGGAACCTGTGAATAGCATTTTCCTGCAACAGCGCTATTTGCTTGTGCACCCAAATTCCATATTTTGACACCCGCAATACGACGGGGGACAGCTCCAATCGCTGATGACGTCTGCCCGCATTGTCCTTGTATGTGATGCGGTCGGGGAAATAATCTGCACGGCAGGAAGCGCAGTGGGCAATCACTAGATCCGCTTCAACCCAATGAATTTTCTCATCCAAAACCCATACACTCTGCCAGTGGGGTTCCACATGCCGCAGCAGTGAAATCCTTCGTGCTGAGAAATTGATGGCGGAAAATTGCACATTTGCACCGTTGCCCGTGGATGGATAACCGCAAAATATAGCGAGCTTTTCTGCCACTATTGCCTGCGATAATAGTAATCTCAAATTGCGGAAGGATCGAGCCCCAGATACTGCAAAGTGATTTTGAACTCTGACCGGGACCATGGTGAGTTATAATATCCGTCAACTGCACTTTTGCTTAAAAGACTGTGGTTGCAACGGACATGGCTACAATACGTTCCGCTGAAGGAATTAAATTGACTATATCTAATGAGAGTAAACGTAATTATGCAGGGAGAACCCACTGAGAGTTAGAATCAGGGCGAGCTGCACACAAATGACGATACTCCAACTGCGGGATGGCGTGAAATCGTCCGCTTCGCCCAGACGACGATACTGGGAGACATTTTGAACTGAGACTATGATGAGAGATGTCGCAGAATATACCCAGGGCACACCCACCATGTTCTTCACACACATCGGAGGATTCTTCGTGGATTTGAAAAACATCCTCGGACTGAGAACTCTTGTCTTGTAAGTGTAAGTCACTCTTCACATCCGGAAGGTCCTTCACAACAGCTCTGGGTGGGCCTTCACCGCCCGCATCATGAAACTCAGAATCAGACTGTGGATTCTGAATATCAGCAGCCACAGAGTCAGCAGACCCTGCTTGTAGAGTCAATAAAAAACGAGGACCTCTAGAACCTCAGTCGGCATACTATATTCCTCGTCCTCAGAATCGAATAAACGCCCATTGCCGGTGCGAAATAATCCGTTAGTGAGCTCTGCGTCACAGGTAAGACGCGAGGATTCTGAAATCTGGGCTTGCGGACCAAGGTGCTCATCCCCGGACTCAGAAGAGTCGTTGTTGCCAGCCACTCCGATCGAATCTGGGGTATCATCATCTGTGTCACCTTCTTGCACTGTTAAGTCATCAGCTGGATCTCTAGTATTTACTCATTCTGAGCTTACAATGTGCGAACAAGTCACGCTGCTCGCAGGATACCTGAAAAAGCGAATACCCAAGCTCTGTGGTAGCCTCCTGGCTGTAAGGATCAAAGCCTTTACCCTGATGGAACTGGCGGACTCCGGTGTAGACGCGATCATCCCAAGTCCTTCCGAAGGCCAACATGCGAAATTCAATGTTCGGAAATCCCTCATTCCTCGCTTCCTCTGCGGTTAGACGTTCCGCCCCCGACGGATTGCGAGACCAATATGCTGCACAGGCAGGAATTCGGAAGTGTCCCGAAAACTTAGTTTGAATGTCCGTCAAGGGAGATAGGAAGAGACAGCCTGGTGGTAGATTATCTATTGGGCCCAGAAGTCGCAACTGGCACAGGATGCCATATACCATGACTGGGCAGATAATCACTGATGTTTCGAGTTTTTATGAAGCTGAAACTCACCATAATCCTCTAAGTTGCATTGTATACCCAGGGAGTTGAAAATGTTATTGGCTTGTGCTAGCCACGCCAGCGAAGAGAGATCATCAGCGTATACATCACGCCGATATACATCCACGATGTTGGAAGAATTTACACTGTGATTGTGATCTCAGTGAAAACATATATGTTGAGTGGGAAGACGCACCGAATCCAGCCATTCTCAAGAATCGAGGTCCCTTCTTTGTCCCCATTCACCCTGGGCCAAGATAATCATGAAGACATGCTCAACAGGTAGGACAAAACATACCGATTCCACATTCGATCAACCATGGGGTCCTCTGTCAACCAGCCTCGATCGTCAACCACAATTTTGGGTGCAAATGCAATCTCGAACGAGGTTTCATATTCTGGGCGAATAAAATGGCGAATGGACCCCGGTTTCACCAAGACATTTGTGGAAATCTGGAAGGTGTGCCACCGCGCCAGATGAAGGTAACAAATTTTGTGATATGCTTGCAGCGAGATTGAAGCAATTATGTGCAAGTCGTCAGGTGCATGAGAAGAGGAGACGCCAGGGGGTCGGATTCCAGATTCAATGGGTGCAAGCGCCAGGTAATTATGTGCAGGGGCCATGAGCTCAATGCAGAGCTGCGTGGTTGACGGTCGTATCCACACCATGTACTCGGCCCAGCGCTAAAGCCAGGGTTAGGATACAGCAAATGTGAAACAGTCAAGTCACCAGGTATCTTCCAGAAATAGAGCATACATATTGGTCGACGCTCTGCGAAGGAGTGAGCGGATTCAGTGCTAAAGCCATGAATTGTATTACACAGAATTGTGCATCCTGTGGAAATAGTCATTTTCATAATAGAGACACAACTTTGAGACGTACAATGCACGCCCAAAAGAACACCGTTAAGACATGGGCACCGCGGTATTTTTCCAGTATTTCTCCATGAGGAATTAGATCTAATGCGGGACACCTTATATTAGGAAGGGCCTTAAGTCGAGGAAAACACTTGCAAACCATCGTGAAAAACCGCGGCATGTAGACCCTTTGCACTTGCTATACCATAGAGTTGAAACACATTCGGATGTCTGCAACATTGGTCTGTTAATTTTGACTCCCGCTGTGTTGTAAATATGCTCACAGAATATCTGAATATCGCGATATTTCTGCTCGCCATTGCTGCGAATGATAATCAAAAGGATGATTGAACCCAAACAAGGGAGACATACTTCTTCAGCACCTTCTCCCTGAAATACTGCCGCCGTCATAGCTGACTGAAACCCAGGAATCCGAGCAGTGTACATCTTTTTCGTGGATGCTCGTCTTTTCCGGCAACGAGCGACAAGGTACCCACCGGCTCCCTTGATTTCCTTAAGCAAATTCAGATCTCCGATGGGGATCATTCGAAAGTCTATTCGTTTAAGGTCAGTTCCCTGGGAGACCGACGTTGTTGCGGGTTACCAGAAGGAGTACTGAGAGCAACTTGGTTAATATTGGTGAAGGTCCCACCCGTCACAACGAAATCACTGCATTCCGTGGCACCGTCGGCAAACTCCGTCCCCCCGTCGGCAAACCATGTTGACGTGGGCTGACATCGGTCGACCTCGGCCGACCCTAGTCGGCAGACCCTCGGCAGTTGGATCGGCCCACGTCGACCGATGTCCACCCACGTCAGCAGGGTTTGCCGACAGGGGCACGGAATGCAGTGAATCCTTTGAGTTTGAGAAGAAGACATTTGTGGTGTGTCTGCGATGCATATTAAGATTGCGCAAGAGTCAAAGCGTTGAGTACACACTGGTGCACGGATGGGCTTTCAAGAGGATCGCTGGGAGTTGCTTTATTAACATTTGTGAAGTTCCCGCCTGAAATGAGGAAATTCTTCGACTTGGAGAAAAAGGTGCTCGTGTATCTGCGATGTGTGGGATGGTATGAGATACCACTTGTGAGCGTAAATCAGGACACAAACTTATCAGGGAGCGGTCCGTGGTCATCCAAGGACAATTCAGGGGCAAATTCTGGCTCCAACTGCGGCTCGTCGTCCATGGGTGGTGGTGGATAGAGGGTGAGATGTTCAGCGCTCAAAGAGAAGCTCATCACAGCACGAGGCTGTGTTCTGAAATGACGCAACAAGCTGTATGAGGGTCTTCGAGAAGTTCTCGAGAGAGTGCACAGCATCATAGGCTGCAGCCAAAAGGGAGCAAGAATAGAGCAAGAATAGAGCCAGTCAGGGTTAGCGGGCATAGTATGCATCATTATACCTTGGTTTTCAGTCCGGCGAAGAACAAGGAAACATGTACTCGATGGGCCGAATGAAGATCAAGCGCAGGACAGCACTCATTTCAGGGGACGGTGCAAGTGACAGTCTCATCAACCAGGAATCAAAGAAAAAGCGAGGCAGGTCACCATGATGGAGAGTAATGAGAGGCTATGCAGGAACCTATTGCCCAGTGTGTGGTCGTGGACTCCTTATTCATCATACTTCTCTGTAAGATTTAGCATTCGATACCGCTTTGGTCTAGTTGAAATCACATCCGTGTCATACCTGCCAATGTTCCGTCTCTAGCTTTCAATACCATGGCTCAGCGCTCTCAATCCCAACAGAATATTCTTGAAAATCCATGGATTATATATACTCCATTGTACTGTAACCACAAAATAAAATACCCAAGTAATGTAAAATTCGTCAACCCAAAGGAAAAGACGGCGCTACCGCCATTAGCTGAGAGTGGTGGTCTTCAGTGCGACCATTTGACAAGTCTCCACCTCCCCGCCGGTCACCGAGTCTACTGCAGCTGCGCTTTGAAGGAAATCGAGGCCGGAACTGTCTCGAACCAAGAAGAGCTTCACCACGTCGTGGTTCGCGGTGTACATACATCCCGCGACGAGGAAGAGGTCTGTGTCACTCGTTACCGCGACGAGTGCATCGATTGTGGGCGAGACGCCGTACTTGCTGATGGGCAAGAAGGAGCTGCAAGTAACAGTTAGACGAGCAATGGCGCGGCGAAGCAAAGGGGATGCTTACACCGCTACGGACGTGTAGGGCGTGTCGGATTGTCCATGGAGACGCAATCGGCTAAAGAAAGCGGTGGATGAGAACACGGAACAGCTGGGTAACAATCCACAAGAATATCCTCACCTGACATTATACGAGTTCATCTCATCCGCGTACACGAAGAACATGCGGCCCTAAGGCTGGGATAAGTGTTGAAACATCCGACAGACGGTCGAAAACGTGCCTCGAAATCAAACGTCACGGCGCCGTTTGTGGACACAGAAAAAATGGTATCGGTCCGGTTAATGACGCTGTCGTTAAAGTCCCGACGTCGACGACGCGAAGTAGATGTAGTAGAGTTCGAAGACGCCGGGGCCGGGGTCAAGAATATATTCCCCGCTTCGCTGGCGTATGCATAGTAAGAATCGTCATGCATGGCGAGCAGACTGTAGCTGTAGTTAGGATCGACGGATGTTGGCGTGGCGGTGGCGCTTGTCGTCGTGGCGGTTGCCGTTGGGGCCACGTTGATCACCGTCCCAACCTGGTACGTTTTTCAGACCAAAGCCAATATAAGGACGGGAATGGACACCAACAGTCACGTTGACATAGGGAGCTTGATTCAAGTCAGTGTAATCGGGAACATCGGTGAGGTTGGTGAGGCCATCGAAGACCGCAACAGAGCCGGAGGTGCTGGAGGCGTCGGTCGGCACAGTCTATCATGCACGGGTCAATCCCAACGTTCTGGGACGCTCTCAAGTCCAAACTCACGAAAGAATACAACGATGTGGTCGGTGTGGCTGCCGTGCTGTTGTCATCGCGTCGATCACTACGGTGAACTGATCGACGTCGGCGCTGAGGGAAAGTGCTTAATTCGAATTGATACCAATGATAAGTAAACGCACGTGGGACGAAATGGTGGAACCTGAGGCACTGTCAACCTGCGAAGTTGGCACGGTGGGGTTCGTCATGTTGCTCTTGAGGAAGCAGTTGGCAGCAGTGTTGCTCGTGAAGGGAGTGTACGTGACGCCGACACATCCTGACTGCAGCTGCGACGTTGAGGTCGTTGATCCCGGGAGGAAGTGGACGTCAACGGGGACCATTGCTTGGCCAAACGAGGCCTGCCAAAAACTCTAAGTCTCCACGGGGGTTACCAGGCGGATTATCTGACCTTGATTGTCGTCGTGTCACCGCCAAAGTAAAGCGAGCTGTAGTATATCTGTGGCAACATCGGGTACGAGGATCCATCCGAGTTGACCCAAATGGCCGTGAGGAATTGCGTGGACGGATCGTAGCTCCAGACTTGAGTCTCCGAGGGATAGGTAACAGGCGTGGTGCCGGGGAAACGATCGAACTCAGCTTCAAAATCGATCTCGCTATTGGTGACGAAGTCGGGTCCGGATCCGAGAGGAGTAACATCCGAACCAACCAGTTCCTGGATAGTTTGTTAGCGCAATATCGTCGGAAAGAGACAGAGACAAACCAAGAAGTTTATCGATCCTGGGGCCATGTAGGAGCTTTGATCCACCCCGGATACAGCGAGTCCCAAGTAAGGTAGGGTGGTTCCGACTTGCGGAGCTTGAGTGAAAAAATCGTGTGAGGAGCCGTGAAGCTTACCAGCATTCTATAACAACATTGTCAGCCATGAGGATGAATGCAGAACAAATGGACGTACCCCTAGCAAGAGGTTGAAAGGGCCCGTGCCACAGCTGTAGGTGGGTGAGCGACTTGGCCGAGAGTGGAATGCCGGGACCTACTCGGTGAACTGGACCTAAACGTATTCATATATATCAGAATTCGTTCTTTGCAGTGTTGGAATTTAACGTACGTCTAAAGCGGAAGAGGTATCGCTCGTCGTGACGAACATCCCATTGTTACTCGCCTTGGCCAGCACGGCAAAAACCGAGGATTGGCCCTGGAGCGTGAGAGCGATTATGCCCGAGTACCTTGACCTCGCGTCAGTCAACGGGTAAATTACGAAATACCCCCCACATACGTCGTGCATGCCGAAGTGTCGTTGCTGGCAGAATTGTAGGTTGAGCACTGGTCAATGCATCCTTCGAGACTCGGAACTCCGCTATAAGACTTCAACGTGTTTCCGGGGTAATCCACGCCGCAATTGAGCGTGTATGGGGACTTGTTGACCGTGGAGGTAAAAGATTGGGCACCGTTATCTAAGGTGGGGTTTAGTCTTGGTCCGCGGCGCAAGTACAGAAAGGCTGACCGCATCGTCCGTCATATGACAACGTGCCCGACTCGTACGATGAATCGGAGGTCGGGTTAGACGTGATGGCCGATTTAAGGGAGCAGGTCGTGCCGTCATAGGAAACGCCGAGACTGTCATCTTGGATCAGGTAACATGCCCGAAGTGGATAGTGTGTATTCACCAGAGAGTCCCATAGTCAGTTCCCTCCAGGGCCACGTTGTACGAAGAGCATGACTCCATACAGCTCTGGAAGGTACTCTGCGCAGAGTTGGAGATCTCGTTACCAGCAAAGTTGGTGTTGCAAGAAATGGCTGGGCCATGGTCAGAACGATCCACAAACAAGATTAAGCAACGCACCATAGTGGGATTGCTCCGAGGTGGTGTAGGAAGATACGCCGTCCAAACCGCCGCAAGTAGGAGCAGCACTCGGTGTAGGAGTGCTCCTGTGATATAGAAGAGTCAATAACCGCAATGGGTGCGTTATCCCGCACGTACGAAAGGCTCAGCGAAGCGAGAGTAGCAGTCGCGTTATAATCGGTAGACGTAGGTGCACCGGTTTCGCACCAGCTATATAGCCGCGCTATAAGAACGAGACCTGTTAGAGCCGCGTGTGACTTACTAGCCAAGCGTTGAGTTTGCAGTGTAGACCGCGTAACTGTTCGAAAGCGCGGAAAAAAAGGCGGCCTTCTTTGCCACGAGACCCACAGAGAGACCCTATCACTTCTTTTCAGGGACTGCGTGAGGAGAGCAAAGAAGCGGCATACCTGGCAGGCAACATCACGCTTCTCTGGTGCTGGGGTCGGAACAAACTCATCATCAGCGCGAGTCGGGGTAGGAGTGTTGGTGATCTGAGGTAGAGCCTTGTCGGCGGTTCGTCGTGCTACACCATCAACCAGGAAAAACGAGTCAGTCGTGGTTGTCGACTCAATTGTCTCGTGAATGTTAGAGTTATCGTATCCATACGCCTGGGTATATATTGGGTCAGTCATCATGCGGACACCAAAGAAGACCTTACCTCGACGGCGTATTGGAACGCTGCCTCAAGGGATTGCTTGTACCAAAATCCCTACCAGAAAGTCTAGATAGTCCTTTTGAGAGTTGAGGGTAGGCTTACAATCTCGAAGTTCTCGCCAAAGATCTCGAGACCAACCGGCACACCAAATAAAATGGCCGCTTCGGCCGAGAAAGTCAAGGCTAGAAGATGCAAGTCAGCAGGTGTTAGTCCAGTTCATTGTCTCACGGACCCGCGCCGACGTTCAAAATAGGTGTGACTGTATTTCTGTCAGTACTGTGTAAATGGGATAACAAGCAAAGGACGCACTCGATCTGGGAGAAAGGTTGGCGCCGGAGGACAAGGTCTGGGCAGCAGAGATGAGAGACTATTAAAGTGTACTTTCGAGGAGTAAAGTGTTACCGGATTCGAGAAATCACTGGAAATCAATCGCCTTCAGCAAAGTCGTACATTTCAGAGTGAGCACATACATCGTGACCGTGAAATCACTGTCCCACTCGACGTCGTATCCGATGCCTGGAAAGGTCATTCAATCATGTTTCTCCCTATGCGGAGTAAAACTCACCGACGTATCCATCCGCCTCGACAACAAAGGTAATTTCCGAGCGCATTTGGCTGAGAGGTAAATGAGTGTGGAGTGCGAAACTTGGGTAACGAAAGATACACACAAGGTCGGGCCAACAGTTAATCTTTGAAAAGGGTGTTGAGCTACATATACGTTTGAGAGCTGAGATTGAGGTAGGCTTACCCTTCGGTTGCAATCTCGGGTTCTAGCGGCGGGTGAGACCGCAGGAAAACGGTAACTGCATCAAAACTCACCGATGAGAGGAATCTCCACGATGGTCTTCTCGAAAGTCGCACTGTCGGGGTTTATAAGTGTGTACGTTCTTGTCTTAGAGTCGTGGAAGGTACCTAAGAAGCTACAATATGGATGGAATGATGAGCAACTGCGCAAAGACGATGGCGGGAAGAACGTACTGCAAAGAGTTCGAATCCTATAAGAAACAAGGCGATTAGATTAGAAGGAGACAAGTATTTCATGCCAACTTGCCTATTTCAACATGCAATGCCATTGGTCCTAAGAGGAGGTGTTAACCACGAATACGGCAGGTATGTATGGACGGGGTAACCAGTCAACTTGAGCTTCGCCCTGAGAATAGTCGTAAGATACGCGCATAACTTAAGGAGGGGCATGCACGCACTGGGTCAAAGTGGCCGGCAGACTGTATTTCACCGAGCTATAGGGCGGTTCGTCAGGGTTGGCTCGCGCGGCTCCATGACTGGGAACTCACCCGACTGCCTGGAAGTTACTCGTGAGGGCACATGCGACACAGTAGATACGGATGCCGGCGGCGGCCTCGCCCGTTTTCTCGCGTCGGAGGATACTCAAAGCGTCAGTGATTGCATCCGAGGCGCTGTTGTGATGAGCGTAAGCAATCATCATGGCACGATACAGGAAAGCGTACCCAGTGCCCGACTCTTCACCGTCGCCTTCACCATCGGCTTCACGCTCTCCGAGATCTGCTTTCGATGACTTGTTGTACTAGAGGGGTGACAACCTGTTAGGTGCACCGCGAGTCAAGGCTCAAGGGACTCTACGAACCGAGAAAAGCAGGACACCATCTCCGAACGGTGTTCCCACGTTCGGCAAGAAATTCTGGGGAGGAAACTGGAAGTCCCATTCAGTGTCGACGAGGTTAACAGTGACGCCTGGAAGGTGATGAGAAAATTGGAGAGTAAGAAAGAGCTAGAATGCACATACTAGGCAGCACTGCAGCAGCGAGATTTGACGGGAACGTTGCGGCCGCCCAGCCAACCTCAGCAGCGCCGAGAGCAATGTCGGCAACACCTTCCGCCGCTTCCCCGAGCGACTCCAAAGATCCGATCACTCCCGCGCCGATATCGGACAAGACAGCAGAAAAGTTGCCCTCTGCAAGGTCAGCAGCGACATCAACGACGGCTATAGAGACGTTAAATGAGTCCGCCAAAAAAAAAATACAAAGAGCGAGTTGCACTACGCACTGACGACAGCGTTGACCACTGCATCTCCGATCGCTTCTCCGACCTTGATGATTCCCTTGCCAACTTCTTCGACACCGGTCACAATAGCGGACGCGGTGTTTTCCACAACGGTGACGCAACTACGGACGGGTCAGCACATCTAACTACGGAAAATTTAATCAACCCACGAGCTCCAGACGTCGCAAATCCAGCATCGCTTCTCGATTGAGCGAGCGTTGACGGTGCTTGAAGCCACCGGGGATGTGTTGTTCGTAGATGTGTTGTTTGTAGTGCTGTTTTCAGCGGAAGAATAGAACTTGACACCCGGGAAGACGCTGCGCAAGAACCCAAAGGTGACATCGGGCCAATCTGTTCAAAGTGAGATTCAGCATCCGCCACATAGACTCATAAAACTACGGCATAGACTGATGAGAAAGGTGACCCACGTCCTAAGAGGGCATCCAACGCGAGATCGAAGGACTATAGGCAAACAATGTAAGGATTCTGCAACAAGAGGGCACTTGAGGGAGGTTACCTCGTCCAAAGGATCTTGGGAGGTGGCTACTACCGAAGCGGTCGCGTACGCGTACGGAACAGTTCTACGGCAGGGGAAAGCAATGAGATTATTGGATAACACATCAGCAGCGAGGACTTACGAAGTGGAGGTGCTTGTTCCAGATTGGGATGCAGAGCTTGAACCTGTCGATCCGCCAGATGATGGGGAAGAGCCACTGGAGCCCGAAGAGGTACCGCTGGAGCCTGAAGACAAGTTGAGCGCTATGAAAATCATGACTGATAAAAATACGACATACCGGTGCTACCCTTTCCAGACCCAGAGCCCGACAAGGTCCCGCTGGAGCCTGAAGACAAGTTGAGCGCCACGAAATCCGGGATTAAAAGTAGACCGCACCAGTGCTACCCTTTCCAGACCCAGAGCCCGACGAGGTCCCGCCGGAGCCTGAAGTCGAGTTAAGCGCCACGAAATCCGGGAGTAGAAGCAGACACAAACCAGTGCTACCCTTTCCAGACCCAGACCCGGAGCCTGAAGCCGAGTTGAGCGCTGTGGATGATAAAAAAATAGGACATACCGGTGCTACCCTTGGACCCAGCGGATCCTGACTTGGAGCCCGACGAGCCGGGGGAACCCGATTTCGAACCGGATGAGTTGGAGGCGGAAGAGCCCGAGGAGCCAGAGCCCTTGGACGACCCCGACGAACCAGAGCCCTTTGACGACGCGCCAGAGCCTTTGGACCCGGGGGTGCCCGACACGCCGGAACTACCGGAGCCAGACGTCTTGCCGGGCGAGCCTGAGCCCTTCGACGAACCACTGGAGCCCTTCGGAGACCCACCACTGCCAGGCGAGCCGCCCGTGGCTGTACCCAAAGCTCATTAGAGTCACTCTCCGGATAATCACCAAATTCGAACGTACAATGTGTGCCAGCTCCAAATGAGCCTGTGTTACCGGCGGCGCCGGTGGGCGCGTTGATACCATCGGGGTGCCCGATGTGGAAGACGACTTCCTCTGCGACCTCCAAGAGGCCTTCCATAACGTAGGTGAACGCGAGAGTGGTCGCGTTGAGCTTCTTGATGGCGGAGACGCTGAATTAAATAGATGCGTGTGAGATGCTGGAGAACGAGACGAGGAGGGGGAGGGATAGTTACACGGCCCAGAATCGCGCGGGTCCGTCCTGGTGGATGGGGTGACAGCCGTGGACGCTGTGGCCGGAGAGCAGGAGCGGGAGGTGCGCGCCCCAGGA
This sequence comes from Mycena capillaripes, assembly GCA_029204075.1. Classification (NCBI taxonomy): domain Eukaryota; kingdom Fungi; phylum Basidiomycota; class Agaricomycetes; order Agaricales; family Mycenaceae; genus Mycena; species Mycena capillaripes. Next base: position 676,136 of record JARHKZ010000035.1, on the reverse strand, counting down.
CGCGGCGAGCTCCGTGGCGTTTGCCACGCTAAAGCGCACGGTCAGGATATCAGAGGAACAAGCGATACGCCTGATATATATCGAGTGGTCCAGTGCGATAGTCGGGTACCTGAAGTCTACGACGCTCCACAATCTTTTTGGAGTGGCGTCTAGTGTGGGGCGCGTCAGAGGCGGATGGAGAGGGCATACACCGAGACGTACCGTGAGACTCGAAGTATAGCCGGTGCTGCTTTTTGGGGACCAGGTTGGCGAGGGAGTGGATGTTGATGTTGTCGTCGAGCGTGGGATACATGGGCGAGGAGGCGCCCGATTTGGTGGTGGGAATAACGAGTGTGGGGACGGCATCGTTCGCGGAGGAAGTCGACTGTCTGTGTTTGCCACTGTGGTCGTTGGGTCGATCATGGCAATGCTTGTGGCCCCGACTCCCGTCCTTGTGCGATCCGGGGTGATGAGCGGCGGGGGACGTGTCGTGGCTCCTAGACTCGGCGGCGGAGCGATGTGCGACATTTCTGTGACTCCAAGCAGGGCCGTGGGATGTAAATGAGTGTGCTGGGGCGCAAAGAGCGACAAGGAGGGCGAAAAGGAATGAGCGACGCATCTGGGGCCCGATGCTGAGTAGCAGCTTGAGAGACCGGTCCAGTTAAGTCCTCCCATAAATGCGTGGAGAAAGGAGCTAGGGGCCTGTCAGGTGTCCATGGCGAGGACAGTTCAAAAGTGATCCGGGTGGACGTGCGATATGTCGGGGATAGAAATAACCTGAATCCGGTCTTAAAGGCTAAACCAGCGTCTCGTACAGCTCACAACTCGTATAGCTCACAACTACTGCGGCGGAAGAGAATCAGATCTGATTCGAATGTTCTAAGCGAAGTGCGGAGGTGAGCTACCAGCCTCACGAGCAACCAGAGCATGAGCGACCCTGGCAAAGGTTCCTGAGATGACCGAGCTGGACAGAACGAATGATCGCACGGATCAAAATGCCGGCTAATTATAAACGTGTGCCGTAAATAGATGAGTTTTTTTTTCACGTTTGAATGCCTGCAGGGGTACAGGAGGTCCGACGAATAATGCCGATGCCATCCACTGGTATACTTAAAATACTACAGGGACCTTAAATTGTTTACCCTGGGTTCGTTCCTGAGCAACTTCGAGTAGTTTAATCCGTGCCGAAGCAATTCAAACAGCCGGATGCGAAGCTGGAAAGAAAAGCAAAAATCCTGCGCTCACCTGAGATTGTTTGCGATCCAGTGGAACCCGCACGACTTGGTTGAAATGTTTTCCGCACACGTGGCCGCATCACTCCCGTCGGCACCGGCGATGACGCGTCCTAACCTCTGACTCACACCACCACATCCTTCACGGCGCAAAGCCCTGCGGCCATCGCCTATCTGCCTTCCCGTCTGCCCACGCTACTAACCAAATGTGTTGCGCTGCGATGGCTGCGATGCGACTGTACTCGAGTGTTACACCCTCCCCGACGCCGTACGACGCCTCCACCACCTGCGTAAGCACTCTCGATGTGACGCGCAGCACTACCGCCGTGCACAGCGCCCGCGGCACCCATTTCTCGTCGCCCACTCTGCCGTCGTCGCCGTCCCACGCACAGCGAGTGTTTTGAGCAAAGTAACACCCTCACCGCTTGACGCCTGCCCCTGGAGCTCTCCTCGCGACCAGCACCGCGTTTGAACGCATCCCTACAACCACACGCAGCGCTGCTGGCGTGAGCACCGTTCGGGCGGCCAGTTCCCATCGCGCACCTCGCATCCAAGCGCGGCACGAGCATCCTCAGTCCCATCCCACCCCGCAAACACGACATGCATCAGCAGCGGCTTGCGCGACGGCCACGGCGGCGATATCCCATTGCCCACGCCGCCTTCATCACCTCCACGCGCACCACCATCCTCAGTGTCCGCACGCCCCGCCGCCCGACGTCATTGCTGCCTGTGTGCGCATCGCAGTAATTCGGACCTCCGTGCTCCTGCATCCGTGAGTGGGCGTCGCTCCGACGCCACGTATCCGGCGCCGTTCAGCCTCTGCTTGCCCCGACGGCGCCTGGGGATTCCAGACCACACGGGAACCCCGGAGTGCATTTCTCCTCCCACTCTTGACCCACGCTGTCATTCGCGCACAGCTCCTACGTCCTCTCTCACCAGGAGCGACCACGCCCACTCTCCTCCCGATTTGGATGCGTTTCCTTACCTACTTTTTTTACTTTCCCTCACCCCTTACTCTCGACTCTTTCATGAAAATAGAGACTATGTATGTACATTACCTTCAATTCCGTGTCACCATTGGTCTTGCCAATTTTTTTCAGTGATTGAGAACGAGCGAATCGAAATTCAAGCAAAAAAAATCGGAGGAGGGAGGACTAATCGGCCGACATGAGTTATCTGCGAGCAATAGGGTGTTTCAAAGTTCAGACCTCGACCCCAACTTCTGCCCTAACTTGTGCCCCAACTTCCTGAAAGTTGAGGCACAAGTTGAGGCAGAGTTGAGGCAGAATCAGGTGTCAAGTCGCGTATGCGATCACGACTTGACACCCGATTCTGCCCCAACTCTGCCTCAACTCTTACCCCAACTTCGGCCAACGATACGCGAAGCCACGATTCCCACAACTCTGCCTCAACGTCGGAGTTGGGGCAGAATACATGACTCCTGGTGTTTCAAAGTTAAGGCTCCAACTTCTGCCCCAACTTTGCTCGAGTTGGGGTCAAGTTGGGGCAGAAGTTGCGGCCAAGGTCGGGCATGAAGTCTGAACTTTGAAACACCCTAATGCGCCGCGCCCTTCAAGCCCCCTTTTCTAGCGCGCTATTACTTAACTGTTGGTTAGTGGCATTGAGATCGATTCCTACTTCAATCGTTAAAGGTATCGGACGACTGAATCCTAATAGATGTGGACATGTGCTAGTGATCCCTTACAGTAGTATGTCGTCCCCCCTTTACTATTGCACGGACCTATACACGCTAGTATATGGTTGGCGGCTTTGCACGGGAAAGCAGATGGGCACACGGTACGTTATGCATACCTGTGTGTTGTACATTACTGACTTGAGTTTTTAAATCACCAATTTCAATACTACGATAATTATGGTGCACGGCCGGCACTCCCACCGGGAGAACCCTCCACACGTCAGCAGATAGCGCGGGGACGACCAGGCAGGAACGTGAGTCTGCGGTAGGTTGGGCGCACATGAGGGCGTGCGCGTTCTTGGCAAGAGGTGGTGGCAGAGATTGTCAAGGGGCGCTGCGAGCGGAAAGTTGGAGAGGATCCGCGGTGACTTGGCGAGCGTTGAGCGGACACAGGGGTTCGTCAAGAAAACGATCGGAACGGCCATCTCTATTGCGTGGTTGAGGCTCGTTTGCGGTTTTGAGGACTGGAGCCCAAACTTGTTCAGAAGGCTCGCTGTCGGGAGCCGAGGCTTGAGTTTGGAAGTCTGAAAGCGGGGTTATTGAACAATATCCGACTAGGTCTTGACATTTTGAGGTGTCAAAGCCTTGCGAGGTGTGGCATGTTGAATAAATCCATTCGCCGGCGTCCAAATTAACGGTTCAATTCAGGTACGGCTCGCACTTCGTGAGAGTGTCCAAATCACATAAACTGTGATGGTTGCAGCGCCGATTTTCATAGCTCATCATAGCTCCCCATAGCCCGGTATAACGCTCAGGACATTCTCATAGAGCCACATAGCTCTCCATAGCTCCCCATAGCCGGCCCTTTGTCTATGGGGCAACTTGGGATTTTCCTGATGGAGCAAGCATGAGCAGAAGTGTTCCGCAGGGGGATTCGGAGCGCTCATCGCATCGCATATGTGGGAGAGGTGTGCCACCCTGTGCCCGTGGCAGAAGTACTATAGGACAACGGCACCCCTCGATAAACTCTACACGTGAACATTCACTTCTACCCCACTTATTTCTCTGTGAGCTCTCTGAGTGGCGTGTAATGAGACCAAACGGCGCTGTGTTTTGGCGCCAATACATATTCTGCCACGATTCTGGGGCCGCCTATCTTTTTATGCCGCCAAGTGCGCTTCTGGCTTGCTGGCGCTGTTGGCAGGCCTGGCGCCAGGCGAGCCAGCTCGGAAACATTTTCCTGATTGCTTTGCCAGCCCCGGGCCTGGCCTGGGCTTCGCCTTGGAATCTGCATTGGCAATCCACGTTGCCCTGTGATTGTTTCAAACCGCGGAAGACAACGCGCATTTATTCTTCTGCAGAGCTCTCCCAGATGCGTCTTGGACCTCCAGCGCACGCGGGGCTGGATCCCTCAACCGGATCCCTCGCATGGGGAGAGCTAATGGCGCGCGTCAGCCAATTTTAGCGGAGCCGGCGAACCAGTGGCAGTGTCTCCTGCCAACCATTCGTACGGGGCGGCAGAGATCTGATTGGGGCGCAGAATAACGGACTCAAACCAGGAATGGCTTGTGTACGTGCCTGAGCAAAGAGAAGAGTCAATATTATTTTGGATGGTATATACATATGCATGAAGCCCAACACACGCCGTACCGCGAATTTCCTCATTCTCATTCCATTCCCCGGGATCGGAGTCCGCGCCATTTTCGTCACTTCGTTACTTCGCTTAAGTGTGTGAGTTTGATGGGAACCTGTTTGAAAGTTCGTCACCTAGCATATTTGTGGGAAAATTCGTGAGTTGTTTGTTACACGGCAACTCCTCAGCGTATCACAGAGTGATGGGTATCAGCTATGTGCCGAGTGTGGCCGGTTAGGTTTGCGTTACGACCTTTCACAATCTTCCGTCAAAGTCACGAAGATCCCCGAGCTTAAGCGAACTTGAGCGAAGAAACAAAGTGACGGAGGTGGGTACTACTCCCGGGATCGTGACTGACGGCAATGAATTTTACGCACATCGCCTTCAGCCGGATATCGCATTCGTAATCGCAATCCCCGGGGCCAGTGTCACTGTCATGCGCGTGAGGCTGTCCCAGAATCGGAGCCGCGACAACGTCGCACAACGTCACTGGGAAAAACGCGACGCAATTTTGTGCACGTAGATGGGGACGGGGACCCAATATCCAACGAAGTCGAGAATTGTATAGACGAGGTCGAGGGGACAGAGGGACCGGTGCACGTCGCGGGTGGCGGTGAGTTGATATTTGCCAATGCAAAACCCGTTCAGCACATGGTCGCCGGCATTCGTTTTTTTTTTTTTTTTTTTGCGATGTCCAGCGACCCTCACTCCCTTGACACGATCCGGAGCGTGTTGGAGAGAATGTGTGGCACAGTCAGCGACAGTGGAGACTTTTCCAGGCCAGCCCCAAGACCCCGCGGGCATACTTTACGCTGGTTCCTGGAGTTCACAAGCCCTTATCGGCGATCGATGATAACGGAGCTGCATTGGGGGGCGGCAAGTGGCAAAGAGCGAGTAGATGGATCACAAGTGTTGAATTGCTGTTCGGTGCAAGTTCGGGAGTTTCTCAAAGTGGCGAGATGGCCAAGAGGTTTCTGTGCCGGTGCCGTTGGAAATACTTAATTTGAACAAAGAAGGCAGTAGTGACACCAAATCTCTGCAGAGTAGACGTCACGCATTTCGATGGCAAGCCTACAACATGCGAGGCACGAGGACCAGCATTGTAGTGTAGATCTATCAGAGACTACACGGGGCTGCTACTCTGCCGTGCTTGCAAGTTTCGAATAGCTGGAGTAGAATTTTTATTTGTGCCCCGTATGTACCTCAAACCTGGGTTCATGACCACTGATCCCTCTCTAACTAGTCTGACTGGGCGGATATCGAAATCGAGTTCAGCAATGTTAATCTAGGACATGTTGTGCACGTCGCTGACCGGCCAGTGACTGGTCGAAACGTCAGTCGGTCGGGTTAGTCCGGTCACCGGAGCGTAAGGCTCCAACCATTTGGTTTTCGTTTGTCCATCCCCGTAAACAAAACGGAAACGGTTAGTAAAGTATTTATAAACCGTTTAAAACCGTTTAAAACGGTATTTATTATGTCAGAAACAGCATGTAATTAGCCTCTACCACAGTCCAACGTCGCCGCCTTCAACAAGCCTGCCTTGATCCACATCTTGGTGAGCATTGCCTCCGTACATCAGGAAAAAAAGCTACCACAACATATCACTACATGGCCTATGTAGCGCCTGTAGCCGTGTTGCTTGGTACCCCTTTATGTAGCCTCTGTAGCCGACCGCGAGGTTTCTGTAGTCACATGTAGCAACGTGTATTCGGGCAGGGGGTATATGTAGCCACCCATAGCTAGTCGGGTGTATCTGTATTCCTATGGAGTGAGGGCTCTGTAGCCTCTATTGCGCCATATAGCGTCCATATTTACATGTACAAGCGGTCGCCGGCTCCCACTTGCTCACCTTTCTTTGTGACTTTTTTTTAAATCAGTCTGAGAAAGGTGTTGAAATGTTTCGCAGGGCAGCTCAGCAATATGGTGAAGCTGGAGTAAACAACGACGTGGATTGCCACTTTAGTAGATACATGCAAAGTTGAGAGGAGCAAACAGTCTAAGTTTCAGAAAGAATTGATCCGCCAAAATCGGCATTTCAACTATTGAGCGAGCGATCTAGACTCTGCAGCTCGGTGTGGGAGCGAAGCTAAATATAATGATTAATTTATGCGTGCCATTGGATGGTGCTAATCTTTTTAACTCTTTTTAACTACTGAGCCAGCCATCCAGAGTCTGCAGCTCAGCATATGAGCGGAGCCGAATATAATGATAGATTGATGCATGCTGTTGGATGGCGCTAATCTTCTAACTACTGAGCCAGCCATCCAGAGCCAGTAGTTTGGCATGCGAGTGGAGCCAAATATAACAATTGATTTCTGTATGCCGTTGAATCGGCACTAATCGGCTGCGTTTTGTCATGCATCCAGAGTCCGCAGCTCGGCATGCGAGCGGAGCCGAATGTAATGATTGATTTCTGCATGCCGTTGGATGGGCGCTAATCTGCCATGCTTTGGTCATGCTGCGCAATTTAACCATACGGAGATACGGCTTCAGACAGACGGAAGGCTCGATTTTATAAAGAGGGTGATACACCACAGAAAGCATTTCAAAAGGCATATATTTCACACTGCTAAATAATTTACTGGTCGTCATCGTCGTTTCCATCGTCATCAACCTCCATCGCCTCCAGCTCTGCAAGGGCGCGGGCACGGGCTGCATCTGTCATCCGACCAGCAGGCTTGACGAGGGCGGCACCGGTTGAAGCACTATCTGACTTCATCGATGCGCGAGTTTCGTGACAGTCGTCCTCGGTGCCTTCGGCGATCGAAGCCGGCAAGACGTAAGAAAGGTCGTCAATGTTCTGAATGTAGCCCATGATGGTGTTGACTGACGTTTCGTGTCAAAGACACGTCAAGACATGAGAAAAACGCGACTCGCCGGCAGTCAGACGCACCTGAGTTTCTTCCACCACAGCCTGATGCACGGCACTGGGGACCTCGGAGTTAGAGCCATCGACAAGTTTGTTGGGTGCAACTCGAGCACGAATGGGCTTGCTGCGGGCCTTCGCTGGGTCACTCATGGTGGTACGAGAAAACGCGTCGGGTCACGGTGTGTCACATCTTATACGACGATTGTTCAGATGGATGGATGTTGGCCAAAACGTCGGAAAGCGGCGGCCGGTAGAGCTTGATGGAAGGTTGTGGAAGGACGGACAAATCGTGGGCTCGGAATGGGGCGGTTATGCTCAGAGATCAGTAATAGCACCTATACCGTACCATTTCGTTCAGATCGACAGTCACGCGTCACGCACCCCCCTGTCGATGTCGAATTTTGGTCGGGGTCACGCGTCACGCGACCGTTTGTCGAACCTCCCAAGCGTGACCAAGAGCCCAAAACCGTCCAGAGCATTTAAAAAAGGCAAGATTTTCTAAAATTTCCTTGCTGAAAGTCGAAAATTTCCGTGGTGTCACGCAATTTTGGGGGATTGTCGAAATGTCGAATTGGTTGAAACGGTCACGCGTCACACCCCCTGTCGATTTGAACGAAATGGTACGGTATTTCCCGTCGCCAACTAGGCACTGTCCCCGTCGCCCGCGAACCCCCTGACCGTCTACCTTTAGATGCAGCGGGCTGGCCCAGATACTGGCACAAGGCAACTATTTCTCTCGGTTTTCCAGTTGCTTGCTAGCTCTTCCACATCAAGTGGTGATGTGTTTGAAAAACGAGTCCTTGGCGATGTACCAAAACTCGTGATGCTTTCCGCCGCGCCATCTTGCGTTCGCTGTGGGCATCAATTATGGTAGAGCTGTGGACTGACGAACATTTTCAGTCCCATTATTACTCGTATTATTACTCGTATCTTAAGCAGATGCCTCGAATCACATTGTACATGTTTGTTATTTCCTAACTCATCCTTTTTTTCCCTTGGTGCCTGTATTCCATTGTCTTGGTCGCCTCGAGGCATTTTTTTTTTGAGCATTACGGCTTAGCTTTGGGCGCCTCTTGGTAGGCGCTGCACTATGACGCATGGATTTCGTCAATGCTGCACCCAGCTTTAGCAGTCCTCTCCGGGTCTACCCGACAGATCAAAGATCGTTATTCTCAACCTCCCCGTCAGCCGGTCAACATCCGCTCAAAAGGCAGCGTCTACTTTGCTTCTTTCTTTGTGACACCCCATCATCTGCCCCCGTACAGCGTCTGTTCCTCTGCCCCATCCCCGGCGTGCACACTCTTATGCCACCTCTCTTCGTTACCGTCTCGCGGTTCTCTTCCCACCAATGCGATGTTCTACGGCCGTCCAAGCGCAACCTCTGCAACCAGCATCAAGATCAATGGCCAACGCGACTCAATTGTAATTCTGCTCAAGGTTGTTGCGCCTCTTTCTCTATTATCATCGCGCCATCCCTCGACGTTCCTCCGCTTTAGTGTTAATAGCATTCTGAACGGCTATCCCATCAAGCGCTCCGCAAGAGCCCGGCAAGCATCAAGAATGACGACAGAGCCTTCAGTCGTACCTCGCAACCCTGGCGTGCAACAACAAGCAACAACGTAGTGAAAATCCTCCTCCACGGAGCTTGAAGTCGAAAATCGCTCGCGCAGCACCAAAGCAATATTTCATCGCAATACGCACAAGGCCATCAAGATCGTCTGGGGCTCGCGAGATTGCTAAGGTTCGAGGCATCGTGCCTGCACGTCCGGGTTCGCCCCTCAATCTCCATACTAATGTTCTTTATCAAGGCTCTCTGCCAACGTTTCATGCGCGCCCTGCCCAACGTTTCAGGCGCGCCCGCAGCGTGATCGATGATCTTTGAACTCAGATCCAACTACTGTGTCTTTCCATCGATCAAGTCGCGTTCCCCGCGCATCACCCATGCGAAGCGCCATCCCGAAACTCCCTCCACCACCCCACATGTTCTGGTAATCTTTGCCTATTGCCTTTGCCCACGACACTTTATGCTTATGTTTTCTTTCCTTTCGTTGGCCAGGGGCTCAACTTCCCTAACTTTAATTCCGAGCACTCGCACGAGCCCATCTCCACCCTTCGGACCTGAACGCGACCGGGTTAACCCTGAAGGTGTTATATTACGCGTGTTACACTTCATTACATCCATATTAATCACCTTTCCTTCAGCCCCACGAACATTGAAGCGTCCCTGAGGCGGACTGAGCCACGTGTGTTCCTATCTTTAGCGTTACCATGCTGGTACGTTTTCCACTGCCTCTATTGACTATCACTGACCATGCCGCGTTAGTCTCGCATCTCAGTATATGTCCGGTTTCACCCAGAATTCCGTCCCGAATTCTTCGCATTCCCGCAAGCGACTCGACACGTCGTTTAGTGAGTTCCCTTTTTTGACCCACGTTCGAAGAAACTGACGCGTCCCTGATGCGTCAGAGCCACCGCCATCGAGGCTTCGCATGGTACCGAGTCCCCACGAGCCTCAACACGATATAATGACTTCCAGCCACCGCATAGTTGAATTTTATCTTCCTAAGTCGTTAAACCCAATACGACGTTACGACGACCGAGTTTCCGCGAGCTCAACTTAGAACGGAAGCGGTGCGTCTATTTAAACTTTGTACCCGCGCCTCCGAGCCGATGGACTGCCCGTGCCGCGCATTTGGCTGCTTTGGTCGAATTTAGAAACTTGGCAGATAGACAGCCTTTCCACAGTGCGTAAGCTTCTCGGCGCATCTCATTTACTACTCACGGCAATTACTGATTCATTAGTAGCTTCTCTTGGGGGTCCCACAGCTCTTCGGCCGCCTGTTTGAGGGTGGAACTTGCATTGTTGAGCTCTAAACGTCTGCAACATCGACCGAGGACTTTACAGTGACAATTATCCCAGACTCACGAATTCCATCTGACCGCTCACCTTCGTATGACTCCGATTTAGCACACAGCGTAGACGTCTAGAGACCAATTCCATTTTTTAGTCTTCCCATAGAGGCATCGCAGTTATAATATACTAAAACTTGAAATTCCTGGAAATTATTTCTTTGTGCATTCAAAAAGTCATGAACAAGCCACGCTGACAGTAGGCGCCGGAGCGAAGCGACGGCAAGTCTTGTCGCTCCATATTAATACATGGCCACGAAGACCAGCATCCTTCTGAGTCTCTATGATCACCCTCGCTCTCCTTCCCCTGCTGCTCGCGGCTTTTGCACTCCCCCCCACACTAACCCTGGATGTCTCTCCGTATTGGCGGGTGCGTGTCCACCCTCAGCCGTTACCGCCCAGACGTCGAATCCTCACCCCCAGAAACCAAATATAACAGGGTGGCCCGCCCAGCGCCTCAACCTTGCGAGTGCGGCGCTGGCGCTGGCAGTGAGCCAGCTCAATCCCGTCCCTCAGTTTTTTCGTGAACTACTCTCTTTCTCTCTCAAACAGTTACAATTTAACATGTTTACCTCAGCGAACGCCACCAACGATGCAGTAGCGGGGTGCAAAGGCTCATTCTATGGGCAGTTGGCAGAGTTCGACCTCATCACAGAGCAAACTGTGTACAAGAAAACTTTAAACACGTACTTCCAAGTCGCCCAGATGGCGCACGCGAATTTTTCGACCACAAAGTGAGTTCATCAAATCCTAGGCTGTCCTGGCATTGATGATTTACGTCGGGTTACTCGATCAGCGTGCGTCGCGTTTTTCAGCTTTTCCGTGGACTGACCCGGTCGATGGACAGGTGTATCATGCGCTGTAGGTTTGTCTTCTCTTATGTTCAAGTAGAACATACGGACGCGCCGCAGCTCTGGCCTACCTTGCGTATAAGGATCAGTCCTTTCTCGACTATGCGATGCAGGTCTGGTGGCTCGGAAGAGCATATACGCTCTCGCAAGAGGGAGGGATCTCTACAAAGAATTTTCTCCCCTGCAACAGTTTTGCCAAGATCGTACTTTCCCTTCCATTCCCCCGGTCGCAGGGGTTATCTGATTGCGGTCCCGTAGAGGCAATAGTCGGCGGGACGTTCTGGGTGCGGAAAAGCCCACAGGAGGACTGTATTTGTGCTCACAGTGTCGCAAGTTTATTTATTTTGTTATCGGGCCCGACAGCCTTACCAGAGCCCGATGGCGTGTCATCGGCATGCCATCGGGTACGGTCAGTTCATGGTCGGATCTGAAAACGTATGTGAGCTGAGATCGGGTCCGGTCAGGTCCGGTCGGGCTGCGGTCAGACAGTGGTCGGGGCATATGATAGAGTATGGAAATAGTAATTTAATTTAGTCGGTCCCATCGTGGACGTCCAAGGAAACGCATTCGCCCCACCCATTCTCTTCCTTCGGACGATGAGCATATCCCCGACGAAGATCAGGCGGAGGACGATGCTAGTCCGGAGGAAAAGATGCGCCGTGCTGGTCATAAGTGTGTGATTAGTGTGATTACAGAGGGCTTGTGGTTCTCGTCGTCGGCAGAGAGCGTGCTGGAGACTAAACTGAGCCAATCTTACGAGGAGAAGAACAGATTCGCAAACCAGATTCAGAAGAAACAGGGAGAGTTGAGGGCAGTACACGACTTGCTGCCCGAAGAGTTAAGGGGCAAGTTGCGAAAGGAGTGGGCTATCTTTGAGGTGTGTCGCCAATTTGCGCTTTTTGAGCCTTTTGCTTATTCAATTCCGAAGTTCGATAAAGCGATGGGACGGCAGCGTTCAAACACGTCATCGCGACTGCGCGACGAGATTGAGTCCGTGTTCAATGCACATCTCAAAGCCCTCGATCCAGATCGTTTCAAAGATGTCGCTGATGTCCTCAATGACGCGAAGCGTGCCAGCCTCACGGACCTCATTGGTGGAAAGAAGAACGCTGCGGGAAAACTTACTTACCACCATCTAGCCGCTCCTGTCTTGCATAGCGATGGGTTGACATCCCACAACCCCAAGACATTCTTGCACAATAAGCTTGTGATGCATGTAAGATTTATTCACCTATTGACAAACAGGCACTTACCCCTAGTCCAGGTCGCTGCCGCCACCATCTTTGGGAAACAGAATGTGAGTGCCGATATTCGAGGTAACAAGAAATGATTTATTGTGGTACAGACCCTGTGGACCCTGTCTGCCGACACCAGCCTCAAGAAAAATGGTCAGCAAACTGCCATCAATTGGCACCTGATCGGTGAGCAGATTCACGAGTGGCTTCTACACGGGCTGCGCAACCGTCACGAGCCTGTGCTCCGCCTCTTCGGTGAATGGGACGACGAGCTGTTCCCAGATACTGAGGCCAGTTTTGGAGCGGCACTCGGAACAGTGCCGCCAACACCGAAGATCTCCAAGAGGCTCTTGACGCGTTGAATCATACCCAGGTGGTCGAGAAGGATGCCGGGAGCAGAGGCGAGGACGACGTGGAGGCTGACAGAGGTGCAGATGGAATGGATACGAGGATGGCATACAGGGGAGGGAGCCAAGCGAATGAGAGTGGCGATGAAATGTAAGCTCGTGACTAGCTCCATGCCTACAGCAGTTCTTGAAATATAATTTGACTCTTGAATTCTTGTGAGATACCGATGCGCAGGCACGCTGATACAGCCGCACACGTAGCGTCAGATACGTATTCGCATCCACGGAACGCATGCGGCTTCATCCAGGGCTAACGCGGTGAGCAGCCAGGGCGTTCTTTTGTAGATTTTCTGGGCGAGTGCGCGATTCATTGATATTGGTACTCCCAGAATACGTAGCACGCACTTTGGGTTCTGTGAATCCTCCTTCATTCGCGTCGAAAAACGGGACTCTTCAGCAGTCAGTTTGGGACAGGGGATTGGTGGTGTGAGTTCGAGTTTTTTGAGGCGATTCCGATGAGATACGAATCTTGCGATTTGAGGCCGTGGTTGTCGAGATATAGCCACAGAAGTTTCGGAGCAAAATGGCCAGAAGTGACAGATAGTCACATCCAGTCACGCCTGGCCGTCGCCGCCTACTATGGTCGGATTTGGGCTCAACAATAAACATCTACAGGCTCAACAACAGTTGGGGGGAGTAATTATTACTATGTCAGCGGTCTAAGGTGAGTTAGAACAGCTTAGCACCCCGGGAAGAAGGAGTTGACTTGCAGCATCTATGGAGTTTGACCTCTGTTGCACTTATGGGTCGCGCAGTGTAGTGGTAAAGTATTCTAGTTTTAATAGTTCTGAAAAGGTCACAAGTTCGAATACCACTTCGCGCATTAAATAGTTGTAAGAGTAATAGTATCATTAGAAAGGATGTGACCAAGACATAAGTAAGAGAAAGAGTCAGAAAAAGAGCACAACTAAGAAAATTATTTTACCTTTTTTCCTCCTCGTATTTCAGACACGATATGGCCCTATAACCCCCTCAGGCCGACGAGACTCATCGCGTCCCGACCGTTGCCCGACCGCGACCTGATCGGTGCCCGATCACAACCTGATCCCACTGCCGTCAGCGGCTGATTCTAAGAGTCTCCCTGCCATCGGTCTCGGTCAGCCTGATGACCCGATCGGCTGTTATCCCACACTATCAGGCCCTATAACAAGAAAAAGAAATTTGCGACAAGTCCATATCCCCCCCCTACAGCTGATGGACCCTGTGAAGCCTAAGGTAATAGCCTTGAGTACAGGGTGAGTGTGGCATTCTTTTTTCCTTCCTGGGGGTCCGAGATAACCGGCAGGCAACCAGATATTTCCTCGTGTGCGTCGGTCTACCCCATACTCTTTGCCTACCGCAACTTTAACGGGACATGCCAGCCTATTTGCTCTCTTGGCCGAGGCGACGTCCGACCAACTCTATTTCCAAGCGGCAGTAGAATCCTGGAAGTTCATCCAAGCACATTTGCTCAATGACCAGAATCTGGTGTTTGAGGCGATATACGCACCCCAAAACTATTCGTGCGCGATCATCCGTGAGACACAACCCTACAACACGGGGATCGTGATCGAAGGGCTGTCCATCCTAGTCGCACTCACAAATGATACAGAAACAAAGAATGTGTGCGTCTTCCACGTGCTTTCGTATCCTCCGTGCAATTGATTAGGTCGGTATAGACTCGAGCAAATTCTCACAATTGCCGTCCCGTATAATGTATGGCAGGGGAGCAATGGTGTGATTACAGTAGTTAACCAGACAAACGAAAGTGAGATTACTCGGCTTCCATTAGGACTTTCTTTTTGTATTGAGCGGAATTAGCGCAGACGATGGGTGACCTGAACTTGGTGCAAGGCTTCGCCGCAGCGTATGCGCGGAACGCCACATCGGTGGAGATCCATACGTATCTAGGATACTATCTCGCAGTCCAGGTATCTTTATGTTCCTGACTTGAGCGGCAATTTCGTTCTCACAAAATTACAGTTCAACGCTGTCGTGGAACTAGCCACCGCAGCAGTCTTTTCGACCGATGCAGACTTACGCTTGATTGACGCAGCGGTTTGCCGCTTTGTCACACCGGCGCAGCGTCACGTATAAATTGACACACACTTCTATTCTTTGATGCACCCATCGGCACACCCAGCACAACATGCACCTTGCCGCAGGCGTCAACTATCTTTGGATCCAATGGAGTTGTTGTAAGTTGACACTGATAATATAATCAACACCTCAGAGTTGAGAAGCGAAGTCAACGTCTGAGATGTGTACAAAGTCCGATGCGTATAAATACTAACTATGGAAATAAAAGTGGCTATCGTGTATCTAGCTACGAACACTGGAACGATCAAATACCAAAGGAATCAAAGTAGGAAACAAATATAAAATACTCAGAGAGTGGCGGTTGAACTGGAAACCAACACGGACTTGGCTGGGGGTCCGGTTGTAATTCAGCACTCCTTCGTAGAGCTCTTCAGCCGCTTTCCAAGGCTTTGGGATTAAGGAAAACTGCCGAGCAGTTGTTGAGATACAGAGCTTAAAAACTGCCAGTTCTGGCGGCATATTTTGCAACTTACTTGACGGGAAGTGATGCTATCAAAGAAAATTATATATAAAACATGATGCAAAGGTCAGATCTAGCTCTCAGAAGTTTTTCGAATTTGTTTGGATTTCTTTTCTATGCTCAAAAGTGTACAGCCACCAATCTGCCCACAGAACTGAGCCCAAGATAAATAAGATTTCTATCCACATGGACGAATATGCAGACGGAAACGTGCTGGGCGGATCAGAACTCCTTGCAGCGGTACTTCTCCACCGCGCACGCGTGGAATATCTGAAACTCCGGCTCGTCGAATCAAGGCCGCACACCCTCGAAGGCGGATCATATGCCTCTACTCCGCCATTTGGATTTGGAACTGGACTATAACCTCCCAAAGGCTCTTGTAATCCGCGATGCACTCCTTCTACGCAGTGCCGTCCTCGATGCCGTAGCTGCCACAAACGTCGTAGTGCCATGGACACAACTGACTCGACTGGCTCTGCGTCTTATCTCGGTTGACAATTGCGTACCCATTTTGCAAAAGGCCACCAATCTGGTTCATTGCGAACTCGATCTTTTTGACCGCGATGAAAGCGGTCCCCTCCCTGATATCACGCTTGCCAACTTGGAATCGCTGTGCTGCAGTGGCTGGAGAGATGATCAGCCAATGACAGACGCTCTCGAGTCTCGACATGTTCATTGTCCCTGCACTCTGCAGGCTCAGTGTCACAGAACAATTTCTTCGGCCCGATCCGCTCCAGTCTCTCGTTTCATTTATGTCGAAATCGGGCTGCAAGCTACAGAAAGTCTGCATCGACGGCAGAAGATCAGTAGGCAAGAGTGCCTACCGCACGGCATTTCTTTCAATTCAGTTCCTTTTCGATGGACCATATGTGAGCGGAGAAGAAGACGAGCAGGAAGGTTACCAGGGATCCTGATTCGTCCGGCGACTAGGGCGATTCAGACTGACGTGTGTTTCCCATTCTTTGTCCGATCCTTCTGCTACATATTGACCGACTTGCAGTGCTCGATAGGAAGTCAGCACCCTTATCCGATCATCCCTCTTTCTTTGATGACGTGGGATTAGGCCTCTTCGAGGCGGGTGCTGAACCTTTAGGTTCAGTTGGACTTTGTTCTTTCTAATTGTATACCGGCAACTTCGGCATTTGACATTGATCAGATCACGGCGGAGCTAGAACCAATTTTTGCCGGGCCAGAAACTGGGGGCTCCTACTGGCTCTATATGAGCTACCTTTATTCAATTTATATAACTACACCAGTATAAAATATGACAAAGTTGCGAGCTCTATGAGCCTCTCTGTACTCAAATAAATATTCCGACTGTGAGACCAATCACTTCGGCCTGATCGCCGCTTGTCTGTCCCATTTGGAAACAACGTGTGAGTTCACTGAAATCAATTCTTAGAAGATGGGATCTTAGTTATGCTAGCTTCTGCACTGTATTTACACGTTATCGTAAATACCCGAACCTCTTTTTTTGCAATACTCCCAGCACTTTCCGGCTTGCTTCCGATGGAGCGTGATGGAATGTGACTGCTGTCATTGACCTGTCACCGAATACATCTCGCACAACCGTCTGCTCTCAACCGAAGTAAGTATGCCGCGTGGACTCCCCGAGGATGCTTGACCGATGTGGTGACTATTTTTCCAATGCTGTAAGTCCGGAGGGCCAAAACTCGAAACTGCGGTACCGGTGGACGCAGACATGCGAAACATCCGGAAATGGATAGGATGCGGTGAGTCCACATTTGTCGTGGGTCCGTATGCGGGGTGTTCAGTTAACAGCTCCTCAGGCTTCTTGGGTAATATTTCCTGTTTTACCATTAATATGTTGTTTGAATACGATGAGGTAAGATGAAGTAACGCACCTGTTATGGCAAATTCACACCCGCATTGCCATCTACACTCTGTTCCACTGGCAACTCGCTCCGGGTCAAAAGTCAATCTTTCCTTCAGGCACCAAGCCGTAGAACCACGATAACTTCTCGCGGGAATAGGCCTTGGTTATTTCCGCCTTAAGTTCAGTGCGTTTGAGCTCTGTCCGCAGCTCCTCGGAAATGTGGTTCCGGATGTGCTGTAGCCCGAAAGGACGGAGGATGCAAAGACCCTTGAGACGCCGCACTCTCGAAAGCATGACATATGCGCTCTGGATTGTTGGGCAACCGGCAAGATCTATGCAGCAGACATCGAGTGAACGGCCTTGAGCATTGGGGATGTGAAAGCGAAGGCAGGAATGAGGGGAAGCTGGGAACGAGTCGCATTATAAACCGTTGTGGCAGGGCCAGCGAGCCGGGATGTGGAAATTAAGTATAATTAACTATTTCTCCATAAAGTAGTTTACCCAACTTTGTAGTTACCTACTTAGCTTGGCATTAATAAATGGAGAAGGGAACTCTTTTCTCTTGCGTACTACCATCGTCCGACCCAGTGTAGCCCAGCGGCTAGAGGCGGAGCGGCCCCTCCTCGACCTACACAGTGTTTTTGGTCACTGTGGGCTATCTAGCCATCCCTCGTATCATTTCGGCATCGTCTATCGTTACCCTCACCCCCCACACTCTTTTTCATCCTATCAACAGACTCTTTTGCACCATCCTTTTCGTTCTACGGGCCGACAACAATTTCGCATTTTTATTCGGCAATTCATACCACGCTTCGCGACCACCAACCCCTTTCATCAAACCTCCCACCAGGAACTTGACCCTACTTCAGTGGTGACCACCGCAGGGGAAAAGGTCTTCGGTGGGATCTTTTGGGGTATTCCGTGTGGTCTGTCCTCCCTTTCGACATTTTTCCATTCCATCATGGCTGTCATGTCGTTGTTCGGTCCAGTCCCCGCGTCATACCTCATGTCGTCTCCCGTGCCGCAAGTCCTCGGGGGAGGCACTCGGATTGTTCCTATGCCGTCACGGCATGCCCGTGCCATGCCATCGCCCCGCAGCGCTTTCGCTGGTGTCGTACACTACCAGCTGCATCATTCAACTTCCCCACCATTGCCATCATCCTCCTCTCACGTTCCGCGTCGGGGTTACGTGCGCGCGTGTCACCCTACGCATTCATCGCATCGGCCGGGTTGTCATGTGACCGCGTACCTCGAAGATCCTTCCTGCCGCGTCGTCGGCGCTACCTTGCCCGTGCACCCTTTATCCTCATCTCTCCCAGCGACTTCTCCTTCGAATTCAACGCCTCCTGTCTCTGTTGCTGCGACACCGGTGAAGAAACGCACTCGGCGCTGCTTTGTCTGTGGGCGAACCAGAGCTCATAAGCTGAACTTTCGGTTCTGTCCGCAGACTTGGGAGCTGCTGTCGGCACACCGGGCAAAATTCGACGCAAATGACCGCCTCGTTTCGTTTGATGGATCGCCACTGCCAATGACGCGCCACCCTGGCGGAGTCGCTGCATTTCTATTGTCGCCACGACGTCGCACAGAACATCCTCCTCCCTGTACATCACCGAGCATTGATCGAAATCCCCCGCATTCATCTCTGTTGACGCCACCGTGTAAAGCTCCGGTCCCCCTTCGCGACCTGAAATCGAATCCCCCGCACAGTATTCCTCCCGTTCCACGCTGTACACCCTCACCGCGACTTCGATCATACCTTCCTGTGGCAGTTCCTCAGGGCGAATCATCATTCCTCCTCGCGTTGTTCGATCGACTCATTCATTGGCGTGCGTATCGTAAAAATTTAGCTGCGGTAATTGATACTATCAACCGCGCGGACACTGGCGACTTCGATGATCTCATACGACGTACAAAATCTCTTCGCGATGACCTTGCCTCCTCGATTTGATAAGTGTTCTCATTTACATTCATTTCATCCACGCTATGCTTTACAATTACTCCCCCCTTCCCCTTCCACATCCTCGGTTTCGCTGCCTACCTGACTATATCCGATGTCGGGGTCGACATCAAAATCCCCCGCACTGTGGCAGGGCCAGCGAGTCGGGATGTGGAAATTAAGTATAATTAACTATTTCTCCATAAAGTAGTTTACCCAACTTTGTAGTTACCTACTTAGCTTGGCGTTAATAAATGGAGAAGGGGACTCTTTTCTCTTGCGTACTACCATCGTCCGACCCAGTGTAGCCAAGCGGCTAGAGGCGGAGCGGCCCTCCTTGACCTACACAGTGTTTTTGGTCACTGTGGGCTATCTAGCCATCCCTCGTATCATTTCGGCATCGTCTATCGTTACCCTCACCCCCACACTCTTTTTCATCCTATCGACAGACTCTTTTGCACCATCCTTTTCGTTCTACGGGCCGACAACAATTTCGCATTTTTATTCGGCAATTCATACCACGCTTCGCGACCACCAACCCCTTTCATCAAACCTCCACCCGGGAACTTGACCCTACTTCACCGTTTCCGAATTCGGGAGGCGGAAGTGAATCTGGTTTGTGACTGGTTTGAGAGTGACTCGGTGAGGATGAGGTGCATTGAGATCGCCGCTCTTGTATGCTTTGAAATCAACATCTGCAGAGATAGCATAGTGGCGACCCTCCACCTCGTCAAATACGACGGACACGAGTGTTCCTGGACTTCCATTGGAGATTCCCAGTTCGGTCGCAATATTTTCAGTGCAGAAAACCGGCATCCCGGGCACGTACGGCACCTAGAAATCCAATGAATGAATTGAATAAAGATGTGATGCGATACCAAGTACCTTTCCACCCAGGTCATTCGCCTCTTTGACGGGCACCGCCCACGCCACCTCGGCCACCAGCCCGGAAAGCTGGCGTCGTTTCCTCCCCCGTCCCCGTGTGTACTTTGAATGGTAAACATGGCATCCTTGGCTAGTCGCAGCAGCGAAGGCCCCCGCCGTGTTCAAGTTGTGACGATCTCTGGCAACGTTTGTATACACAATTAAGGGGCATGCGTGGCCCAGGTCATCGATTTATCTTGTTATGTCTGTAAGATCCTTTGTTTCCGCGCTGCAATATGGATTTGATAACACATACTTATCCAGAATCTCCTTATCGTCCTCTGTGCATAGTCCCTTGCACAATCGCTTCAGGATCTGGATTAACAGTGAGTCATCCTTTTGCCGCATAATCTCTTCCAAGACAACTACGTGCTCAATCTTTTGCCACACTTGGATTCCCTTCACGTCTTGCCGGATATGTTCATCCAAGTCATTCAGATTATTGTTCATATGACATTGCACAAGCTCATGAGACAACAAAGAGTTTCTTCCAGGAGGCGGCAGCTGGCACGGGTCACCGCATGTTGCCCAATTCAACCCTCCGCACAAAGAATCTGTAACTCCTTTCGCCATGCACAAGTACTCCGAAATTCGGGCCAGGTCGGCTGCGCTGAGGAAATAAACCTCGTCCAAAATCAGAGTCTCGAGCGGTGAAATTCTCTCTTCTAGGCTTGTGCGCAAACTTGGAGTTGACTTCATTTTTGCAGGTGAAACCCTCAAGCTTGCCTCTGAATGTATTGTAGAGACTCCAATGTCACTGGCAACCACACCCGTTGGAGCAGTCAATCGAAGTCGTTCTGGATGACCAGTGATTTCATAGAACTCTCGCCAGGCCTGGAATATCACTGATTTCCCGGTTCCACCTGGGCCGGTGCAAAGGAGCGTCATCGGTGAGTCCTTTCGGCCAGTCGCTAATTCTCTACCGATCTTATCAGCCAATAGAAGAAATGCTCTTGTTTGTTCATCATTCAATGTGTGTTTGATCACTAATGCAAAGCATAACTGTTGGTACGGTAGCAAAGATGTCCAAGGTGTGTCGGTGTCCATTGAATTTGAAGCTAGATTCATGTTAAATTTTTCGCATAGCTCACGTGCTAGTTTGGCCTCCTCTTCTAGCGTTGTACAGAGTGCCTGCGGAATTCTGTCGGACATCCGGTGGAAGTGAAGATTCGTCTCTTTGCTATTTGTCGCTGCATTTAGGCGGAGCTTGATAAGTGAATTTCTTTCAGCAAGGAGTGCTTTACTTGCAACATTGGCCTCAAATATATCCTCTTCACATCCTCGTCGTGTTCTTTCCGGAAATTTATTCTGAACTGTGCCTTGCTCTACAAAGTAAAAACCTCGCCTTCCTGCTTCTTTCAAAATCTCATCAGCATCTCTCGTAGACCGTGTGTTTTTTGCAAGCAGTGTTCCATCAAGATCGTCTTAGTCAACAGCTACCTGCATCGCATTTTCCCAGACGGGTCGTAAATATCCTCACCTTCTTCTTCAATATCAATTCCTGAATCTTTAGCCTTTCTCATCATTTCTGCCAGTCGCTTGCCACGCTTAGCTGCAAAGTCAAATTTCGCATCACGGGTTTGGTAGAGAAGTTGCATATTCAATGTCACACGAACATGTTCCGGGGACATGGAAACCTGCAACTCTGCAAGCGCTTCAAGCCAGTTCAACTCTGGGGATTTGAGAGGTAAGCTTTTGCAACTCGACCAAGGTCTGAATAAGGCAATGATAACAGCTGCGTACTTGATTTTATCATTCTCTAAGTCATTCCGAGGGACGCGATAACCTTGAAGTACAGGTATGACACGGGTAGATTCCAGCTTCTTGAGGCAGTGAGTGGTAAACTGAGGATAGCCCGGCTGGAAACTGAGGTAAACATTGCGTTGTGTCTTTGACTTGGGTTTCTTCTCTTTGGTATAATCTCTGAGAATATCCCAGGCGCACATCCCCTCAAGCTCGGGTGGTCGATAAAATATGTCATCAAAAAGTTTTGAATATTTCTTGTCCTCTCTGCCCACGGCAGATGGAGGATCCATCCTAAGCATGGTCGGTGAAAGCATGATCATTGTATCATCTTCGTCATCGGGGATAATCATGCGTTGAGCACTGGTTGAATCAGGGTGCCCATTTATGTCGTCTTCGTCTTCCCCGACATCCAATGCAGGATTTAATTCATCTGTGAAGACCTCTCGAGCAATGTGTCTCAAGAGAGATTACCACAAGTACTCCTTGTATTCATCCGAGGTATAGTTATTTTTGCGTCCCAACAACTGACTCACCGTTTGTTGACCAGTGAGCTCCCGTTTACCTACCAATTTATTCGTTGCTTTCACCATCATTAACCGGCTTATTTCAGACCTGTCGATCTCGCCATCGGCATCTTTGGGAGGGTCAGATTGCAAGGCTTGGATCGAGGCGCAGAGGGATGAGAACACGATTGAAGTATCCAGTTGCAGCTTTACTGTATAATTCAACATGTACTCAACCATAGCCATTGCAACAGGGCCCGAGGCCGTCTGTTTCAGATCAGTGTTACATCCCATGCATAATGTGGCAGTTGGATTGTGGCCATTAAGATGTCCATTTTCACATCTGATCACCAAATCTCCGTCTTCATCAAAATGGGTGTCGGAAACAAGAGGGCGAGGGAGCTGAGATCGACAGTCAGTATCGGGATCCACAAGGGAATGAATGCGCCTTGGAATATGCTTGAAGCATGTACTATTATGCCCATGGACTAAACCGGTGTTCTCGCACAAATCCCGGTGCTGCTGGTCTCGTTTCTGTTCATAGTTTGAGGAATTGGGATCTAATGGGCGACTCAAGACGAGCTTAATGGCGTTTTGGACCAAGATTTTGATCAATCTACTTCGGCAGTTGAATCTGAAACATACCTTGCAAATTCTGGCAAGAGTGAAGTCTCGGAATCGACTTGTGGGGTTGTTGGAAAAATAACGGATCCGAGCGCGAACTCAGCTGAGAAGACGGCATGTGCTAGTTACCATGCTAAACCTGCCTTGAATCGCAATACACGGCGCAGGTTAGCACGGGAAATTGAAGCGAAGAATTATCATGTGAAGCACTCGCCTGGCGTTCGATCGGAGAAGGCTTTGATTGAACTTCGCAGACATATGGCACGGCCGCCGGGATGCTCGTTTTTGGGCTCACAGCCCACCGAGGCGCTGGCTACTGTCAACGGACTCAATGTCGATCCCATTAAAGTTATCGTTGACTCAGGGTCAGTCATTACCTTAATATCACAAAAGGCTTTAGACAGGCTTTTGCATCCGCCAAAGATCAAGAGTGGTCAAGACATCAAGCTTGTTCAGGTCACTGGGAGGTCTTCAATTTCAGGATACATCACCTTGGATTTATTCTTCCACACTCCTGAGGGGCCTGTGAAGTTAGCTGTCGAAGCCTACGTTGAACGGCTTGCTCAGTATCTACGACTAAAACACCAACTAACGAAGGTTTCGTGATAAGGACTATGAGCCGAATCGAGCCACTAAGCAACTCAACCAACGCAAAACCACTAACCACCAACACCAACACTAACAGGTATTCCAACGAGTTGAATAGTCACAGATATCCTGACGAGTTTTGAACCTCGGATCAGAGTATATGGTGAGTATATTAAGTTGAGGGATGAGATCAAATATAGCCAAGTTGCAAATCAGCAGGACTTCTCGAAAGAAACCCTAATGAGTCTGTGATGCGATGGAAGTCTTGTCTTATTTCAACTTCGTTGAAATAAGGTGCTTCACAAAATATATGGGACAATTAAACACACAAATCAAATACACGTCGGTTCCCGTTGTTCTCCCTTGATGTCACACCGCCGTTGTTCATATAGTTAAAAGTTGAGAAGCTTGTTATATTGGTACTATCACGAAAAGTGAAGCCCTAGTGTGACAAGCCCAGATGCAACCCACAGCACAAGAAGAGCCTTATGTAAGGTGTCCAATTGCTAGCCAGGTGCGATTCCGTGCTGGTTCCCCACTTGAGGCCCCCTCTATATACTTTACAGGATAGGAGTACAACTATTCTTAGCTCAATGGTTTATAAGCTAACCAGAATACATGTGAATAAAATGAATAGGAATCAGTCAGCAAATGTCCATGAGTTAGTCAGACGTCTTCAACGACACTCCAAATTAAGATGGTTGCCTGGTTATGTATTATACAAGGGGCTAGGGGTGTTCCTAGCACAAACCCTGAATAATACTCCCCGGCTATTATGTCTTTTCCCTGGGACCTCGCCCCATTAATGTGAAAGCCCTGGCCTGTAGCTTTCGATTGATACCAAACACTTGGTGTTTGTGGCCAGCCGTTGGGTCATAAATTGCTTGTGAACCACTGGGTTCCAAAAGGGGTGTCGGATCAGTCGTGATCAAT
Source organism: Mycena capillaripes (assembly GCA_029204075.1). NCBI lineage: Eukaryota > Fungi > Basidiomycota > Agaricomycetes > Agaricales > Mycenaceae > Mycena > Mycena capillaripes. The sequence continues at coordinate 651,754 of JARHKZ010000035.1, read as the reverse complement.
ACTGATCGCGAATGTCGGACTGAAGCCGATGAGGCGGACCTAGGGCTTTCTATGTCATGTGACTAGTCGCGTCGTGTTCAGACGCGTCAACAGAGCCAACATTGGACTTAAGAGATTATCACGAACGGGTTCGTGATAAGCATTTCGTCTTATTGGTAAGAACTAATATTCTTCCTCGTTCGTGATAACGAATAGTGCCGCAGTGTACTCCCTTTCGGATGTTATACACTTATATTGAACCACTTGCATGACCCTTCTTAGGTATGTGCATGCCCCAAGACTTGGCCTGTGGTGGGTAACATGTCCCCAGCACTTTTAAGATACTATAGTCCTTAGATGCACGTGTAATAAATATAAAGTTTGAAAATAATGCTATTTTCATGTGTGCTTTATTACACGGCTTATCAACGTTGTGAAAGGAATGACTGCACCTTTCATCCTTGGGAATGACTTCGCCGATCAATATTCCATTTCGGTCATACGTGATGAAGGTGAGGCGTACCTTGAGTTTGGAAATTCTGGAAGACGACTGAAAGTCAATACTTCCACATCTCCATCTCTGCAGGATGAAGAAGGACACGCTTTCAAAGTTAAAGTCCAGCAGGGATTAATGCAGCGAGGTCTGAAGGCCAAGGTCCATCGCAGGAGTCAGAAACTTAAGCGCAAGACTCGGCGACAGATTTGCGGAGTCTGGGCTGCCAAGAGAGTGGTTATCCCACCGGAGACAAGTGTTACCGTGCCGGTACAAGCCTCATTTGCGGAAAATCAAGAGTCCATTTTTGTAGAGCGTTATTTCGGAGCAAACGGAAATAGTGATGAAGTCTATGCATCACCGGACTCCATGATTTGCCGCGAGAATCCTGTTTTGCACGTAGCGAACTTCTCACAGACACCAGTCGTCATCTCGGCAGGTCAGAGGTTAGGTACAGCAAGAAACCCTAAGAACTGGCTTGACAAGATGGGGAATTTTTCACAAGATCAGCAAACCAGGATTAATGTGCATGCTGCCTTGATGCGGACGCTGGTCGCAGAACGGATGAGCGTAGAAGAAGAGATCGGGAATGGTCCGATCATTGATAGCGGATCTGATCCGTGTTCAACTTCGGCGTCAACGGTTCGCTCGCACGCAAAAGTGACTTCGAAGGCATATCGCAATAAAAATGAGCCAGATGATCCTTTGGCAGAAGATCCTGTGGAAGGTGGCCCTAAAATTGCCGAGGTTCCGGAAGATTTCATTCCAGGAGAGCGTTTACTTGCTGAAGTGGATATTTCCCCAGATCTCTCGGCAGAACAACGTAAAGAAATGGAGTAAATGATTCTTCAGAATAAACGTGCATTCGGGATCGATGGCAGGCTGGGAAATTGCAAGGAAGAGGTGGTAATTCGGATGAAGCCTGGGTCTGAACCAGTTTCTCTACCCCCATTTGCGGTCTCACCTGCCAACAGGGAAGTCATTGACAAGCAAATGGATTCATGGATTCAGCTGGGTGTAATAGAGCCATCTAGGAGCCAATGGGCTGCACCGGTGTTCATCGTATATCGTAATGCTAAGCCGCGAATGGTTATAGACCTTCGAAAACTTAATGAGATGGTTATACCCGATGAATTCCCGTTGCCCCGGCAAGAAGATATACTACAGGCTCTGTCTGGATCGCAGTGGCTGACCACTTTGGATGCACTGGCTGGATTCACACAGCTCACAATGTCTCCATCGTCTGCAGAGAAGTTGGCGTTCCGTACTCACCGAGGTCCATGGCAATTTCGGCGAATGCCGTTTGGCTACCGCAATGGGCCGAGTGTATTTCAACGCGTCATGCAAAATAATCTCGCGCCTTTCCTGTGGATTTTTGCGCTAGTCTATCTCGATGATATCGTAGTGTTCTCGTTAACCTTTGAAGATCATATCCAGCACTTGGACCATGTCTTCAAGGCGATTGCAGAAGCTAACGTGACTCTCTCACCGTCGAAATGTCACTTCGCATATCAGTCCCTGCTACTTCTTGGCCAGAAGGTCTCTCGGCTCGGCCTTTCTACCCACAAAGAGAAAGTTGATGCCATCCTTCAACTTACAGAGCCTCGCAATGTCCATGAACTACAACAGTTCTTGGGTATGATGGTATACTTCTCATCGTACATTCCGTTCTACGCCTGGATATCTCATCCTTTCTTTCAGCTGTTGAAAAAGAGACCTAGGATTGGAGCGAATTGCATCAGGAAGCATTCGAACTTAGAAAAAAAGTCTTGACGAACGCGCCCGTGAAAGGAGACGCGATGCGTGGTAGGCCTTACCGCTTGTACAGTGATGCTTGTGACTTTGAACTGGCTGGTATTTTGCAGCAAGTTCAACCGGTTCTGATTCGTGACCTCCGTGGTACTCGCGTCTACGAACGTCTGCAGCGTGCATTCAACGGTGGGGAATCGATTCCTGTTCTGGTTGCAGCGGTGAAAGGCGTAGATGATGTTCCTGAACCAGGGAAATGGGCCGATAATTTCGAGGATACCGTGGTTCACATTGAACGAGTAATTTGTTACTGGTCTCGGGTACTAAAATCCCCTGAGCGTAATTACTCTCCCACAGAGCGTGAAGCGCTCGCTCTCAAGGAAGCCTTGATTAAATTTCAACCATTCCTAGAGGGAGAAAAGGTCCTCGCAATTACGGATCATGCAGCTCTAACCTGGAGCCGAACCTTCCAGAACGTCAACCGGAGACTTCTGACTTGGGGTACAGTTTTTGCGGCCTATCCAGACCTTAAAATTGTACATCGTGCAGGCCGTGTCCATTCCAACGTTGATCCGATTTCACGGCTTAGACGTCGGGTTCCCCTTCAGGAAGGTCCCACGTCGGATAATATTACCGCCGTTGAATTGAACTCGGAAGATCCAATCAAGAACATGTTCGATGAGTTGGGCCCCAAATTCGAGGAGAAAATGCCCACCGTAGCAGCACATTGTGTGCAGACAGAGGAATATATTCCAGGTGAAGATAGCAAACTTCACGGGAACGTCGCTCTGACTGTTGATGAATCAGTCAGCAGCCCGTATATCAGCGCACGTACATTTTTCATAGTCTTTCCAGCAAGCATAGACTGATGCCGGGGGGCCATTTTTTGCAATATCTTGAAGGCAGCTCGCTGATCTAGAACAAGGATACGTACAACTGATTTTTTTTCCTGCTCACTGAGGTGCACAAACGAAACTTCCTCAGACAATGGTGGATCAACAGACAATTCATTTTTCATAATAACATTAGAGGCAACACCACGCGTACGTGGTGTTCCACCCCGCGTAAGAGGTGGTGGGACAGCCCGCGTACGAGACGTCCTGGGGACCGCTACTACATGAGCACCCTGCGTACAGGGTGCCGACGAATAGGCAGATACTACATCAGGCCCGGCCCGGGACACTGATGAGGAGGAAGAAGGGTTCCCACTAATGCCTCTCTGAGCATCGGTGCAGCCGACAATGGATCTGAGAGTAGATGAGCAACGGAATGACACAGAATTGAGTTATCGTGACGCACGTATGTATGACGAAGTTTCGGGAGAGCCAGGGGTAGCAAAAGGTGGAAGAGGTCGGTGTCGGATGTCAAGCGGGCCAGAGCTCAAGTGCACGATGCCTTCTAAGCCAGTGTGTTGTACAAACTGGAACCAGTCAAGGCCCAGCACAAGATCTGATGCCAGAGAAGCTGCAATGGTAACATTGATGTCCAGAGATATTACACTGATGTCAGATGGCAGGCACAGATGGCCAGAGGCTTGTGAATTGCGGGTCCGAAGTCCAGAGTGGACAACCCAATCCAGAGAAACAGAAGAGTTTGCAGCATTGTCGTCGAATACAGCGGAGACAGGCACATCGCAGAAGGTCGCAAGAGAGGACATGGGAGGCAAAAGCAAAAGATTGCAGGCGTGGCAGCGAATCGAAGCGATCTCCTTGGGGATCGAGGCGATGTCCTTGGATACCCGAGGACAACGGTTGATGGAGATCAAACGGGCCGGAAATGACTGACTGAGGGATGAGTCTTTTGAACATGGCAAGAACACCCCATTCCCTGCCAGGCGAAAAATGGTGAACCTGTCATAGAAATTGAATGAGATCTAAGAATTCCCGGGATTTGCTTTCCTTCGATAATTATATATTCAGTTTCAGAGCATGACAAATTTCATATGAGTAAAATGTATTTGGTCGTATTGTGAAAGTGGGATCAAACGATGTTCTCCTTGGTAGCCAAACCTAAAGGTTCAGCAATAATAAAAATGACTGAGGATTGGGCCTCTTCGAGGCGGGCGCCGAACCTTTAGGTTGAAGCTCAAGAGTGTCGGAGGCAAACAAAATGATCAATTGATCAAGCCGGAGCAAGCTGTGACGCGGTGTGCCAACGCACACCTCCTGCTTACCTCCTGCCATGACGTCCTCTGGCAGCCTGGCTTTATCGACTTCTTCAACACACGCAAATTTCAACAGATTGCATGCTTTTCAATTACGAGCAATCACCCTTGGCATTTACATACCATTGCAAAAACTGCAGATACTCACAGTAGCTATTTCTACCATATGCCATAGGCACAAATTGAAGAGTAAATTTTATGATCCAAAACAATTGGGTTGGATAGGACCAAAGACGCTTACAATTATTTGCATAACTCGTGAGAATCGCGACGTCATCACACACATGTGGAGCGCACTTGAGCGAGACTGTATCCCTCATAGCTTAGGCAAACCTTCCCATATTGCGATGTTTCTGGCACCGTTTGAGCCAGAAAAAAACCCCGCATCTGCTTATCTACTTTTTTTAGGCCATATAATCACTGTTTGTTTAGTATGATATGTTTGGATCGCCGAAAAAACTAGATAGGTCGATGCGGGGGTTTTTTCTCGTTCAATCCATACTAAACACTCTGGGGTTGCACAAAGATTTGAATGAGATACGGGCGATTGAGTGTGGAACATTATATGTGTGGTGACATTTGGATTCTCACGAGTTATGTAAATAATTGTAGATAAAGCCGCTTTGCAAATATGGCCAAAAAAAAAAGAAGAAAGGATTGCGTGCGCTGGCAAGATCAGTCAAGCGGTGATTTCGGAGCAGTGTTCCAGAATATTCTCCTGCTTTCGGATGCTGGCCCGAACATAAAGCAGAAATGACTAACAACCAAAATCAAGTGAGAGGATTTTTGCACCCGAGATGGGCTGGGGCAACCAGCTGAAAGCAGCAATGGCAAGGACTCAGTAAGACAGTCAGCTGCGCTTAGAAGTTATTGTCTTTCCAAGTCCTTTCCATTTTTTTTTTTTTGTGCAATGACTAATGTTGCATGACTAACTCTGTTTGTACATGTAGCAAAAATCAGAACGAAACCCAAGTTCCTCAGGGTAGCCAAACCTAAAGGTTCGGCAATGACATATTTTCTACTACGTTTCTGCACCTCTTGCATGCGTGGAGTTATCCAGCCTTCTTTCATAATATTATGACTTGGGATTGAGCCTCTTCGAGGCGGGTACTGAACCTTTAGGTTCAATTGGAAATCATTTCTTAATCTGAATAGTAAATTACTATGACTCAAAACCATTGGCCTAGAAGAACCAAACGTGAAGGCACTGAGATACTGTTTTATTGTGATATACAACTACAGGTTGTGTTATTCTAAGCAGAATCAAAGATGGAACAGTACATGTGAACTACTGACTGAGAAGGAATTGTTGAATGATTCGGCTGAGACATTGCCCGAAGCTCTGCAGCCCCTCTATTAGTATCAAGTAGTCGGACTTGAGGGTCAGATATCAATCTCATTTATAGTTCTCATTTTAATACGACTTGCCACCACGAGAAGAACATTTATATCACTTTAACAATGCATTATCAGTAGCTTGGCCTCGCGGACAATCTGGTCCTTCTCGTCCTGACAAATTGACATACTTTATGTTAGTGTGAATGGAAAGGAGTCCCAGATGTCCTGAACATCCCGCCACATACGGAATGTTTGGACACCCCGCATAGGTGGCACACGCTGCGAGCATATAGGCAGCTACAATATCACTGCGGCGATCCGTTTGTATTACAAAGGGAAAAACAAGGTACAAAAACGTTCTACCGTATTAGTGTGTTTTACTGGCAAAATTTCTTCCAGGTAAAATTGCATGGATTTTTTCCCTTTGTAAAATGATGTCTCTTTGTCTAGGCAAAAGAGTTCTCTCACCATGGCTTTCGTTCTAACAAAGGAAAGAAACAGCCGTATTTTAGCTTGATTTTAACAGCCGTAAAATTGCCAGTAAAACACAATAATATGGTAGAACTTTTTTGTAAGTCATTTTCCCCTTGTTAATACAAACGGATCACCGCAGTGAATATCAATATCTCGTGTACAGGGAGGTATATACCGCACTAGCCCAAGGAGCATAAGAAAGGGTCCTCATTGATGCATCCTCGGAACACCGGCACAACAGCCAACGTGACTCCAGAATAATGTCCTGAAGAGGTTACAACACATCGGTGGACGATGGTGGTCGATATTCTGTAGTGCTGATGGTCAAGTTGGGGTGTCTAACCAGAACTTAGATGCACTAATACAAGTTCAGGTGCAGAGAACAGAAGAAAGTTGAACCAGTCCAAGGCAAGCAAGGTCAGAAATCAGAGAAGCAGTCACGAAACATTGTTCGGGAAATAGAGACGACGTCACATGGAAAGGAACTTGAAGTGTTAGGAGCCCAGTGGCTCGAGAGTGGGCGCTGGCGTGTATGGATTCCAGCCCGATCCAGAGATGCACGAGAGGTTGCGGTATGGGCTTGCAACCCATTGGATACAGGCACGACACAAAAGGAGGACATGGAGGTAGCAACATAAAGGGATTTGATGTCCCCCCACTGGTGGAACTTTGCTGCAGCCTCAGCGGTCCAGATTCTGGTCATACTCCCAGTGTAAGATGTGTTTGGGTTCACATTCCGCTGGTAATGTTCTAGCTAGATTTTTGATTTTTGCCCTTGTGTGTCTGCCAGTAATTTTTCTTTGATTTTCACAGCCATTTCACAACTCCCATTTCACCTTTCCCGCAAAAAAAATTAAAATTCGGCGCGGAACATTACCTTGAGATCGACTTCAAGTGTCATCTACAATTTGGTTTGAATTTTTAGAGTCACTGTGGAAGGCTGTACTATTCTCCCAAAATGGCACGGGTTACCAGTCCCCAATGGAGGAGCTCCGAGGACTTCAAGAAACGAAATCAGCTCATGGGCGTCGGCAAGATCAAGATCGTGATGAGGTGATTGATCTCGGAACCAATGGAGGAGCTCCGAGGACTTCAGGAAACAGAAACTGAACTCAGACAATTTCTTTGGTTCCAGAAAATGAAATGTCCTCACACACAAGTATTTGACCCGGTAAGAAGTTGAAAAATATATCCTTGAATTTTGACTTGGTTCTATGCCTTGCTCCATTTTCTATCGATTTGTGTTCGCAATGACTAATTTTAGGTGACTAATTCTTTGTTTGTACATGTAGCAAAATGGGCTGAAACCCAAGTTCCCTAGGGTAGCCAAACCTAAAGGTTCAGCAATCAACTCGCGTGTACATACTCATGCACTCTCCTCTATGTATATCCTTCAGAAGATCAAGACCAACGCTACGAAAAGTAAAATGAAAATGAAATTCCGCCCGTTATTATATCACTCATGATCAGTGTTCACGCGCATCCCGGTTGTTGAAAGTTCGCTGCTGTTTTTCTCCAGAAAATATAAATTCAGCCGCGGGCGAGGCGTGATTAGCGTTGAGAGGATACATTCGAACACGAAGATTAAGGATATGAAATGGCGGTCACTCTTCCCGTACTATCAACGACCAAATCCAAGCCCAGAGAGTCGTCGAACGCGATCCGCTTGCATGAGACGGGTGACAAATCTCCAATGTCCAATTTTCGAAAGGTGGTGCGTGGGGTCGGAGTCGGGGTGAAGTGCAATATTCCGATGTGGCCCTCCCCCTCGTAGCTATTGTCCTCCGGGTTGTACTTGCCGCGATGAAGAACAAGCATACATCGTCCCGAAGCTCCCAGCGCGGTGTCGTGGATAGGATGAACATGTTCGTAGAAATGGCCTTGTCCAATGTCTATTCCTCCATGAGCCACGCGTCTGGGCCAAAAGTGGACGACGGATGTCTTTCGGCCCTCCCATTGAAATTCCCTGCGTGTTACCGCAAAGACACCATAATCAGGTGGAAACATGCGTGTTGGATGGAAAGACATCGCGTTGACGGCTTCGGATAGCTCATGTTGGCTAGAAGCGAAGGGGTAGCGAAGCGGTAACTCGACCGTGGTCGAAGATAAAGGAGGAGGAAGATTCTGGCGGTGTTTTTCGGAGATAAGAGGGAAAGGCAAGATTTGGACGGCGGCTTCTGTGCGTATGGAGCTCTTGGGAAAAAAAATATAGCCTTTGTCCAAAGGGTAAACAAGAGCGGCCCATTGACATTGAACCTCCCTACGGGTGTTCGTTAATTTACAGCTAATGTCGGAACCGAAGGCGCGACGAAAATTTGTCTGTTTTGAAATGTTTTCAGAGAATTGTATGTATCTCGGTCAGTTCTGCACCGATTTACATAAAAACTAGATAGATCTACTCAGCTAATTCATTCGCAATTAGTGACAGAGAGGGATTTCTGGAAATATTATGTATCAGGTAATTTGTATTTTCGGGGTGTTTTCACACCAAATACTGTTTTTGCATGTTTAGAACATGTCGCAGAGGCCCAATATTTTATGGGGAACCACATATGTACCTAGGTAAGGAGGTGACAGAGCCAGAAACACATGAAATACTCAGATAAGTGTGATTCTCACAGGATCTTTGGATGCAAGAAAATGATCAATGCCTCCAGTGCAGCTGGAAGAACTGTAATAAGATTATGTGTATTTCTGGCTCTGTCGCATATTTTCATCAGTATGAATATTGCACCTCACAAAATCTTAGGCCCCTGTGACCTGTTCGCATCTGTCATTGGCATCGGAAGGTGGTTAGCTTTAGGGTTTGACGAAAATTGCTTTCATTGCTAGTGCTCCTCAGAGTAGCTGAGTAAGTTTGTGACCATCCATCTGCCCTGCGGTAACAATCTAAGCACTAGACGTAACAAAGTTGTGTCATTTCTGAGGCTAGTGTTTGGCCCTCGGATCTATTAAACCTCCAAAATCTATATCTACAAAACCCAAAAGCCCTAGTTCACTAGGTCCTCGGAGACGTATTTCAGTCAGTTCCGACTATTGAGGTTCATCTAAGACTCTTTTGAGACTTCCACAGAGAGATTGCTCAGTGTTTAAAGAAGTGAAAGTTCCATTCCAGCTGTCCGCATACTACCAACCGGACCCGAATTCAACCGAGGAGCGCATTATAGTTGAGGGTAGTGTGTGTGTGTGTGTGTGTGTGATTTGGTGAGTGTGTGTTTTGCATGCATTTAGCAGGTTTCCTAGGCCTACCTCAAGGGCACCGTGTCCCCAGTTGCAAGCAAAACATCCATAGGAAGTCAACAGTTGGGAGCACACCCAAAGTTTATAGACAGAATAACATTTTGTCACCTAGATCTATACATGCACCCATTTTTTATTTTATTTATTTGGGGGCTCCCCCAGCCTGGTTGGAAAATCACTAGGAGGGAGAATAATAATATGAATACCCAACCCGTTCGAATAGACAGCTTGCGCAAAAGCCGCACGAGCCGTGTGCGGCTTTTTTGCATTGCGCAGAGCCGCAGAGGTTATTTGACTTATTACGTTAACAAGTACCATTTCGGAGGTGAAACTGACCTGTAATGTCTAGAGTCTGTGTATTCTGTGGACATCATGGTGGCCCAGGCATGGGAAAGCCAGAATTTGACCGCATCAAAACTGCTTCGATATCCACTCCACCTCGCCACTCGGGTTCTATGATATCAGTGACGTCATATCTGTATTCGACAACATATCAGATGCCCGCAGATGGGTACTGCAGGGCAAAATGAACTAATCCTACTCATAAACATATGCTACAGCCCATCAAATTAAAGGTTTCCGTGCGGCTCTGCGCAATGCAAAAAAGCCGCACACGGCTCGTGCGGCTTTTGCGCAAGCTGTCTAATACGACTGAACGAGGCGGTCCTCAGACCAAGGGAGAGCGGCAAGAGAATGGAGGATGATGTTGGATCCGAAGCGCAGACTCGGACCACATTCACGGCTCGGAAAACTTTGGTACAACGTGTTTACAGTTCCATCAAACAGAAAATATCTCTGTTCGGAATCAGAATATCAATTCACGCTAGATACCACAACGATCGAGGCAAGTGCATTTTCTCTCATCTCTGACCGGCCACGGGTCTGGCACGAGCTTGCCCAGAGATACGTGCATTCCCATCGCAACGCGCCCTCATCGCTGAGCTTGCGTCGCCGGTGTATGTGAGGAAGAAGCTGATACGACGCGCAACACGGCCGCCAGCGGGAGGATCTCCGCTGCAGCGCGCATCTCCCCGCCTATCCCCATCCCCATCCCAAACTCGTCTGGCTCTACCCGCCGCTCCTTGACCGCACCGAGAAAGAGAATAAAGAAAATAAATGACGACGTACTGTTCGATACCCGCACGTCCATGCACTCCATCGCCATCGCGGCCCCATCCCGCACCTGCATCGTTTGTGCGTGGCGACAAGATGCGCGCGCGTGCCCTGCCTGTATTCTGTCAGCGCACGGAGTCATTCGCGTTGAGCACCACATCCTCGCCTCTGCAAGGCGTTAATCGCCTTCGGTGATGCCACGCGCACCATGTCCGCGAGGGCGAGAAATGTCCACCGCAGCGCGCATCTCGGTGCGCTGAGGCACCCTCACCCGCACCTAGCTCGGCGCGCCGCTCTGCAACCGCACCCAGAAAGAGAAAGGCAAAGAATTAATGAAGACGTACCATTCGATGTCCCTGCACGCTAACGCCTCCGGCACCACGTCCTCTCATCCGTCCCCGCATTTCGTTGTCGTTCTCGGCATGCGAGATCCGTGTGTCTGTGTGCATGTAAGTAGTGAGCGGGGGGAGGGATAGCGGGGAAGGAGGGACGAGGTGGAGAGGGGCAAGGGCAAGGGCGAGGGGGAGCTGCAGGGGATGGAGGGGGCAGATAGTGAGAGTAGTAGGTAGAACTATAAGTATAGGGATGAGCAAAGGTGAAAGAGAGCCGAGCGAAGGTGGAATGGCGGGTGTTAGATCGGCGGAATCGCGTTTAGGTGGTGGAAATGAGGGGATGTACGTGGCGGGGAGGAATGCGAACGACGGCTGGGTAATGTCGAAAGTGCGTAGCAAGAACGAGTGGGGGAATGCCGAAAAACGCGGTATCGAATCCGGAATGTCGATGGAGCGTGGCGAGGAGGCCGACGCACGAGCGAGCACGGGTAGAGCTTGTGGCGACTGATTCAAGAAGAGTACGGATGGACCGCGGGTCACCGTCGAAGTCGCTGCACCGATTTCGCAAACGAGTGGAGGAAGATGTATCGATGACGTAAGCGTGCCTAAAAGGGAAGTGGGTGGGAGATAGATTTTGCAAACGAGACCGAATTTGAGGCAATGGAATGAGAACTGGAATCACGAAAGGAAAATATTGAGGAAGCCCGATTAGTACGATAATGGGGACATTGGAAGGAGACTTGCTTCTCATCCCCCTCGAGTCGCAATCTTCCCGGCGTAGTGGCCGTGTGTAGCGGCAGACAAAGGACGATCGGCACCGGGCGCGAGAGGGGTGGGCATCGAGGGCGAGCAGGACGTTCAGCACGGGCGTGGAACGAGAGGATACCGTGGATGTTGCCGTTATGTAGATTAGGTGCGTTTCCATTGATAATTGAAGAGATGAGCGATGTCCAGCGCCATCGTCTGGCCCGGCACACCGATTCGCACAAAGGTCGCGGGAGTGCGCGGAGCTGCGCCACTCGCTAAGGAGCATATGCCGACGAGCTGAACACTGCGCTCCGCCGTCGGAGGGAAGTGGCTGCCACCGCAAGCCACGTCGCGGAGGGGTACGCCGGCGTCAGTCTCGTCGATTCTACGGCCGGCGGCAGGTCGCGAGCCCCGCAGACGGATTTGATGGCGCTTGACCGCGCCGAGCCCATTGTGCTCCGCGATGGCTCGTATGCCGATAGTGTCGATTCGTTCCGCTGCGGAACACCTTGCATGTGGCGGGGGTCATTGTCTATATGTCGCATCAGTGGTGGAAGTCTTTACGAAGCGTGGGCAGGGAGGGTGCGTGGAGGACATGGCCGCGGGTAGGACGAGCTATAACCCGCCAACTTCATACAGTGTTAGTGCATCGAGAAGCAGAAAGACCCGCAGAGGCCACGCACCATCACTGAGGCTGGCGACAAAAATCTTCACGGATCAGACGAGGGTAAGAAGTTTCGGCGTCAGCGTGGAATTAGCCCTTTCACTTCGGACCAAAAGAAGAGCATGAGAGGCAGCGAGGAAATCGCAAAGGGATAGTTGACGCAAGAGGTGAAAACGTTAGCGTCACGTTTGTCACACACACGTGAGGGGCATCAATCAATCTTTGTCTTTACCACTATGTCGATCGACTCGAACCAACAGAAGATCAACGCATACAACAGCCTCAGCGCGGAAAAGCGAACGGCCGATCGTCGTGCCGATTTCACAGCTGTTAATGCCTGGATCGACGGCAGCTCTGGTCGCCCGCGCACTTGCGAAGAAGCACTGCTTCTGCTTCACACAATTCCCCTAGTTATCGTAGGCGGCGCCTCCCACAAAACCAAAAACCTGTCACGGATGGAAAGGATTTTTCGGCCCTCCAGCGCGTGAAATTGGTCCCCAACTGGCTGGACAAAGTCGTCGCATCTGTAAACTTTGCCAACGTTTCGGTCAGCGAAGAGCAGCAACTGCAAATGGCTTCTGCATTGTTTGAAGATCGTCGGAAGCTCCGGGGACCTGACGATGTAGACGCGACTGTGGACGATTTTCACCTGCGGTTAATACTAGAGGCGGCCACCCAGATTGCTGCAATCATGATGGGGAAGAAGATTAAAGTGACTTTTGCACGTCAGACGGAAGGGGTGGCTACGGATTTGCGGGTGTGCACGGAGCAGGATACCGAGCATAATATGGTCAATTAGATCGTCGCCGAAGACAAACGCAGCCTGGTGTGGCGTACGCACGAGAGTAAACCGCTCGCCCTACTGCAACAAGAAACATTCCCCCAGGTCAAACCTCACGAAACGCCGCGGGACGAAGTCAGGATGTGTATACAGGTGACAACTTCACCCCTTCGTTCTGTGCACGTACTGATGATTATAGATCTATGTGCAAATGTACAAGTTTGGAGTCTTTTACGGCAAAATCTTCTCTCCATGTGGCATCGTATATGTACGCCGCGGCGTCAAAGAGACTGATCTAGAATTCTCCCGCGTCTATCACGATCTAGACGATGAGGTACGACGTACGGCCACCCGTCAGCAGACAAACCCTGAAAACAAGATGGGAAATCGGACGCACAAATAGACGCTGCTGGCATATCAGTGGGAAAAATGGAAGAATACAACGGGTGCAATGATTTCATAAAGAGAGGTAACGATCCGGAGAGCCCTTTCCTCCGTTGTTCGTTGGAACTCTGAGAGCCTTCCACTCTTCTCGTTCCATTCTCCCCAGGATCCCGATGAGTTCAGTCACACTTGTGCTTTCGAGAGAAAATATGGAGCACAGGACGCTCGGCCAGAAAGAGGAGGACATCTTGACCCGGTATCCGCTTCCATCTCATTGGAGACGACCTTCAGTCGGTGCCAGTGCGCTTCAAAGAACGATCTTCAGCGTCTTGTGCATGGCATCGTTTGGACATGTCGAGTTAGCCCCAGTGTGGGCGTCCATAAAGCTTGAGGAGGAAGGCGATGAAAGTGTTTGGGTCGAAGAGACTCGTCAGCACTGCGACCGGTTGAACAACCTTCTCGTCGTGGTATGTGAATATTTTTCTTTCAGAGCCTCTAGCCGGCTCATTCTCGTCAACTCGGAGGGGAGTCTTCTTTTGGCCACCTCTGCTGCCTTCATCACCACCGTTCCCCCCAGATCAGCGACGGCGGACTATACGCTCCGGGGTCCCTACATCTGCATGCTTAGTGCTGCTGGAATGCTCATCGGGGGCATCATCGTTACCGCGGTGTCCTTCCTCGTTCTTACTAAGGCACGGCCCAACTGGGCGGAACGCGTATGTCCACAGTCACACACATTCTTACATCATTTTCTCAGTACGCCGTTTCGGGTGCTCTATGGCGGCAGATTCCACGTGTGGAGCACGCTAATTCTCGGATCGTACCCAATTGTTTCTATTGGAGCCGCAACTATCCTCTTAGCATCCGGTACGGCGCCTTCGGACACGATTTGTTGAATCTCTCTTGACGCTCAAGCTCTCAGGCATACTCAGTGCCATGTGGGCCTCAGAAGATCTTGCATTAAAAGCCAGCTCGCTCGTGATCCTCTCTGTGCCTCTCTCGATGGGAGTTTTGTTCGGTGTTTCATGCCTAACAGCGAAGCCCGCAACGCCGCTGCAGTAGAGAGCCCAATATATTGTTTTGTGTTTTCACCGCATGTATATACAAAACTAGGGCTTGAGGAGCACTTCTAGAGCAGGGCAAAACTCGTGGAGCCTCCAGCTTTTTTGTAAACTGATATCCCGAAAGTGCATGCAGACTCAACCTTGTACACCGAAACTAACTTGAAGGTATGTCAGAAAGGCGAGAAACAATACGGGCGCATCCGAGGCGATCTAAAGATGTCGATTTCTGCAAAGCAAAAGAAGCGTGAATTGAAAAAATAAACGGAGCGATACCCAGGTAGCCGATTAGATCCTCATCCTCCCCATTCCAGAGCTACGTATACGTCGGCATCCTCACCCGCCCATCTCACCATCCGCAAGTGCCGCAAACTGCGCCTACGATCAATATTTGATCGTAAAGTGAACACCGTCGCTACACAGCCACACGTCCTATCCAGGACTCATCACTAAAAAAATCCAAGTAAGACGGTCTATGTCTCTAATCCCATGTGGTTCCACATTCTGGCGTTAGAGAGATATCGTATGAGATTGAATGCTTCCGTTTGGGCAAAGTGAAAGTGACGCAAAGTGACCCCCTTGACGCCCGGGGCGTCAATGGGGCCATTGGGGCGTTACTCACAGAAAGTTCCTTCATTTTTGAGGTTTTGGTCATTATTCATACATTTTAACAATTGGTTAGCCCAGTGACACGTAAAGTTGTAAACAAAAATTTAGAGGGGCTTTAGCCACCTCCCAGAGAAATGCACATGCGCACGCCGTCTTTGGGCAGTGTGGGGCTGCCGAGTCACCCGACGCCGATATTTGGCTGGGCTATTTGTTTAGCTCAACTACCCACTAAAACTCTGGGTTTCCTCAACCAGTTTTCGGGCACCGCGCCCTCATTGTCCAGTGTTCCGGACCAGGTCTCTAAGACCTTTTTGGGCGCCAGCGCCGATTTTTTTTCCTTCGGGTGGGCGGTTAGCCATCGTGATATCCACCTGTAGACGGTAGTTTATGTGGTAGTTCCATCTGTTAATTATTTCTTGTTCTGTTGCAGGCTCCCCGTCCCGATCGATGACGCGTTCGTTCCTGAGTCTCCAGATGACTTTGGCATACACTTGACTCACGGCATGTACCGGTATGCGCGTGAAAAGTCGAGATTCACAGTAATGGGGGCGTCAAAGGGCGTCAGGGGGGCGTGAATAAGGGCGTCAAGGGGCGGCGGTGGAGCCGGCAAAGGACATCAAGGGGGCCTCAGTAGGGCGGCAGTCCAATTATGAGGGCGTCAATCTCATCGCGTCAAGTGGGCGTGTCAACTTCGGGGAATAAGGAAAAGCTCAGCAAATTATTTGCTATGTTCTGATACTGATAGGTGTTTGGTTCAGGTTCAATAGAACCAGAATACCGTACCATTTCGTTCAGATCGACATCGAATTTTGGTCGGGGTCACGCGTCACGCGACCGTTTGTCAACCCTCAGATGATGCGGCAATAATGTGTGACGGAAGTGAGTTGAATGAAATGTGAACGAGGAAGAAAGGGTCTGGGGTAGAGCTGGGGTAGACATACCTACAAGAACTCATGCGTAGATCGACCGAACCGACGGAGCGTGCATGCATATGTCTATAGGGCTCCAAGCCGTCCGTTAAACGGGACGGCCGTTTTCGTCGGCGGGACGGGTCTACCCGGCCGTCAGAGTCTCGCGACGGCCGGGTCTTACCCGTCCCGTCCGTAACGGCCGTTTTTGGCGGGTGCTGGAGGACTATATGTACAAGTAAGTTTGATAAATTATGGACCTATAAAGCATCGTAAAGTATCTCAAGTACCCTGATATAGGACCAGACAAGCGATTGCGAACGATTGATCGGAATTTGATCTACGATCAAATATCGGCAAGTCCTGGGAATGCCATCCAGGTACTTTTTTTGCGCAGAAATAGATGTTTCAGCCAAATAGTTACCATGTATGGGTAAGATTCACCTCAATTTTCCAAGACCGAACCAAATTCATTTAATTTTGCTGCAGATTTCCATCTACTAGACAAGGTGACGATGTGACGCGTCAAACCCGTCAAACTGGCGGGAACGGGTACCCCGTCAACGGGTCAACCTGTCCCGTACCCGTCCCGTTCTGGCGCTGGCTCGAGGGCCCAGACGGGCGGGTAAAAACCCGCCCGTCCCGTCCGTCGACCCGTTAAAAACGGCGACGGGTTGGAGCTCCATATGTAGTGGTGGGAGGGTTCGGTTCAAACAATCGGTTCGAACCTGAACCGGACCGAATCGAACGAACGTTCAGGTTCAAGGTTCAGCGTTCACCGATCTGAGGATTTTGCTGAACGCGTTCGAACGCCGAACGCATCCGATTTTTTTCGGCCGACAATTATTACAAAATGAGTCCATAAAGGGTACGTTCCGAACAGAAGCATGCAAAAAACGACCGTTTGATCGCCGCCTTCTCTTAATGTAATTCATGTGCCTTACTCCTGACGCTCATTACTCAATAATTTCGCAAATAAAATCGGTTCTGTCTCCCAGCTCCACACTTCCCAACCACGCGGCGTTCAGGTTTAAGGTTCGGCTGGCCCGGACCGAACGCCAGGTTCAGGTTCGGCGTTCAGAGCGAAGGGCCTCGAACGCGAACCGAACCGAACCTTGCCACCACTACTGGCTCATCTTTGAAACAATTGGATTATCAGTGTTCCGATATTCTAAGTAACCAAGATTCCTCCTTCGGCCACAGGTTCGACCGAGTCCCCCCAATTCAGACCCCTTCGGACTAACGGTATTCTGAGCGGGTCAGTCAGCTGGCGTGCTGCACTTTTATGATCGTTTGGACCCAGTTCCAGTAGGAATATACAAACAACCCTGGCGAAAATCGCGGGGAGGGCAAACACGACTGCAATTTGCAGCGCGGGCCGCGGGCCAACAAGTTGCATAGCGGAGAGGATGACGGTTCCGTAGATATAATCGGCCAGCGCAAGTATCTAAAGAGTCAGCATCACCCGGTTTGTAGGGAAGAGCTTGCTCACCGTCAAAAGTATATCCTTCAGCCGCATGACCCATGACCATCGAATTTTGACCTCTTGCACTGCGCTCAGATTCCAGCTCCAGCGATCCCGTCCCTCGATGCACCACCGACTTGTAACAACATCGACGGAGTGCGCTAATGGGCCAACGAGCACCCATATCAAAGGATTGATCCACGTTGGACACGCGAATGACACGACACCCCGCATGCCTAGAACTAGTGCTTGCCAAATCACCAGTCCAGCGGCGGCTACGACGGCGCCGTGAATCACGGCTGCGATATATTTCCCGCCTCTATATGCGTCAATTTGAACGTGGTTTTTCAACAGCACATCCTCCGGTGGGGTGCCGGTGCGCCACACCAGGCCAGCAATCATTGTGGATGGGTTGCAGCACGACAGGAGGAGAGCAAGAATCGGGAATCGCTTGTGGATCTTGAGATGATCGTCCCTGTTGGTGCCAACCATGGATAAGATGGTCGGTATCTGCAGCACCTCAGTCATTGAAGAGTTACACTTCAGAAAAAGACAATACGTACAAATCCAAGAATGGTGGCTGCGGCAGCATACTGTGCCGAATTCCCGTTGTCTATGTCATTGATGACACACCATAATATCGCGTCGCATATGCCCACGTCCTCGTAGGTACTCGGGTCGGCGGCGGATTTTGTCTGAACACAACTTGAGACCAGAGAATCGATCGCTGTGTATCCCGTGTAGGTGGGTGAATTGAATTTATAACGCATCGATAGCGGGTAATCTGAGGTTGAAGGCAGGGCAGACTGGAATGGGTGAGATGCTGGGTGGATGCTTTCAGAGTGGTGGGGTTAATGAAACAGCTACCCGGTTCTGATCCTTTTATTTCCACCCAAGGCCCAGCGCCAATCTGTCAGACGTTCAGTCTGCCAGGCAGAACGGCATTTGCGATATCTCGGCAGAACTGGCAGAATCAAATAAGGAAATTTCCAGACCCACGTGCGATGATGCGCATGGATCTCAGATACAGATGTTTTTCCACATTCCGTATTCTCCGTTTTCCCGCATCTCCCAACAAGTTAAATGCCGCTCGATGTTCCGTACATCTGGGTCATCTCATGCCGGGGCTTTTGGATCTGTAGCTGGTACTCACACCGAAAAAGGGAATATATCATTATGGGTAAAAAGTTAACCGGAAAGAGGTCCTATCAGATGTAATTTCAAATTGTCAGAAAGTACTGACTTCAGAGTGTTTGAAAGGGGAGCGGAGAGACTCTGTATCAGGTTGCCTTTCAAATCTATAGAAAGAAGAGTTTTCAATAAGTCATGAAAGGGGCTTTGAAAGCTCGACTTTCAGTATGCCTTTCAGCTGAGCTGATATCTGTGAGGGATTTTTACCATTGGTTCCATTGTTTGGTTCGTGTGGCTGAAATAATTGCATTCACACTACGATACTTCACATGCAAAGTAAATACTCTATGTATGTAAGTCTTACTGGCTCCACCGTGTACCCGACGATGACCCTGATGATCCCACTCCATCTTAAAACCTAGAAAGCTCCTGGGGAAATAAGAGGTAAACCGAAAAAAAGTAGAAACAGAAACAGTGGCACAGGTATATGCAGGGCTTGCTCGGCGCTGAGAGGATCAAATTACCGGCACTCAACAATGATCCAGACGCCTACCGTACAATGATGTTCGGAGTACGGCGCATTGGGAGTTGGTCGAGGACTGGATGGTGCTGAGGAAGAGTGGCCGAGGAACCTGTCAGAGGCAGGAGAGGACAGGTAGCAAACGGTGCTCATACCTTGATTGAGACGGACGACAGTTGGGAGTTCGGCGTCATGTAGTCTACCCAGGAGCTGTGACGCACTATCAACATCGAGCAAAAGCGAAAAAACAGGGACTGTGCGCACCAAAATTGGGGAATAGGTCTAGTTGTCTGGAGATATTGGGTTAGTTGATGCTCGCAGAAGGCTGTGCATGTCAGTGCATACCAGATGTGTGGAGCCCGTATGTAGCCGCAGGCATCAACGACTGGTGGCAGAGTTCTTGCATAGGTTGAGTCGGTATCTGTTCTAAAGAGCAGGAGGCTGAAATGAGATTGATATTAGAGCGGAAACACACCTTATGTTTCAAACAGCCATATTCCGGCGCTGCCGAACGACTCTTGCTCGCTGCCGGTGCCGACAGTTACTGACGAGGATGTACCGTGCAACATTGTGGGACGAAGGGCAAGGGCAGGCCCTGGGCAGTGTGCGCGGCAGACTCGGTGGGGTACCACGGACAAGGGGTGGGAGGATCGTGCGATAAAATGCTAGGTATTCTGCAATGTGCACATCCTGTATCAAGGTCGTCGAAAGTCAGGGTAAAATCGAGGAAAAATGACACGGCAGAAAGACTCACTGTAGAGATGCGGCCGAAATGCCAGGACTCATACGGAGATTTTACTGCGAGAAGACAAGAGAGGCTTGAAGGCAGGACACCACAGATGAATAAGTGGTGGATGTGGGCGAAGGAAGCGTGCTCTGTGACAAGGTGATGAAACATGACATGATGGAACGTTTGATCCCCGATCAATATTTGCTCTGGTTTTGACAGATCAGATTTGAGCGGACTTTGAACGACTTGGAAGAAGTTTGTGCACACATCCAGTGGAACAGTCGTCTGTGTACTGGACCAAGGCCGAAGTACTGGGTATTAGTTTTAACCCATTTACTGCAATACCTGGCACCCAGTTGTTGTCAAAATGAGTTGAAATGTCAACCAAATGTCGGCAAAATGTGAACATTTGTGGACATTCTGCCACAATCTGAACACTTCGTATGTAGTTTGGAGCATCCATCCATTCCCTCAGTTTGAGCCAATAATTCCTGGCAATTGGACCAGCCAGAATGTCCTGGACATGGCTACCAAATTCTATGTGTGTCTGTGGTCGGACAGGCATGTGTAAATCATCATAAAATAGTTGCGTTGCAAAAATAATAATTGAATAACAATACATTGTCCCCATCTTTTGTTCTCCCAGGTGGTAGCCTTCCGAGCCTCGCCGCATCCACCAATCCGAGGAAACGGCCGGCTGAAGATATCACCCAGCTTGCCAGTTGTACGGAAAAGCTAGCTTAATGGGGAGGATTTTGAATTTGTTTCTCATTTTGCCAAGGTGCCGTCAGACTCTTTGATTTACTACGTGACCGACGATCTTTATAGGGATTGAACAGGGACCTAACGCCGTCATGCAAGAGGGGCTTCCGTAATTTTATAAAGAGAAACCAGTGCCTCGAAAGCTGTCGCCCTGTCGGATGGACCGTCTCAATGCTACAAAGAGGCGAGGCTGTGGGACTGGCACGGTAACCGTGCCGTTCGTAATCGCATGCCTATGGTTTATTGAACCCGAGGACACCACGTAGATCTCTGTTTACTGGTGGACGACGTCGACCTGTCTGACGTCATCTCGAACCGCGATTTGAGTTGGGCGTTCAGTCCGGACGTATTGGGATACGTGGTTCGGCTATCCAGTGGGTATACTGAATTGCTCAGTCAGCACATCTCTAAAGCCTCCAGCAGGTCTTATCATGAATATCTGCGTAGGTATGCTGAGATATATACTCACCCTACTGCCGACTATTGACTGAAACAGCTATCCTCCTCAGGTGGGGAGACCCCAAAGACGCCGACGCAGCCATCCAAGGAATGCTCATACAGATCGCTTCAATCGTCTTGTGTAATGAGTCTTGGGCGCGGACAACTCACGTTTTTCGACGGCCAGTTTACCTTGACGGTTGCCCACTCCCCCATTACATGGTACATTCTTTGGATCAACATCCGCGAGATCTATTGGTGGTGGATGGCTCAAACTGAAAAGGTTCACATGGAAACTGTTTTGTGTTTTGCAATCGTCGGTGGTTGGATATCCGTGAACTTGGTAGTCTGGTTCAAAGGACGCAACATCCCCGGGGAAGATTGTGGGACCATGAACTTCAAGACATATTTTGTCCTCGTTGTGCTCACGGGGTCCACTCCCGGGTTATCAAGCTTTGGCGGACCTGTTGTGTTTGGCATAGGTGGCGGCCTCCTGGCTCTATGTCTTCTTGTATACAGCTCAAGATCCGTGTCAATGGATCGTCGAAGTAACAGTGCTACCTTTGGGAGCGGAATGCTCCGTATTTTTCGTTTCATACGTTTGTGAGCCCTGACTTGCTAAACTACTCTATCGATCTAATAACGGTGACAGTACATTGACACACCATAAGTGGCTGATATACACCACTGTAATATACTCTTACATTTCGTGGGCAATCCTGCTCGTTGTTTGGACGGTCGAGCCCGACTATGATTTCACATATGGCCAGGTGAATATTCCGCTACTCTTCTTGTCATGGACCAAATTTCTGACGATCTGAGGTTAGGCTTTATCCGCCCTGTCCGCGGTCCCAAGTGTCATATCTCTCCTCAAGTTTCTCCGAGGCCTGAAAAAGGAAGACATTGCTGCGGGCATTAGGTGCTTCCTGTCGGACATCATCTTTCTATGTTTCGGTGACGGGCAACGGGCGATGCACATAAATGAGAAGTACTTCGACAACAAACTACAGCTTCCTTCTTTGCCAGGGGAACTTTATTCCCTACTACCGTTCACCCACCCTGTGGCCGGAAGCGACGCTCATTCAACGACGATCGTCCCCAGTGGGCGTCCATCATCGCACATCGCCGACACGCAGGAAGAGGGGCCGTTCGAGCTCCCTTTACACGTGGCCGAGAACGCCCATATGCACCTCACTGGGCGGGCACCGTCCACCGAACACGCTGAACTTGGCGAGATCCCGCGATCGGCCTCGCCCGTCGAGATTTCCACGTCGGAACTACAGAGTGCAGCACTCGCGGACGAGGCCGTATCACCGGAGGACGAAATTGCACCACTGGCGAAAACATCAGGGATAGGTGAGACGGACCGCAGGGAGACGATGGTGCGGAAGCGCACCGCTGGCAGCATGACTGAATGATTGGCCGCGGAGCGCTAAAGGAACTGGTGTGATTCTTGTAGCTTGTTCGACGTGGACACCCCCGCCGGAAATGCTCGGCGCGATTTTTTTTTTTCCCTTTCAAAATGCTGTGAATTCGCCGATTGGTTGACGGTTTTCCGAGAACAGAATGAAAGGCCAGCAAACCATAAGCCAATTGGATTCGTCATTGGTGACCCTCATGTTCCGGACTCCCAACCGAGCTCCCGTGAGGGTGAAAGCAATCCCAGCCCAACTACGATGAAGCAAGAAGAAAGGCAAGACAGATAGATGTTAGGCTTGAGGCCGTCAGCAACATTCTTTGGAAACCCGACAACGGACTGGAGGCGTATATGGCAGTTCCGATCTACATTTATTCCGTGACATAACTTTCGGGCTCTGCGCAAAATTTTGAGCTGTTTGTGAGGGTCCCGCAATAAAAATGGCTGGTACCAGAAAAAAGTACCTTCAAGTGCTGCAAAGTAGTCCCTTGGAGCACTGCAGATTAGTACCTTCAGGTACTAATTTGTGTCCCAAAGCACTGTAAAAGAGTAAGAAAATGATCACAAGCACTGTGAATTAGTACTTTGAGGTACTAATATAGGGGTAAGGTACTACTTTGTAGTGATTCGGGGCAGTATTTTTTGGTTCCATCCGGGTACTATTTTGAAGTAGCTTCCCCCTCCGCAGTGTCAATATAATTGGGCTCTTGGACGGCATGGTGGGCAGCATCTGTGTTTCTCATGGTAATCCCTCATGCACCTTCTTTTTCAGGGTGATCCGACCAGTTGATAGTATCCGGCCATGCATTCAAGCAGATTAACTTCCGGGGGGGTCTACGTTCGCTCGGTGGCACAGTGTGTCCCACCTGCTGTATCACGAAATCACTGCTCATTCTTTTCTTTTAGGTTTTAAAATATGAACAAACTCATCGCAGCCAACGCTGAGTCTGACCACGCAGCCAATCATTGGCAAGGTCTTTGCGTTCGAGGATGCCAAGGCTGCGTGCACGCATTTGTCCTCTCAAGCGCATGGTGGGAAGGTCGTTATTAAAATTTGAGTGTCCAACACTTTACTGTTTTTTCAAGGCGATCCGAGAGTGCAGTACAATACCAATATAGACGAACTTTACGTATGGACGGCCGATAAACTTCGAAACTGCATTGCCAGATGAATTGACAGTGGCCGCGGCCACGAGAGAAGCCCCAAGACAAAAAAGTTAAGAAATAAGCCGCCATTACCCGAGCCCGAATCGAACAGGCGACGTCCATGGTAAACGATCTCCCGGAAACGATACTATCAGTTGTACACGCGGACCATTAGGTCTGTTATTAGTCTGTCTGTCTGTCAAATGCAGTAGTTGAGGCAAAATAATATTATGTGCCTTCACACTATGGATTGGCCGAGTCCTAGCTGCTTGTCACTGGAGTATTATTCTATGCATTGGCCAACGCCTAGCTAACCTAGGAAAGGAATATTATTCCATTGGTCAGCCACATGGAGGAGTAGAGGTGAAAAAATATTATCTACCCGCAAAATGTCGATCACCTGAACTCTAGCTGCCTGGGCATATACTATTATTGTATAGATCAACTGAAGCTTAGCCCACTGCCCAAGGAAATATCACGGCGGATCAGTCAATGCCAGGCATCAAGGAAAAATATATTATCGGCTTTCAAAAGATGGATTGGCTGAGCCTTAGTTGCCAGGGCATTCAATATTATACCATCAATTGGCTGAAACCTAGCTAACCTAGGGAAGGAATACTGTCCCGTTGGTTAGCCACATGGAGGATTGGAGGCAAAATAATATTATCAGGCTTCGTAATATGGATTGGCCGAGCTGTAGTTGTCAGGGCATATAATATTATTCCACTGATCAGCTGACACCTGGCCTACCTCACAAAGGAACATTGTTTTTCTGGGTAGCCCACACCAAGCATCCACACAGAATAATATTATCCTCCCTCAAAATATAGATCGGCTCAATCCTAGCTCCTAGGACATATAATAATTAGTCCACTGGTGGGCTGAAGCATATCCTACATCACTGAGGAATATTATTCTGCAAGATTCTGATGGACCCAGTCCTGTGGAGCCCACTGAATAATATTACACCAAGCCTCGGCTTGTCCTCCTCACCCCAATAATATTCAGTACTGGATGAATTGCATGCGATCAGATCAACCGTGAGCCTGCAACTAGACTCTTCGCACGATAATATTATTCTCCTGCCAAAATAGAATAAATATAGCCCTAGTATCTAGGCTTAGCTATCTAATCTGAGAATGTGGTGTCACATTCTGGTGATTTAGGGCCCCCAAACCCAGGAATCTTTGGCATCACATTCTCGGGTTAGATTGCTAGGGCGGCCCGAGCTGACCCCTCAAATCCAACGTTTGACCCAAAGGGGAAGGTAAATGGAGACAAACATAGTTGAAATGGTGTATAAATGTGAACAAACGGAAATGGTTGGAGCCTTGTTGTAAGTTCGGCTTCCTGCATCAGGTGGATCTTGTGGTGTGCTTGGCTTTGCTCGTAGTTCAGGCCGAGGTCGGAGCATGCGATGAGTGATAGGATTGGTTGATAGACAGACATGGTGAGTGAGGCGCGACGCAACGCGCTCAACGTGGTGATTGATTCCTTGATTTCGGCAGTCAGACTTTGAAACTCCAAAGGTGACATTTTGTGGCACAGTCTTTGAATCATTTGTAGCTATCATCCCGCCTCGAATTTGACCCCGGAATTTTGTGTAGTATGCCTAATTATTTAGGTTGGCCAAGTGTTGAATTACAGTGGATCAAACTTTGCAGCAATATCAGTGGTTTTTTAGCTTGAAGCTGGATGTTGCCCAACCATCGACCCTTTTCTTTCATGGTTTCTTAGGATGTGGGAATCACACACCTGTCGGTTAAATTCCGCCACTTACGAAGACGATTGGACCAGAACTGGTAGAAAGCGAACCCATTTTCAAGATCTAGTGCATTTTGATGCACAGGTTCAATTACAGTACTTGATCACTACATTTAGGTAAGTAACGGGAATTGATATATCGGCGCCCCAAACCGTGGTTTTACAGACACCAGAATCTGAGGGTCAAGGAGTCAGATGTTGGAGTCACAAGCAGCGCTTAGCTATGGCAACGTGCTCCTCATTTGTTGTTATCCGTTGCCAGGCTGGTTACGAGCCTGAACGCCACTGCACGAACTATCTGTTCTGGGTCGCCGACCCCACCGCAACTCTCGCGCTGCGAGGCGGGAGCTCTCTAGATCTTTCCTCAACCCGAAATAATGAAACCAGCGTAAAAATAAAATAGGTTCACTTGCCCGGCCTATGTATTTCACAGGAAGCTATGCGTGAGATTGGAGGTGAAGCACCGATGACAAGGAAGGAGATCATCTGGATAGGAGTCAAAGCGCCGCTCTGCGAACTAACTGTAGTGCGTGGCCGACGCCACCGCGACTCTCGCGCTGTTGAGTGGGAGCTCTCGGAAGCGCACCTCAACCCCAGATAATGAAACCCGCCGTAAAAATAAAACATGTTCACTTGCTGGGCCTATGTGTCTCACAGGAAGCTATGCGTCAGACTGCAAGGAAGCACCAACGACAAGAAAGGGGATCAGCTGGTTAAGCGCCGCTCCGAGAACTATCTCTGGTGGGTCGGCGACGCCACGGCGACTCTCGCGCTGTTGAACGGGAGCTCTCGGGAGCTCTCATGAAACCCGCCGTAAAAATAAAACATGTTCACTTGCCGGGCCTATGTGTCTCACAGGAAGCTATGCGTCAGACTGTAAGTGAAGCACCAACGACAAGAAAGGGGATCAGCTGGTTAAGCGCCGCTCCGAGAACTATCTGTGGTGGGTCGGCGACGCCACGGCGACTCTCGCGCTGTTGAACGGGAGCTCTCGGGAGCTCTCATGAAACCCGCTGTAAAAATAAACCATGTTCACTTCCCGGGCCTATGTGTCTCACAGGACGCTATGCATCAGACTGTAAGTGAAACGCCAACGACAAGAAAGGGGATCAGCTGATTAAGCGCCGCTCCGAGAACTATGGTGGGTCGGGGACACCACCGCGACTCTCGCGCTGTTGAGCGGGAGCTCTCGGGAGCTCTCATGAAAACCGCTGTAAAAATGAACCATGTTCACTTGCCGGGCCTATGTGTCTCACAAGAAGCTATGCGTGGGATTGTAGGTGAAGCGCCGAGGGCAACATCAGGAAAACCCACCAGGAAATTGTAGCCCTGTCAAATATATTGTTCCAAATAGGCCACAGTAGCTTACCGCGACGTGTATGTAGTCGCCGTTGTTCCTGTAGCTGGTGCACGTGTAGATGTAGCACATCATTGATTTGCCCTGGTGAGATGTCGCACTATCTGTTCCCGTGCCAAGACTATGTCAACTACATTGATCCGACCCGTAACAACGGTGTCCTATGGCTCTACTTTTGGCAAGGTAGGCCCGGTCTTTCCTCTTCTCTGTCCTCCTGACCCAAAGAATGACGCAAAGGGATCCCAAGTATCCGTAGGTCGAAATCCCTTTATGTCATGGTAGGTAGGATGACGATTTTTCGCAAAGTTCTCGAAGTTAACGACACAGCGTCATAGCAGTACGCAAAAATGGAATTCTAGCTAAATCGGTCTCTAGTAAATGTATCTACATGTATGTACGGGTTAATATAAAATACGGAAGCAGTATCTAAAACATTATTCGAGGTCCATGTGCGGTCTATCTTGAGACCGCATTTTCCCATTAAATGACAACTGCGCACCAGCTGCTCCACAGACACCACAGCAGAATTGCGACGGTGGAAGCGGGTAGAGCGGTGGGTAGTGTACATACCGGATGCTGGATCCGGTCGATTGAGGGGCGTAAACCATTCAATATAAGCGAGAGGGTGAGAGAAGGTGCCGAATTGGGGTGGGAGATTGAAGATAACGCGGATTTGAGCTGGTCGTAGACCTGCCGAGGACTTAGTAGGTAATAAAAAGAGATAAGACTAAGAACTAACCCGTAATCCCAGATGACGGAGAGTACTGTGACAGGTCTTCGATAACAAGTGCGGTGTCAAAAAGAGATGGTGAGCCGAGCAAGCGACCTTTGGCAGGAACGGCAGGGACAGCGCGGATGCGGTTTGTGCGGTGCTGGTCGGACAAATAGCGGTTTCGGGGCAGATGCAGAGTGATTTTATTATAGGTGTCGAAGCGATCAAAGGGTCCGGGTAGAATGGGCGAAGATTTGAAGGTACGCTTGAGGAATGCGGTGAGGGCGGGTATGATGTCTACGGCGCCGTGCTGCATCTGTAAGTAGGCAACAGTCACGTTGCAGGAGGCCGGGCTCTTGGCAATGGTATACGAGGTTATTGCAGAAACGTTGAGGGCTGATACAGGGACCGTGACTTTGTCCTCGCCAGGGCCTTCGTCGTCCGAGTCGTCGGAATCATCCGAAGCAGGTTGCAGAGGGTGCTTTTCATACCAGGCTAGATACGATGCCCGAAGAGCCACAGCCTCCTGGCGCTGGAGCCAGAGAGCCATTTGCTCGGTGTAGTCACGACGATTGGTGGCCCGGTAAGCCTTTTTCGCAAAATCAATATGGAGACGCTCCGGCGACTCTGTGTTATAACCGTCTGCGCCGCCGAGCGCGCGGATGGAGTCGACATAATGTTGGATTGCGTGGAATTTGGGAATGTTAAAATGTTCTCGGATGCCGAGGTCGATAAAAATTTGTTTGTGGTCGTGGAAGGTGTCGAGGGCATTCTGCAGTGCGTCGAGAGTTCGAGATGTGTGAGACTGGAGTTGTGCATAGTAGATGAAGTCAATCAGAGCCTTGACGACTGTGAGAACCTTCGCGGTGACGGCACCTGCCAACACGCCCACGAACACCCGCTGCATCTCTTTATGCTCTGTCCCCGTCCACTGCGAGACCGAAGAGATCCCTTTCTTGAAGTGACGCAAGGCCGGGTACACATTCATAGCTTTAAACCGCGCATCCAACTCGTCTTCGCCAATTAGTTCGGCACACCAACTGACAAGATGATCCTTGAAGACACCTTTGTGAAGCTGGTGTAGGAGGTCGGGTGTGAAACATCCAAAGATGTCTGTGTGCGGCAGGTCTGCCCAGAAAGGCCTATACACAGCTCGGACTCCATCCGCCTCGAAGCGGTCTGAGCTTTTGCGGGTCCGGTGATCGTCCAGTGCCTGCAGTGTGGTCTTCTCGTCGCGAAGAAGCGAGTTAAGCCGGTTCCCTCTCTCGTTCCGGCCCACTATGCATCTGGGACACCTGTTCTCCTTGCAACACGCGACTAAACATTGCTCTGGGAAGTCCGCGACATATGCGGCCAGAATGGGGAAGACCAGACGGATAAATCCATCGGCACAGACCATCTCGACACCGTTCTTCCCCGCAGCTATGATGGGTTTTAGGAGGAGCGACATGCAGTGGTGGAAAAGGCGGTATCCCGCCAGGGAGCGAGCGTCGTCGGTAAAGCAGGTGAGTTTGGACACCGGCAAATATCCTATTAAAACTGTCGCATGGGCTGATGGCTGCCGTCGAATCTCTTTAAATATATTTCCGATGGTCAAATACACGGGCCAGGCGGTTTTATCGCCCTGAAATTGCGACAATTTGGTTTTGTCGGACGAGATTATCATGCCGGTAATGCATGCTCCAGGAGGTAAGAGTTTCTACCTCGTTATTAATATTGGACGAGTATCACTGAAGAAAGTGCCCACCTGTATTTTCCACCACCAGTCCGCCGTCCACATCTCATCGATGATGCGACTATCTTCGCGTCCGTCCTTACGGCTATAGACTCTCTCCGGTGCGTACGCCATATGGTCTTTGAAGGTGGGATTGCTCATTAATTCTTTAATGCACTCTACAGGGTCGCGCCTCCAAAGCTCAAGTTCCTCTGTCATGACCTTGTTGTTGTCGTCGACGCGGTTCCCCGCGACAGTCACCATTTCGCACGTCCAGTCCGGCCCCGTGGGAAGCGCATCGATCTTCTGCAGGAAGGCGCGATTGTTGTGGAAGGACAGCTTCGCCTTCTTGTTCTGAGTGCACCGGTGAGTAATTTAGTGGTTAGAAGTGGACCGCACTCACAATCGGTAACTCCAGATACTCATCTGTAGCAGTCTGACTGACGTTCTTCGATAACCAGCTCGCAAGCTCCCATTCATCGCTGCCCACAAACGGCGAAAACTGGGAATCACCTTCGCGCTCCTGGTGTTCTCGCATCTGCTCAAAGAGCGTGTGCGCTCGTCTGAGTGGTATCCCAGCCTCCGATTCCCCCTCCTCGCCATCGATGCCCGGGAAGGAATCTACAAAACGTTTCAAGTTCTGCGGATCATCGTCATCCATGACTTCTTCTACGGTCGCTCGTCTAGACTGCGTCGGGTCAAGTCGCTCTGGGGATGGCGAGTCGACCCGTGCTGGAGCCACAAAATCATCGCCTATGTCCATCTCATCGTCGCTGGATGGAACTGGAGATACTGGGTGATCTGGCTCTGGTTCCGGCGTTGGAGGAGGGTCATCGACCTCATGGGTGTCGACAGTAACAGCACTGAGGGCGTCCACCCATTTCTTCCGGCAAGCAGGGGTATTGGCGATATGGCGTTTGACCGCGCCTCGATTTTTTACAGTGTGCAAACAGTAATGGCAGCGCGCAGAGCCAGGCATGGTGGACGACGATTGTAAGTCTTTTTGTCACATTTACCCAGTCATCAATTCTACAGCGTGTTTCAGCGTGCGCGATCGCGCGCCTGCGGTGCCGCCATTTGGCCCCGTGACTAGAAAAACAACACGACAACTCTCTCCAACAACCACCACCCAACGCGGTCGATTTGTTGATAAACAAGCTCTCTCAGCGCTATAAAAGCTGCTGCGCCCGGTTCTATATAAGCTGTGGTACGCCCCCTAACTTCTCTCCCACTTCTCTCACACAGAGCAATCCCCACCGCCTTATCGTTGCCTTATCGCACTTGACCACTCGCAATGTCTCAGCAGCCCCGCCGTTCTCATGCTCCCGCCCCTGCCCCTGCCCGTGGCCAGCCCGCTCGCAGTGCACAAGACAAAGAGAATGACCAAGGTGATCGTTTCTCTGCTTCGCACTTGATCTTTACGCTAATTTCCCAGTAGTCCACCACGATGCAAGTGACAGACTCAGCCGCTCGGGCAACGGTACGCCCTCCTCACTGTCCTGCTCCCGTACTCATCGCGTGTATTTCAGAAAACCCTGGCCCTCGGGCCTCGACCAAGACCCACTCGCAAGGTCACCATGCAAATACCGCCGCTACCAGCAACGATGATGATGAAGGTTTGTAGTAGTTCCATGTCTCCCAGAGCTGAGTATACTTATATTCCAGATCTAGATGACAACGACGGCGACCAGGCCCGCCCTGGAGAACTCCATGGCGACCACGACGGTGACAGTGACGGAGAAAGCCCTGTTCGCCCCCGGGTCAGGCGCATGAGCGCTAAGCAGATACAGCTGGGTACGTCTGCCTTGCCGCCGATGATGTACGCACTCACAAGCATCCTTCAAGCCGAGGAAGTGGAGGCCGCTGAAGCACGCAAGGCTGCCAAGGTCACCCAGGCAGCTAAGACTGCTGTTGAGATAAGAGCAAGGAGGGTGAATTAGAAGTAGAGATAGAATATGATTGCAATAGCACTGTTTGTGAGAAGGCTGCTTTAGAGCAATCAGATGCTCTAGCAGGATTTTACAGTGGGCTTATATACTACAGAATATGTATCTAGAAAGTTCTACGTGTATCTACTTGAACTGTCCATTAGTAATAACCTTATCAATCAATGTCCGATAGCCGAGCTGCTATTAATAATTCCAACACTCTCCCTCAGCGAGGCAATACCAGAAAAATATCTATGCCCATGATTGGCCCATGCTTGACAATTCCAGACACTGTGGACCGGTTCCAATACCCTGCACCAAATGTCCTATTGCCGCGACACGCTAAATCACTGCATCAAAATGTCGATCAATTTCCGAGGCGTTTAGAAAGCATAGTCATTTGCTTCCTCATCGTCGACGGTGTCGTCAACAACAAAGTTGGCCTGGTCAGGTTCATCACGCTGTGATGGACAGACACGAGCAATGTGACCTTTGCCGCCGCATTTGTGGCAGATAGCACTCTTCCAGTTAGTCGTGGGAGCAGGGGAAGAAGCAGGCGTGGGAGAAGTCTGGGGATAACGGAATTTCGGGGTGTGGCGATGATTGGCTACCATGGCACGGTCATTTTCGCCGTCGCGGTCATTCCGGCGTCGTTCTTCTGTGAGGATGGAGGAGATGGTGGTTTTGGAATCAGGGGCTGTGCTTCCAGAAAGGGTGGACCGAACAAATGCATCCCAATCAGCAGGTAGGGAGCTGAGCAAGGCAACAGCAAAGTCTCCATCAGTGACATTCTGTCCGAGTGACACGAGCTCTCCCTGGAACTGGCGCATCAATTTGATGTGAGGTTCGAGAGATAGATCGGCAGGAGCACGGGTGCTGTAGAATTTGTGGCGGGCTAGAACAATTCCCATTTGACCTTTGAGCTCAAAAAGGTGTGAGAGCATTTCCCATGCACTCAGAGCTATGGTCTCTCCCTGGATGTGTTGAACGACATCAGGGGCTACACGGAGTCGGATCGCAGAGAGGGTACGGCGATCAGCCTTTTTCCACGCTGCCAATTTCTTGGCATCGGACTCGTCAGGGGCCGCAGATCCGGGATCGACGTGATCGTCAAGGCCGAGATCAGTGAGAATGTCCAACATTTGAACTTTCCATGCAGCATAGTTATCACTGCCGCGCAGGGGTTCAATCCGGTGGATGGACTGGGCGTCTGACATGTAGTCGGGTTATCGGTGATGTAACCGAGATCTGATTGTGTTGAGATAAGAGCAAGGAGGGTGAATTAGAAGTAGAGATAGAATATGATTGCAATAGCACTGTTTGTGAGAAGGCTGCTTTAGAGCAATCAGATGCTCTAGCAGGATTTTACAGTGGGCTTATATACTACAGAATATGTATCTAGAAAGTTCTACGTGTATCTACTTGAACTGTCCATTAGTAATAACCTTATCAATCAATGTCCGATAGCCGAGCTGCTATTAATAATTCCAACAACTGCGAAGAAGCGCCAGCTCCAGGCTGTGGGGCTTGATGACGACGAGGCTCCAGAGCCACGTCGCGATGACACGGTGAGTTTTAGGTCGCATGAGTGTACCAGGACTGACTTGATCTTGTAGTTTACTTCTCGCATGGTGCCGTCGCGTCCCAAGACCACAAAGGCTCTGGTTCAACGTGATAACCGTGTCCCTCCTCCCCCCAAGTTTCCGAGCGGCAACTGGTACCGGCCCACCACCACCTCGACCCACCACGACGACGGCGAACGTGACATGCGTGACACCCATCACAATCGTACCGACTTCGAGCGCCATGGCCACTCCAGTCGCGACAAGACCCCTGTCACTTTCCGCGGACGTAGCCCTGCCCCTATGGTTCGTGCGCCCGCTCCCCCTGAGGTACGTGCTGTTGTTGTTTTTGAAAATTCACTGACGCGTTGTTAGATGTACAATATCAATGGTGGACGTGTTCCTGACCGTCTGACCCTCAACCTCCGTGACGACTACGACGAGGACAACTCCAGCCGCACCCGCCCGCCTCCCCGTCCTTTCTCTCCGGCTGTTTTCGACAAGCGCGCAGGCTGTGACGACTACGACGAAGACGACTCCAGCCATACCCGCCCAGCCCGTCCTATCTCCCCAGCTGTTGGCGACAAGCGCGCACGCTCGCCCGAAGATTCAGACGACCTGCGTACAGTGCAAGCACAGCGAACTGGTGCAGCCACAGGTCGCCCCAAAGCGAAGGATTTCGACGATGTCACCCAGGAGGTTATCGCCTTGGCCATCAAGTTATACCGCTGCCACGTCAGCATGAGATATGGGTTCCCCGATTCCGCAAAGGAGCTCGAATTTCTCCGCAAGGCTTGGGCTGAAGCCTGTCTACGGCTCAATATCGTGATGGATTTGACTCCCACGATCTCCAAATTGGTGCGTACTATCCCCCTATCTATCCCAAGCTCACCCGACGCCAGATCACCAATCGCGCCTCCCATGTGCGCGGGGAGCTCAAGACCAAAATGACGGACCCCGTTGACCTCATGTGTGGCTTTAAAAGCGGCCACAGCAAGAAGGTCGTCGCGTACAATCGCGAGCTTGCCGAGTCACTCAAGGAAGATTTGACTTTCACTTTCAAGGTATGTACACGTCTCGTCCTTTCTCTTCGCTTCCACTGATTACGTCCTAGGATCCCAAGACCCGGAAGGGTATTTATCGGGCCGCTCTCATTCAGAAGTCCATCAATATTATGTGGTTTGCCAACTCTCGCGATGAAGGTGTCAGCTTCCCGGAGTTCTTCAATCCCATCACCAAGCCGGGATTGGCCCTCGTCCTCACTGTCGTACGTTATTCCCCTTTTGGTTACCCTTCGTTAACATTGATCTCTCGCGCAGGCTGAGAATTTGATTGACGAGCGTTTGACCGGCATTCGGAACAACATCCCCTTCACTGCCAACGAATACCGCAGTGTGTATGATTCGCACCTCAAGGCCCTCGAGGAATTCGACGAGCAGACTCAGCCATACAAGATATTGAATAACATTCTCATCCGTTTACACAATATTGGGCGGTACATCTTTTTCATCTATTCTTCATCCACATTCTCATCGCATTTAGCTTCCACTCCGGCGCCCAGCCCTTCACTGCTGTCAAAAAATCAGCTCTGAATAAGACAGACGTTGCCGCCGCTATTCGGGAATACGAGGACGATTCGGAGACGGAGACCGAGGCCGAGGATGGTGGGGCTGATGCACGCGACGACGATGCCGCGTAGATAGTACATACAATTTATCCTGATTTGAATTCTATTTATTTATTCATCCTATGGCGTGCACTACTCAGATCCAAAACTAGCTATTCTGTACTACCTCGGGCTACATTGGCAATGTTGTCTACAGAACTACAGCGCTACATAGCCGAGGCATGTGACTACATCAGCAACTTGACAAATTGTCTTTTGGGCTCTTTTTCCTCTTTTAAAAGATAAAAAAGAGATAAAAGAGCCAAAAGACAAAAAAGAACTTTCCTCTTTTTTTAGATAGGTCCGTTTGCTTTTAAAAGGGCCGAAAGACTCAAAAGGACGGGGAAAAGCAGCCATAAACGCCTTGATACAAGCTTCAATTTAAGGCACTTTCAGGCGCAGATTACGGGGAAACCGACATATATTCACATACTACGGTGGTACATCTGTACGTATTACATCCACCCTCCTCAACACAAACAATAATATCTGTCCTCCCCACACACCGCCACCGGGGAAGGGAGGCAACACAAAGGAGAGTGAGAAGCGTGCTGCGATTTTTCCTGTAGCGTGGACGTGAGTACGGCGATGCACGTGTTGTAAGATAAAAGAAGGGAGCGAAGGGGTAAAAGAAGAGAAATGGGGTACACACCTCTTTGGTCATTGTACGTTGCACAAACCTGCCATTCTGCTCATGGGGCCACCCGCGCTGGCACAAGTGGCGTAAGCAGGCGTGCCGCAGCTCGGGCATGTAAATCGAAGCGCTCTAGGGAAGAGCCAATAGCTCAGTGTTAGCAGATGTTGTGAATCCAGAACTTAGCAAACGTACCAGCCGCATCCCTTCACATTTTAATCTGGTATCTCGTCGCTGTTACAGGAAGGGTTAGAACAACAATATATGGCCCCAGAGCGCAGCAGGAGGAAAACGAAGGGGACTAAAGCGATGACATGCAGAAGACAGCCCAGAGATGGAAGGCTTGATGTCTTGAGGTCTTGCAGCAGGTCTTGAAGCAGGTCTTGCCTCTTGAGGCATCTTGGTTCTTGAGGCTTGAGCAGTATGGACTTGAGGAACGAGCAGAAGGGATGGAGAACCCAGAGCAGGCAAGGGCAGATCTCGATATTGAGCAGGAATTTGGACGCGGACGGGACAAGGCAGAAGGGCGAGAGGAAGTGGGCAGTGGACGTTCGGTGGACGTCGTCATGGTGGGAGGGAAGAAAGATCAACATGGGCGCCCATCACTTGACGCTGATTCGCTGATCAAGCGATGCACGTGCGTCGGCAATGGACTTAGCAATTTCTACATCTTCTGTCAAGTCGACGCGTTGCCGCGTCCCCTACATTCGATATTACACTTGTCTCCTTTTCAGAATGTATATTCAAGTACTTGGGAGCTGACCTCAGCTGCCAGTTTGCATTCTGGGGATCAATTGGGTGGAAGGTCCGAGCGACTAAATTCTGGTGATCTGGCATCCCCGATAACATTTGGGGCAGTTATGTTAGTCAGGTTTCTCTTTGTAGCATAACAAGAACTTTATGTTGGATAAGAAAAACTGATTCAAGAAAAGAGACAAAAGAGTGTTAAGGAAAAAAAGCACCTAAAAAAGTCACTTAAAAAGACGAAAGACTCAAAAGATCCAAAAAGCAACCCGAAAAGAACTTGTCAAGTTGCTGATGTACATCGAGCTATTTTGGGACTACAGAGTCTTGGCGCCGAACTACAGCGTGCTATATTTTGAGGGGGTTGCAATGCTGCTACAGGAGCTACCTCAGCTACGTAGAGGTAGGTAGCGACCCAAATTTTTCCTGATGAAGGCACTGTGGCACTGATTCATACATGTTGCTGACGTGGCAGTCACGACTGTTTCGGTTTCCGCTTTGTGCCGCTGGGTCGAAACAATTTGTAAACCGTTTCTACAAGGTTTACAGTACAGCTATTTGCGGAACTTAGGGCGTGGCGTTTTTTTTCAACTTTTGATGCATTTTCGCGAGATCTGCTCTCTTCAGCTCAATTCTCAACCGATTCCCTTGGAAGTATGCTCATTTTGTTCGCATTGTGAATCCAGAGGGCATGTTGTCCTATGATTTCCCATTTGCATCTTGAGATGATCTGCTAGGCCAAATACAGCTGTTTTTTAGTGTTGGCTGACAGAAGTTGTCATATCCCCTGCATAGTAGCCCGATTGACCTAAGAATTTGATACAATGTTCTTACGGGTATTGCTGAGTGCTACTGTGGTCAGATTGAGGTGTCAAGGAAAATTCATAGTCCGCATATACTTCCCAAAATCTACGAAGAAATGAGACGAGGAGATACTATAGGGGGTGCAAGCCGCACCAAAGGCTGCTACCAGCCCGTCAGCTGGCTTGCGGCTTGTCACACAAGCCCATCGTTAACAATTGTTCAAAACAGTTCTTCGATATAAATGATACCTTCAATGCTTGTAAACGACTTTATCCTTGCAAGAGTGATGTCATTTTCGTCGTGTTTTGCCAGAGGTTCTCGCGGTCCAATGTCTAAGTGTCTTGTAATGGACTTTTCACATGAATTGTGCCCCGTATAGCCCAAGATTCACCAGGCACCCCTTTGGGAGGAGCACTACTATCAGTGACTAGGAAGCTGGCCACACTAGGAGGCTGGCCATAGGGTGAATAGAACACTCTGGAGTGAATAATATCTCACCTTTGTACTTGCATGGTGCAATATGACCTGTTGTGCACACCCTCAGACCGATTTCCAACCCAAAGCGATGAGTTGATCCAAAGCTGTTCCCCGGGTTAATTGCGGTCCGCAGGGTGAGAAAATCAATTTCCTAACTCTGAGCGACCGCCTCGCCTGTTTCTCAACCAATACTTGAGCAATCCAGGACTTTGGGGGCTACTTCCTCTGCCACAATCTTAGGCTTCCATCTCGGCATGTAGCTCACAGCATAAACCTTTTTATTTACTTCAAAATCCACCAACCAACACAATTGGAACTCTAACTCAACACCTGCAGTCTTCAATTTGAGATACCGATGTGGTCTTCAAGACTACGATTCCAGTGCCTTGGATGAACCATTAAGATAGATTCCCGCTACCGTAAGGTACGGGTTCTTAGGGAGCCCTAACTTCAGCCACTTGCAAAGCATCACATTGTCGTCATCTGTTTTCACCTAAGCAGTGATCCCTCTGCCAAAATTTGTGGACGGCATAAAAGCCGAACGATTGGCGACGCTCAGTTATAATCCGATTTTGCGTAATCCCCAAATTTCTTGCCCGATGTCGGACCTGGACACGTCAAATCACCCCAACCATCACTGAATCACTGAAACCCAGCCATAATTCGGCGCTTGCTCTCTCCTCCCATGTTGCCGACCTCACTACTTTCTGCGATGCTCCTCCTCCGTGAATCTCTGCCTGAAAGTTTTTGTACTGTCTCCTGGCTTAGTTCTACGTCTTTCTTGGCTTCTCAACCGTTGCTTCGGGGCCTGCTTGTTCGGGTGACTCTAGATGTCTATGCTTGGGCCGCCATAGGCTCTTGTTTTCGAAAATAAAGCTGTAAGGCCGACAAGCGGCACGGCCCGCTACCGGAAGTAATGAATGAACAAACATTGCATTGAAGTGGGTGGTAACATAATTTTAGAATATCTACTGAGACGTCGACTACTAGATAAAGAACTTCAATATATATATGAGTTGGATTAGAGGGGTGTAGTAAGTGGGTTAGGTATCTAACTTGCGTACAAAGTGCATTCAGTGACGCCTGGCACGTTTTGCGGGGCTTGGCGACTCGACCCGAAATTGTTGAACGCGTCGTTGGGTCTCTTGGACGTCATTGGGGAGTAGTAGCGACGTTCGGGAAGGGAAGGAATCGGGGGATTCCACGGTTCGCCATCTCCGTGGTCCAAAATCTTGAGTTGGTCAACGAGAATGTGGTACACCTAACAAAATTAGGTGGAGAAAAATCAATAGCAAGGGACGCACCTTTCTGTCCGGCTTTGGCGCACCGTTCTCTGTCGTCTGCCCAGTGATGATGTAGGTGACGAGAGAGACCTTGACAAGAACAAGGGTGCCTTCGACTAGCTTCCCGTAAAGCTCGTGAGGTGCGATCAAGCTTCCGTCCGAGTCCCTATAGTCTCGTTGGATCAGTTGGGCCTTTTCATGTGCGAAATAAGGGCCTCGGTGGTCCTGCAGGGAGTCGGGTGGGTATTTGTCGCCGATTTGACGCTCTGGAATGGTGTCAGATATCGGCTTAAAATCAGGTTGATTGAGTACCACGATTCGAAATCCCCGTGCTATCCATGACAACGTCCGTACCATCCGAGGCCGGGGAGTCTGTTGCGGAGCTGATCCTTGTAATCCTTCTGCGAGGAGTGCGAGTGGCAGGCGATGGATCATTTCCACCATTGGCCTGGGAACGTGGTTGTTCATTCATTAGTACAACCGGCCGGTGCATAACACAAACACAAACCTCATAGGTTTGGTGGAGCCGGACGACCAAACTCGTCTTCTCAGGCTTGTCCTCGTCGCCGTTTGCGCATATAATCCAGTCCGTGACTTCGAATTGCTATGCAGATCAACTTAGTTTAAGGACGGGGGGTGAGTTCAATACAAACCTGCTTCTTTTCTGCTTCGAGTCTCTCGTCATCTGCGCGGACACCATCGCATGCAGCGACGGCGTTTCGGAACATCATGCGTAGCTCGGGCGGTGCGTCGGTGGGACAGCGCAGACCGAGTACCATTTTGTGCGATTTTGAAGTTGTGTCGGTATAGGGCTGTGAAAGACTTAGTTGATATCGGAATAATCAGAAGCATACTTGCGAGTTTGGAGGCTGGTGGAGCATTCTTCTGAGACGCCGCCATGTGAGTGCCTTGGGCTGGAGATCCGATCTCGGCGATGAGATTGGTGACGAGGGGAGTGCCGTCGGACTTCTCGTAGTAGATGTTGCCTTTAGAGTCGGGTTTTGATCAAAAAAATGTGTCGCCAAAAATGTGGGAGGCTAGGTTGGTGTCCCCCGTGGCCTCAGCCTCCTCAACGAAGGTGCCGTACATGGTTTTGTGGGTTTTGTTGTCCATGGTGCAGCGGCGCGTGACGAGGGAGGCATGATGGCCAATTAAATGAATGGATGCGATTTAAAGAGCGAATGTGTGGAACATGCGTGGAGGGAGATGCGGGAGTGATGTGGCGCCTCCCGGTTTTATGCAAGTTTTATGCGATCTCACAAGGAATGTCAACAAATATTCTGCGTAATATGGGAGTGCGCTGGCGTCATCCATGACATCCAAGGATCCCCAAGAAAGTCAGAGACTATTCCAGGAAATTTCCAAGATTTTTTTATTTTCTTATTTTTAAAATTCAAGTTCAGCCTTACCAACCATCGAATTATCCCCGTATGATGCGCGCCCGACGCTCGCGCTTGGGAACGGGTTCATCCTCACCTGTGCCCGTCCGAGGCCGTTTGTTGGTGGATGAATCAGGCTCATTATCAACTGGCATTGTGGAAGACCTGACGATCCTGGCACGTCGCGGAGGTGAGGAAGTTGAGGGCCTGGCTGTTAAGGAAGAGCACGGGTCACCCGCGGGTCCATCCGGAGTGGTACCGTACCCGTACCCTTCAACACCGTACCCCTCAGGGGTACGGGTCTATACCGTACCCCTCAAACCCGCGGTTTTCGCTGTACCGCGGTATTCGGACCCGCGGGTCTGTAAGATACAATTAAATTTCAATTTGTGGAGAAGATACGCGCGGATACACGGCGCGGCGGCATCATGGGCGTATCAATGACATGTATCTGAACTAGAGATTAAGGGATTACAGAAAACCATAAGTAGGGGTGAAGTCTAGACATAAAGAGACAAGAAATGGGAATAACACAAGATCTTGATACCATATTGAAGCTGTCCCACGATGCGACAGAGCGAATGGAAGACGGACTAGAGCATACAGACGCATGCAAGGAGGGGGTATCGCCCCGTGGAGTCATGGGAAGAAAGCCGTCGAGCATGATACTCAAAAAATGTGCGACATCAGCGGTGAGATTTTTGAAAAAAAAAATTTGACTTCAGTTCTGGTGGCCGGACAGACAGCATGGAAGAAAATTGACTCAAAATTTTTAATCAGTCGGCCGCCCCCGAACGAGGTTCAAAAAAAGTAAATCGCTCCGGCGTTTGGTTGACCGAGGTACAGGCTGGCGGCTGGGGTCTATTTGACCTGATTTACCCGAAATTTACCGAAGCTCTTGTAGGGTCCCTGCAGCAACCCAGGACCAATTTTTGCCTATTTTCTGCGCAAAATAGCTCTGTGTCCCTACACTTCACCCTAATCAGCCGAAATCTCACGAAATCTGACGGCGTTCACCAAAAAGCTCCGTTGGCCACCATCCAAGGTGAGAATTCCGGCTTGATTTCAGCCCAAAGGCCACAATCTGAGAGAGAATAGGAGCCAAATGGGTACTACACAGCTTGAATTCCGATTGGCCACGGTTCTCCTCCGATACCCGCCGCACCCGCGGGCCGGGTCACGGTATCGACGGGTTTCTGAAATGGCGTACCGTACCCGTACCCGCCAGACCCTACCCCTCATACCCCTCCACGGACCCGCGACCCGTGCTCTTCCTTACTGGCTGAGGATCCGGCTGTGGATTAGCCGCTCCGGCAATCAAACGCGAGGTTGTTCTCTGCAATGACGCCAACCGGTGGGCATCGTCCGCGCTCTCCTCCGGAGGTTCCTCTGTGTTTGGCAAAGCTTGGGCTGAGAAAGTGCGAACCAGATATTGATGTGCGTCTGAAGCTTCTTCTGCTGTCCCGTGGTGCATAATCGTCTGATGGCACAATATATCCAGACGTCGAAATTCTTCACGGACATCTTGGCTCGGGCGACGTTGAATGACTTTCCGGTTGAATGGGCAAAGAATGTAAATACCAGCAAGAGAGGTGGCACGTGAGAGCATGACATATGGTGATTCTGTTCCACTTGTGCTTTCGAGATCCACGATCACAGCATCCATAGTCTTGCCTGTGTCTTGTGTGCCGTCATCGCAAATGCAGGTACCAGAGGGACTTGTGTTCGCTTTATCAAACATTTCCGTCCGGAGTCTGGGTGAACGAACCTCATTCACAGTCTCTGTGAGGATGGCCGCATGTTTTGCAGGCAGGTTCGGTAACGCAGGTCCGGTCATGTCTGGTATGTACACAATGCACGACTGTATAAGTCGTTCCCCTGACCCATTCATGGTGTAT
This sequence comes from Mycena capillaripes, assembly GCA_029204075.1. Classification (NCBI taxonomy): domain Eukaryota; kingdom Fungi; phylum Basidiomycota; class Agaricomycetes; order Agaricales; family Mycenaceae; genus Mycena; species Mycena capillaripes. The sequence continues at coordinate 610,187 of JARHKZ010000035.1, read as the reverse complement.
CGTATTTGCTTCACAATCCCGGTTGATCCATTTACGATGCCATTCTGAACGTCGAAATTCTGGGTGACCATGACCGGCACTCCTATGGCTAGAGGAAGCCGGCCAAGACGATAACTGGTTTCCCCGGAGTGCAATTTACACGTGAGGTGTTCGCGTAAGGCGCCGTCCTCGATCGGAGTTCCATCGCTCCTGGAATCTCTTGCATAGTACCAATTTAACTCAGCTCCGGACTTCGCGGCATAGACTCGAGCGGCGCGTTCATTCAATGCATCCTTCAACTCATTTGATGACACAATCATAGGTACATGTTGCAATTCCGGAGAACTCCACTCAGGACGTAAATTATTAATCAATCTTGAATTCAGCAGCTCAAAATCACCGTCCGTGCATCTCCCTTGCCGGAGGCAACTCAGCAAGTCCAAAAATCTGAGCGCATCGGCATCATATTCCAGTTCGCCGGTGAGATCGTTCCTTTTTTTGCGTATCCGTTCAACCTTCTTCAGCACAACTACAGTCTTGACCGACATCCATAACAGCTTCCCAAGGATATTCTGCTGTCCCTTTTTGCTGGATGCACTTTCGACGTCAGCAGGAATATTTGCGTAGAGACTTTTCATCCCAACAGGAGGTAATTGAGCAAAATCCCCTGCAAAATTACATTGACGCCGCCGAACAGAGCAGTGTTTCCCTTAGCTTCAATCAATGCCTGACTGATCTGTAACAGCAACGCACATCCAACCATGGAAACCTCATCAATAAAGAGATAATCAACTCCTTCCCACATTGCGGTAAGATCTGTTCGTGTTCGAGTCTGTGATGATCCATTGGAACGTTGCTTGAGGCAGAGAGATGTGTGTAGAGTCATGCCATTAATGTTTCTTGCCGCTACGCCAGTAAACGCAGCAAGACGCAGCCGTCTGCTCTGGCCTCGCAACGCAGAGAAATCTCGTAGAGCATTGATTACTTGTGACTTTCCAGTGCCGCCAGGTCCAGAAAGCAACATCCTCAACTGTTCGGGGCGATCTTGAAGACTATGGTGTGCGATGATCCGGAATGCATGCGCTTGTTCCTTGTTAAGTGTCCATTTATGCGCATGTTGCTCTATATCAACGTCTTGAATAGGTTCTGAGGCCCAAACATCCTGCCGAATTTCCGGGATTTCATCAGTTGAAGAGAAGGCGTTACGAAAAGCAGACCCATCGTCGATGGCAGGAGGCTCATGGGCTTCTCTTGGAGGTGCGGGAGCAGCAGGAGTTGGCCTCAATGCACCCTTCTTTGACGATTCACGGCGATCCTCATACGTCTTTCCCCAGACATCTTCGAGATAACTATCTGTTACCAGATGACTACCACGTTGCAGTGATTCGTCTTCACCCTCGATTTGCGTCGGCAGCATAACTGTGTCATCCGGTATGTCGTATAGCCCTGCAGCCTCTGCATAGTCGATACACTCTAATATGTCCCGTTGAGATGCTGCTTTCTTCATTGAAAACGGTCGGTGAGTTCTTCTAGATGCTCCAGAATCATTTCGTCCGTAACATCTTCTCCAGAAAAATCATCTGGTTCTTCACGACTACGTCTGCGTCGCACTTCTTTGACAGCTCGTCGAGCAAGGTAACGGCGTTCAGCAAAGTGATCATCACGGCTATCTCGGCATTCGTGGAGGGTTTGCATATTGTCCATTCTATATCGGACGGAAGGGGAGCAGGTAAGTAGAAAGGATTTGAAAGCATCTGCCCACGATTCACGCGGTTTTCTTAGGTCCTTTGCATGCCTCCGGGGCTTGAAAAATATCAACATCAATCGGCAGTAGCGTGCATACATCTCTGGTTTGTCTCGTCGCGGAATTCCAGAACCAATGGGCACAGGAATCAGCGCATCATCAGGCAGACGAACTCGTAATACATGTGTATTCTCTTGATCGTAACCTGGGAGTAAGGCCACCCGAGGGCGCTGGTGAGTCTCTGAATTCGATAGCAATTCAATGTTACATTCATCGTCGTGTTCATCCTCCTTAGCATCATCGTCTCTATTGATGAAGTTCTCGAACGATGTCCAGTAAAAATTGCGGTATGAATGGCTTGTGAAGTGGTCATCAAAATCAAGAAGGTACAGAGCAACCTGCTGCGCTGAAAGCTCTTGTTGAGAAATCATGGCATATGCACATTTCTGAAGCAATTTCTTCGCCCGTGTCGTCGCATCGTCTTCATGTGGATTGTATTGGCCGAGTTTTTTCACTGCAAGTTCAAGCATTGCAAACGCAACATGAGTTTTTAACTGAGATTTTGTAATGTAGTCTGTGATATAATACAATATTCCTTTCGCAGAGGCGCCGGACCCAACGAACTTGATATCCATATTGCAGCGTACAGCCTCGATGATGGTTGCAGTGAAGTTATTCACAAGACCGTCCAAGCCCCGCAGGTGAATCTCGCCTGTCTCTGGGTCGACACAACTTATGGCACGAAAATTGTCCTCATGGAGATCAAATCGGCACGTCTTTGGCTCCGGAGGTCCACGCCAATATTTGAAGCAGGTCTTGGAATGTGCATGATTTTGACATTGTAATACGACATTACGCAGATCTTTCTGACGTTCCATCGAGAACGATTCCTCGTCAATCGGCATTCCGCGAATCGAACATGGGCGGTACTTATCTGAAGGTACGGCAAGATTGGGATTCGGATCTGGCGCGATTGAGTTGTAAATGGTGTCATCAAGGAAGGCTAACAGTCGCTTGCCAAACTCGATGTCAGACTCGTCAGTTCCCAGGGCACGAGTTTTGATTTCATTCGGATTTAGACCACCCACAACCCAGACTAACATATGGCAATGGAGCGTACCGCGACCTTGAGCTTCAACAAGCGCTCGGGGGACCGCTCCGCGGTCCCCCTCCCTCTTTCTTGATCACAAAAATTGAAATTGGTATTGCTTACATACGTCCCTATTCTTTTGTTGCTTTCTTATCTCTGCCTTATTCTTTTAGAAATTTCAGTTTGTTTCTATCTGCTGCATGTTTTGGAGCGGCTGCATTTTGTAGCTCTGAATATGAACTGAAGAAAACAATATGGGGATCTTCTGGTCTTTAGCAGTTCGCAGTCAAGTTTATAATTTTCCCCCAAGCACACATCCTCCAAAGCAAGGGCAGAATTTACGAAAGAAATGCAACTAAACTCATAAGTGTTGGGATTGATGATTGAAAGTTGGGTAATGCACCGAGATGTGGCATGAACGGCATCTGAATCTTGAAGTAGGAAAGACACCTGTGGAGGAACGCGACTTTTCTTCTGCGGGAACTGTGATGGGTAGTTATGGCTTCAGTGTTTGCATCACAATTGATCTTGGTGATAGCAGAAAAAAAAGACGCGACGCGACGCGTTGCACTTTGGACGCTAAGTGATGGGAGCTTTCTGACCAAAAGCGGGACTTGATTGTGGGACTATCGGGAGCTAGGAGAATCCCTGGGAACTCTTAGCCCGAGTCTATTTGAAGCTGAAGTGACGGAAGGTAGGATCGGCGAGTTTGGCCGAATCGAAACCAACATCGAGGGCCATGAGCCGAATCTGTGATTTTATGAAGAGAGATGACATGGGAAGTTAGGGCAGCAAGAGACAGATTAGCGCCGATTGAGGTCTTGAGCGTCGGGAAAGATCTGTGGGACTCGAGACTATAATTGAAAGATCGCCGCATTATTAACAATGACATGGGAATTTAAGGCGGCCAGAGATAGCTTAGCGCCGATTGAGGTCCTAAGCGCCGGGAAAGAAGTTGGCGCTCAGCGCTTGTTGTGAGATAATCCACGGACTTGGGTCAGAAAGACCAAATGCAGGGCGCTAAAGGCTTCAGACAGACACCCGTTATTTTATAAAGAGATAGACACAGCCGTAGTAGGCTTTGACAACACCTAGAACTCCACCCTCCAAGTCTTTATGCTCGGGATCATAGCCAAGAAGCGCAGAAATAAATGCTTTCATATACAGGTTGAAAAACTGAGCTGCGACAACGGGATTTTTTGCGATAAGGACTTATTGGTCCCAGTAGTTTGGAACTTCTTCAGGAAGCAACACGTCAATATCAATCTCTGCGCCAGCGAGAAACTTGACAACGGGATTAAATACATCGGTGGGATTGATCGTTATGTAAAAGCTCGGAAGGCCTTTCTCAATCACGAGTCCACGAATTTCGTTTCGCATTGCAACACGGGCTGCAGAAGAGCCAGGAGCAGAGGCAGCAACACCATTTACTTGCCTCAATAGATTCAGGACTTTACGCTCTTCTGCATTTTTTGGGACAGCGGATTCACCATTTGCCACACGTTCTGAGACACTCTTGACAACTTCGGGTGAGACGGATGCAAATTGTGAAGCCACAGAGGCAAAAATAGAGTGTTACACCTTGAGACTGGTATGTAAAAGCATTTCATGACGCTGCAGCATGATGAATGCGATAAATGCAAAAGAAGGATGTTCTTGGAACCTGCGATCAGACAAATTCAGGAGATGTTTAACGTGGCGTTTCAAGGACACAGGTACTGTTCCGAACGTCTTGTGTCGTTAGGTCCCCGATTCCATATGGAAAGAGAGTAGGATATATCATGGGAAATAGCAGGCTATCCTTGCGAAACTCATTCTCGGGTTCGTGATCATGGGGTATCTGAATATAACCACCGCCTTTTTTTTGAACATGGCGCAGTGCCGCAGCACGCAACTCGTTGGACGAAGCGTGGCAATCGATGTCGGTGATGATGATATTTTGAAAGGGAATGGAATCATCAGGCTTCGTGGATGGATCGGGGGCTTGAAAGGGATCATATCGGGAGGTGGCAGCTTCGTTGCCAGAAGTAGCTTGAATATGCTCAATGTTGAAGGGTAGAACGGGATTTTCTTCCAGGTGCCGAAGACATTCCTTATTGATTGCGATATCCCGATACAGTGGATTATGCCGTTTTAACCATTCAAGGGCACGACGGACTCTTGCAGCATTTACGGCCAAAGGTTTTGCATGCTCGCGAAGCCATTCTGGGGTTGGGGCAGCAGATCCGACAAATAACACCACGAGCGATGCGATCCTGTTCTTGAGATTGTTCAGTTTTTTTTCCTCTTCGCAAATTCACAATGTAACTTTTGAGTCTTCTGTGTAGTTGTCCGATGCTATCCTCATCCGTGTGCTCTACACTTAAATTCCTCAAAACACGAAGCCTCGGTTCTCTGAAATTCCCCTGATGGCATTTGATCTAACTTGGTGGGCTATGTGAGCAAGTGCATGGAAGCAAAGCAAATTGCAAAGTTTCGAAGGTGAATGGATGTTTTAAAACAGCGGAGCATATCAGGACGATATCTTTGGTTCACCAAGCGGAAGTTAAAGGCTCAAACTGGGCAGCGCAACGCTCCAACATTGTTTTGTCTAGATCTCCGGACTTTGAACTAAATTGCGGCGCCACGGAGAATGTTCATTGCTTGTGAGTAATCAAGGTACAATTTTCTGTGAATTTTTTCGGCAAGCCAATTGCAGACAAAACGGCTACTTTCTGTTACCAATGAATGAAGCATATGCCGCTTATACAGAGTGGGATTTCAACACTGCTCAATAGTTTGGCTCGACTGACACTTGCTCCAGTGCAATACCTGGGAAGTCAAAGTAAAGCAAGCAAAGTCAAGTACAAGCGAAATCCAGGCCAATTACTATAGACTTCAACAGAGGAGCGGCATGATGCCGCGATGAAGGTATGATCTTTCAAACTTCAACGATGTACCAAGTCCAACGAGTCCTCGAATTTCTAAAGCTTTAGATACCATCTCTATGAAGACCCCTCAATATCGGTCCGGGCCTTTTCCATTTGCTCTTCAACGCAGTCACTCAAATATTACCACCTTGAGCCTAAATCACTGCCACCGTCCTCCGAGTGTCGTCGATTATCGGGCACCGATGAGACCAAGAATCCAGATGCAACCGGAGACGGAGGACCTGTCTGTTGGTGGACTTACACTGCGGTGAACGTCAAAACTGTAGACACTTCATGTGAGATTACTAGTGCGGCCAAGTACTGGTAAGCAAAGCTCCACTTTGACCGAACTTGCGCACCAAGTTAACTGAAGTACTAATAAGTACTGTTCAACTCGATGTGAACAACTTTGGACAGCAGTCAAGTTAACGGGCATATTAGTAAAATAAAGTTCCGTGAACTACACCAATGGGAAGCAAGTCAAAGTTACTGGAAGTAAGGTATGAAGGGGCATTGGATCCTGTCGTTTGGAAGTGTCAGACCAGATACGACTATGATTGAGACTCCTGACCTTTGGAAGACTCATTCATGCTCCAATTTATTGTCCATGCACACATTATGTGTGGACTAATTACTCGTATCTTCATCAGATGGTTTGAATCAGAGTATACATCTATGCCCCTCCGAATTTTCCGCATTTGCCTCCCTCATTTCTTCGAAGGCACAGGCACAGGCGGTCATTTTCCCATTTAATTTCTAGGGTGTACCCTTCGTCAGAATCTAACGTCGATCCAGAGAACTGAGTGCTCTGATACATGGTTTTCGACCTCGCCGATAAGCGGCTCAAATAGCGCTCAAAACAGATGCTCTGCATCGCTTCCTTCTTCAATTTCCCTACTATATCCTCCGCTACACTGTCTCTTAAGTTCTGTCGCTCCCTTCTGCAATTTTCCCTCTCTAGTTCCCAGCGCAAACCTGTCATGCTTCTGCCTTCCTTTCCGGAACTCGCAGCAAGCAAGGACTACCGCCGGTGAGCCACTGTGACCACGTGTGCGGCACCTGCACGATCTGGTCGCAAAAAAACCACTTAGACATCTGGGAATATTTCGATTATGGCAGAGGCTGGTTTTGTGCAACTGTTACTGAACTTAGAATGTGACAGTCCCAGGCTTTGAACTGGACTTGAAATGTATATGGTGGCGACTCTTCAGTGAGCCGACCCCGTATAAGCCGGAGCGGAGCGAAGGCAAATCTTGTCGGTATCAAACACACATGAATGCACCTACAACCAGCCCTGTGCTCCCATTACACCCAATAAATGAAACTCTATCGTACATCCAGTATTGGGATACCTGGTAGGAAAGTAAGCGAGGTACTGGTACTGGTAAGCAAGACGTTGCTTCGTGGTAGCTAAAATTGGGTGGCCAAGTAACTTGAAGTACGGCCAAGCAAGGGATAATAAACTAACTGGTATGCGAAGTTACAGGAGATACCGGGGTCCAGGCAGTGACTTGTCAACAAGTAATTCAAAGTAACCGTGCCCTACGTGCAATTTACAGTACACCATTCAAGCCATTGACTCATTCATCCCTCCGGAGCTGCGTGCGTGACCATCCCGTCCTTGAGAATCGATTGACATGTACTCATTTCACTGTGTGGGATGGTTTGGTTGACCACTACAATTGGCAGCAATGCCCGAATTGCATGGTGGCAGAGAGGAAATCGTGTGGATTTGGGGCAAGGATACAAAGTGTTCGGCTCCCCGTGGGTGTGTCAAGGACATTAGCTGTATAAATTCGGGTGATTTTATGACCCAGCAGCTTTGCAATCCCGTATTCCAGAACACATAAATTGAAGTGAGGATACTTCAGCATTTTTAAACGACAGCCACGGCCAGCAAATACATTTCAATCGCAGTGAATGAACGTTGAAAGCACGGCCCGTGCCTTAGAGAAGCTCAACTGCGATTCAAGTACGGTCCCCCTTGAGGCGTGTAAGTAAAGTTATTTTCGCCACATGTGGGAAAAGTTATGTCAAGCAAAGTAAAGTAAAACAAAGTTAGCCCCGCGAGGGGAACCGGCCATCAAAGTTCAAGTTAACGGCCACAAGTTACTTTTGGCGGACTCCTTATGCGTGTGAGAATGATCGGAGTCCGATGCGGCACGTATGCGTAGCGCGGCTCTACCTCCCGGGTTCGTAGGTTCAGGAATCTCTTTCCAGGGAGAGCAGAGTGATAGTGAGCCCTCCACTTATTTCCCGCGTTGGACCTAACTGGCTAATGCAAACGCGCAGTCAAATAACCGGGCGAGGGAGTTGAATGCGTCAACAGCTGACCCGGGCGTCACGTCTGCCTGTATGTTGCGATTTTGCGTGCTGATCAGCCTGAAATTTGGTGAAATAGCGAGGTTGAACCATAGTGGGAAGATCGAGTCGTAATTTTTCTACAACACTTTCGGTTTACAGCCGGGGAATGAGGCGCAACACAGACCTCGCATAATGTATTCCTCGAAGTGGAGCTTGATCCGAGTGTGGAGCATAATGCTATCTCTGGAGGTGATGTTAGTACTGTAGAAGTGGACGTGTCGTGAGGAATCAATTTGCTCCGACAGCGGAACCTAAGCGCTGAAGGCCACTGGGACAGGCGTAGTGTGGGGAAGCGAAGGGAGAATATCAGCGCGGCATACTTGAAGGCGGCGCGCTTCAGGAGGACACAAATGCAATTGCAAAGCACGCCGCACTGGTCGATGAGCGCCCTGCTTGAATTGGATCCACAGGCTGCTAGGACCTCGGAACGAGTACTATCCCCCGTCTCCCCGAAGCGAGAGACGGCGATGGATACCTGACGCCGAAGTGGCGAGGGAGCGTGAGATAGTGGTGATGGGGGAGAGGAGCCACGAAGACAGTGCGCTCGACAGATTCACGAGCAGAGTGCTTGATAAACAGCCAGCGCGATACATACGAAGATGAAGGGAAACAGAACGCGATGGCGCACCGGCAATTGCCGGCGGAACGACTATTGGCGTCCGTGGTGAAGCGAGACGGTCATTTTCACTGCAGGTATGCCATGGACGCGTCAATATGGAACGAAGAGATGATTTGAGAAGGATGAAACGGAAAAAGTCAAAGGATGTTCAAGGAAAACAGAATGTGTACTCACTGATAAAGTCCATTCTTGCTCCTCAATCCCACGTGCATTTGTTTCGGAGACGGCGAAGAGCTGGCGGGTGGTGATTATGATCCAGCACGAGGCATTCGGACTGAGAGAAGAGGAGCATGTTATTGGTGAACGAAGAGAATGAGAGAGCAAGACAGGCGGCAGAGGCGGCCAGAGTAATTGGTACTATGGTAGACAGCCTCGTCATCGGCTTGGAGCTGTTTAGGCGTATTCTGGACGAGGATTAAGCAGAAGGAGGTCGGATAGCGGCAGGTGTAAGTGGTGGTGGTGTGGTACAGTACAGATGATGACGTGCGATCAAACACTGCCACACTTGGTCTTCTCAGCTACGCTCATGCCGTTTCTAACGCATGCTCTATTAACGAGTCTCGACATTGATTCAAGACAATGACTTCTTCAAAGGCAAGGACTTCATTACCACTCCGCCAACCCAGCGGGAGAACCCTCAAATCTCGGCGTACTATCTACTATACATCCGCACAGACTGCCCGTTCCTTGTTCCGTAACCCTCCTACTCCCATTGCTGTAAAAGCCATATCGACACCATTATCTTCGCGCAGGTATATTACTTGGTTTCCCAGGTAACTCTGACTCCGTCTTTGACGTCGTAGCCCAGTGGCTACGGATATTCCACTCACCCGTGATAAGGCGCATCCCCGAATTTGATGCTCATTGTCCTCTGCTTACCGCTCGCCCTTACCTCCCGCTGCTTGCGGTGTCCGTCTTCTGCCTCTGTCAGAACTGGTACTGCCTGAGACATCGCGCTAAACATTTCAGGAACAGGGCATATAGGAATTACGCCATTCCGAGGTCTGACTCGGGTGTGCCGCTGGATGCCTCTGTGCAGGCCGAGCTTTAGTCTTCGCGCTGCTCGCAGCGCAGCACATCATCCTCGGCGAGCCCTGGGGTATCACCGCGACTCTCTGGGTCTGTTCTCCAAGCTGAATGCCCCTTGTCAACTGATCTTCCTGTTCTCCTATTCGTTATCTCTTCTAGTTCAGCTCCTCATTTTCCGTGCAATTTACCTGACGAATATATATTCTGATTTCTCGCTCCTCGTTGGCTACATGGACTCGCGAGGTTCCCTGATTTTACTTGTCGTTATCGCTGAGATGTCTCTCCAGCTCCTATTTGTCTCCGGCCCTCGATACACCGTTTTTCCGATCTTCCACGTGCGCAGGCAAGTATCTTTCCTTTATGTTACGCTGCGCTTCTGGTTTTTGTGGACTCCTGTCGTTCGTTCAAACAGATGACCCACTCCATTGGTCGCTGCTTCCCAGTGCCGCCCGT